>JASCZW010000617.1:0-187500 GCA_034211315.2 Aedes japonicus
AGACATTTGAACCAAACATGAGAATTATCCATGCATCCATGGGGGTTCATACACATAAAGCACAAGTTTCTGCATAACTTGAGAACTAATCAAGTAAATGCAAGCAAATTAGGCCCGAAGAGGTTTTTGAAGGCAAGAACCCCCTCTTATCTATAGCATGGGGGCTTTCATACAAACGGAACTGAAATTTCTGCATGATTCGAAAACTAACCAAGCATATGGAACCAAATTTGGAATGTGGAAGTTTTTGCAGGAGTGAAATGTTTTTATGGTAGTTTGAGACTCCTCCTACCTCTGGAAGGGAGGAGAGGTTTCCGTTCAAATGCAACACAAATTTCTGCATAATTCGAGAACTATTCAAGTTAATGGAATCACACTTTGGAAGTAGGATTTCTATACGTATAAAAATAAATTTCTGTCTGTCTTTTTGTCTGACCCTTATATACTCGGAAAGTTCTGAACCGAAATTTGTATGCGGGGGTTTTTGGGGCTGCGGAAGCTTCTTATGATTTTTTGAAACCCCTTTTCTATCAGAAAGGGGGCTATTATACAAATGAGTCAAACATTTCTGCACAACTCGAGAACTAAACAAGCAAATGGAACGAAATCTGGCATGTGGGAGGTTTCGAAGGCAATCATTGTATGGGGGTTTGAGAAGCCTCCCCCTTCTGGAAGGGAGGGCTCCCTTACAAATGAAATAAAAATACATTTATACAGAAGTTACACACATGAGCGAAAATATTTTAACAAAACTCCTTCCGAGAAAAAACCATAAATGTGTGTGATGCTGCTCGATTGTGAAAACTTTTTCATCGGTGAACAGCACTGACCGTTAGCTGCCCTTGGATAAGCGGGACAGGAGAACCTTAGCTTTTATCAACCGGTTTGCTTTCATGATGTCATTAGTGATTCTTGCACAGTTTATATGACTGAAGCTTCAAATCGTTGTGAGTAATGGCTCCAACGGATTTTGAAATTTTCAGTGATTTTGCCAACTTTCGGATGGAAATCGAATAATTTCGCTTGATTTGTCGCCAGATAATCTCGCGCATTTGTGATTTCCGAACGGTGCGCTTTTTTTCTCTCCCTACGCGGTCATCTAGCGTTCCAAGTTGTTTGTATCGTTTTATTGCGTCACGCACTGTAGGTTTTGCTATATTCAGGGTCTTTGCAATCACTGAAACAGTTTTCCCTTTTCGAAAACGTTCAATTACACCTGCGCGCAAGACATTCGGCTTCATTTTGAATGAATTATAAATCACAACTGTACCAAACTGACTGCGTATAAAGACAATAGGTCAAGATGTTGAACTATATAGGTATGCTTAGTTTAATCTACTTAGTTGTGTTGAGGCATGCCGAAAAAGTCTGTACGGATAATTTGCAGACACCCTGTACAGCTCTTTAGCACGGTTTTTGGCAATGAAATTTTGCATATCATTCCGGTTAGGCACTTTTTTACTTTGTACGCCTTTAGTACTTGCCTGCGCTTCACTTTTTGTACGTAGTACATGTTGTACCACGAAATAAAGTGGAGTGTCTCAGCTGTCATATAATTGAATCGTTTCAGTGATCCGTGAAATAATTCAAAATATACACTGAAAGAAAAGTGTCCGAAATTTAACGTGGACAGGCTTTAACAAAATTATCTTATAAATATACATTAATTGATATGTTATCTATTCACCTTGCGAGGAGTAACGATTATGATGTAGAAGGAGATGTTCGCTCATCACCATGAGGCACCAAGAGTGAACAACAATGTTTTTTGGCTAGAATGCAAGATATGAAGAGAAAGTTTTGATAGTTCCGCTTCCGGCAGGCTTGGAAATATAGCAGATGTTTTAGGAAAATTGAGCGAAAAGGGCATGTGCACAGTGGTACTTGAACCAACGATATTTTTCCTAACATCCCACTGCGGGGTAGGTTGAAGCACGGACTAAGTCCGCCACTTGAACAGGCAAAAATGTCCGGTTGGAAAACGCTCATGTACCACTGTGGCTTGTATAGTGGCTTGTAACTTTAGTGATCGTCAGTCGGTGCGAATCAAAACAAACCCAAAAAAGGAGAGAGTTCCTCTTCCATGTGCGCATCAGTAAACAGAGTGCACACAATAGATCGCTAGAATAACTATACAAGCCACATTGGTACATGAGCGTCTTCCAACCGGACATTTTTGCCTGTTAGCTGGCGGACTTAGTGGGATGTTAGGCGAAAAATGTCGTTGGTCTGGAGTACCACTGTACACATGCCCCTTTTCGCTCAATTTTCCTCAAAACATCTGCTATATCTGCCTGCTGCATACTAGCGGAACTATCAAAACTTTCTTCATATCTTTCATTCTAGCCAAAAAACATTGTTGTTCACTCTTGGTGCCTCATGGTGATGAGCGAACATCTCCTTCTACATCATATAAATATATTCACTGAAGTGCTTTGACGGAAGCATATCCAGAATTAGAAGTTTAAGAGTCAGTTGCTGAGAATAGTCTACATTGCCGAAGCCAACTGTTCCCCAATTCAGTTTAGATGGTTATTTTATGCTCAGTCTTCATACGACATACATTGCGTAATCGTTCAAACGCTGGGAATCCAGTTTACAGTCCAAAAACTATTTCTAATTCAAAATTCAAACAGAGCAGCAGCTGTTGGCGACTTTATTTACCCAACCATCCATGAACCACATGCTCATGTCAAAAATGCTAGAAAACTCCCGACAGAGAAAAAAAGCAACCGACGCCGATCCGTTATCTCCAAACTCAAAATTTAAATCCCAAATGACTACAACTCATTTGCATGAAATAACGTATCTACCTCCAGCAGTGTACTGGAGGTAGGAGTAGACAGCACCGAGACCACTTCAAGCTTTGTACCATGTTTCACAAGAGCGCATCCACAACATCAGCACCAGCAGCAGCAAAACTCGAATGCCATGAACGGACCATGGAACACGACGGCAAACAGGCATTCCTATTCGAAAAATCTGGATTTCGGAACAAGTACCAACCGAAATTGAAGTAGAAAGCTATGCAAAACGATCTCGTTTATAACAGGGTGCATATAGGGAAGCTATTGTCAAAAAAAGAAGAAAATACATTCCTGGGATCAGCAAAGGCAAAAGCGGAAGCAGCCAGCAAGGAGCACTTGAGCTCTCAATCTTCAATTTTTCTCCACGCTTCCTCTAATCTTCGTTGGCATTGCGACCCCACAACAAACCTTCAAATCTGTCGCTTGGTACAAGAATCGGACCAGGAATCGTCCTCGCGCTCCTACGGTCATGAACGACAACACTTAGGCATATTTTCTCCTTTCGCATTTATCATTACCACTCCTCAAGCTCCCTCCCACATGGAGGAAATTATACCACCCACCCAACCATCTCCGATTTGATCTTCCTTCCGCCCCGAGTTATCACCTCTGGGGCAATGCCAAATCCCCTTCCCGAGTCAAAACTTCCCGTCGGAAGAAGGGAAAAAGATCTTATGGAAATGCGAAAACCACCACCCTTGATCCTTGAGTGTAATATGAGAACATACACTTGAATATTAAATTATTAAAAGCAGTAGTCAAAGTCAAGCTCGGCTGATTGGGGAGAGCTTTGTGTCAAGTTCCTGGGCAGCACAGAACTGTCTACTTTTCGTCCGTTGTTTAACCTCTTTCAGAATGGAAATTGTGGTCCCAACGTTAGCCAGGCTTTATCAAAGGAAGCCCGGTTCCTCCCTCTATGTAAGTTTTCACTGAAAATACCTTCAAGAGCCATGCCGCTTTTCTTCTTCCATGTTTCACCTTATAGTTTTATTCCCTCATATTTTCAGCAACCCTGGATTGCACTTGAGCGCTCCATCTTCACACACACACACACATGATAGCAAAGACTTTATACACGTTCGCTCCTCCTAACTAGGAATAAGGCACTTTACGGTGTGGAAGATCACAAGTGGGAATGCAAGTCGTAAAAGGTTCCAACAACAATCGTTCCAAGTGGAGGTGGGAGACTTGCCGCACGAATGATGAGGGCCAAGAAGTGTTTGCACTCTTGTAATGCTGTTGTTTTTATCCCTCTATTTTTCCGTTTCAGCTATTCTTTAATTACGTTTTTACTGCTGTACATACACGGCCCGTTCGTGTCGTCAGAGCGATGTTCCTTGTGAAGTCCTGGTTGGCACTTGGATAGGAGTGCATTTTTTGTTGCTAATGATGGAATCGGGATTAAGAACGCGATGAAAGCGCGAATGAATAGGGATGGTTACAAAATGTGCAGATAACGGTTTTGGTTTAGAGTAATGTAATGATGCGTTTAATTATTTTAGTGTTGCTCACGATGAACTAAAGCGCCAATAAGATCTTCGATTCATTTCATCACAAAAAAAAACAAACGCGTACAGTTTCCCCTGGATTAATTGCAAGTCAAAGCAAGCGTTAACAACGAAACCGTTTGTAATATTCCATTCAAAAGACCTGATTTTGGCGATATTTCGTTTAAATTTTAAATTATTTTACTTACAAAAATATTGAGTGACACCGCTTCAAAGCTATGCGTACTTAGTCAATTCCAAAATTTAAAAAAAATTAAAGCGTTACGCAAAAGTGAAAGGTTTTTGAACGCTAATACCTCTCGATCGACAAAACAGAATGACTTCATTCATACGCCATTTGATCAGAAATACTCACCAATTTTTCGCATTGAAATGTGAAAACAGTTCCATTAGTATAAGTAGTTAAATTTTTCAATTCAAAATGAACTACTTTTGCTGCCATACAAGTTTGCATAAATATCAACAGGTTGAAAATTTTGTTTTCCCTAGCACGGTCATAGGAAACGGGTAGCAAAGGTCTTCTTCTTCTTCTTCTTCTTCAAAATCCTCTGCTCTGTTGCCGGTGTCTGATTTTTCAATTGTAGCCCGTCCTCTATTATTAAATTTGCTTTGTTCTGCATTTTCGTGACTCCCTTCTTTCTTGGCAATGCTATCAACGCTAGTAAATAGCCGCGGGTAGGGCATGCAATACCGGTAATACCGAAACCGAAAACCGGTATTACCGGGCTAAAATTAAATATCGAAATACCGGTATTATAGCCGAAAAATACCGGTATTTCGCTATTGCACTAAAAAAATACAATTTTTTTTATTTATAAAGTAAATCTATGGAAGATTATTGTCAATCCACGGTAACAGTCTGACATTCAAAACAAGTAAATTAATAATGTATTCAAATACCGTAATCTGCCCGAAATTTGAAATCACCTTGCATGGAAATCCAACCAACAGAACTCACATTCATGCTTTTTTCGTCATCACCGTCAACATCAATGCAAACTATGATGTAAACTGCTTCATTGAAGTTTCTGTTGTGTTATTTTCTTTCGCTTCATAAAGGGAGATAACCTCACATTAATCAATAATGGTTACTTTTTTGTCAGCGTGCATCGACGATTTGACCTCAGCTAGTGTCATACTGCGAGCGATGACGACACGTATCTTTGAGTATGTTTTTAGCTGCCAGTTTTCATTCATTGTGCAAATTTGGTGCGTCTCGCTTGGTGTTTTTTGTCGTCCAAATGGAATTTGAAAAAAAAATCAGAGAGGATGTTGCTAATTTGTCGGTTTGGAAATACTCCTTACGCGGAATATCAAATCGATGGATGGCTAAGTGTACAAAATGTGATACTATTTTGAAATGCGAAGGTTCCAGTATCAGTGGTATGATTACCCACCTTCGCAGCCGGCATAAAATTAACTTGCAAAACCGGGCAGCATATGAATGATGACACGTTGAACACACTGTGCACACTGAGTTATTTTTTGAGCTTGAAGTAAGCTACAATACATTACATTCAATAAGAATAAAATGAAACTCAGTAAATTCTAAAGAAATTTCTTTTTATTTTCTTCAATACCGGTTTACCGGTTTTTACCGGTATTGAAATTTAGAAATACCGAAATACCGGTATTGGAAAAATGCCCCGGTATTGCATGCCCTAGCCGCGGGCGAACGAAATTGGTTCTGTGTTCGCAGGCAGCTTCATGCAGCCAGTTCGAACGAGGCTTTGCTTTCCCGTCACAGTCCGTTTGGTTGTGGTATTGGAGACAAAGCAATGCCGGATATATTAATGGATGAATTCTCGGATTTGTTATTTTTTCTCAAAGGCGGCGAATCTAACATTGAGAGATTCTCTGCGGTCTCGCTTCTAAATAGTACCGTTGTAAAAACTCGCCGTAATAAATAGCGCCGTAATAAAAACTTTAAAAGGATCCTCTTTAGTACAGATCGAAACACATCAGTGCTGGTTTAATACACATACAGGCTACAAATAGAAGAATGAATAACGTATACAAAAGTAGATACGCCCTAATCAAACGTTGGTGCTGAATTGTTACTAATGCTTTGATTTTCTGCGGGCATAAAACAAGATAGTGATAAGTTTCATTGTCCAGTTTGACTACTACGTTCTTAAAAAAAAAATGTCTCAGCAAAGGCAATTGAAGTACGTTGCGGAGTCGCGCAAGCGGAAGCGCGAGGCTATTGAGAAACAACAACAATAAAACATAATAATTGCAAAGAGTTGGATTTTAAGAGTTGATAAATTATAAAACATGAACAATTATACAAATACTCGAATTACCTAGTATAATAATTATCAACCATATGTGTTATGGTAAGTATTTATTATTTGAATAATACCATTATTGCTATACACCAACGCGGTCCTACAGAAATCCCGCGGTTATATCTCTGATATAACCCACCTCTAATTTTTTCTTTACTTATTTTCGATTGGATTTTGTTAATCTAATCTAATCTAATCTAATACAAACACAGCCAGTACGAGAAAGCATCCTGGAAATAATTGGGTTAGATGACGCCCAATTATTTTTTTTGTCTATATTGAGGCTTGCAGCATATCAAGGACATGATACAAGCATCAAAACGGCCAGGCCTACTGCGTTGCATTAACCGCAAGAGATGATTCTTAAAAATGAGTTGAATTCAAATGAGCAGATTTGAACCACAACGCATTTTTTGAATCTACAGGGGAGGAAGGATGCGTGGACATACCGTACCATACGCTCCGTGGTTAAAATAATAAAATAATATTCAAATAAATCCGAATAATGATAAAAATGGTAATGATAGTAATAAAAATGTAAAATCAACATGGAATGTTATATAGAATAGTATATAAAATATAATGAAGGGATTTTCTTATGGAAAATGATAACAACAATTACACATATCTGCAGATTGTTGTACCGCTGCAATTGTAGAATTATTTGCGTATCTATTATGAGCCTATAAATTTAGAAAATGTATGATAGCCACGAGAAAAAAAAATATAAAATTACTTTTCAAAGCTTGGAAACTCCATGGATGACCTGAAATTATACATAAAAAATAGTATATCTAAAATGTCGATGTACTGTTCCATTTCCTTGCATCCACTAGTTGATCACCAATGTAATCTAATCTAATTCAATGGAAACGTAGCCAGTTCGAGAAAGCATCTTGGATAAAACTGGGCTATATGACGTCGACTTATTTTTGCTTTCAATATTGATGCTTGCAGCATGTCAATCACTCAAAACAAGCGACAAAGCGGCCAGGCCCACTTCGTAACATCAACCGCAAAGAAGAATCTATAAAACGAGCTGGATTCATACAAAAAGACCTGAACCGCAATGCATTCCTAGAATCTACAGGACAGGAAGAATGAGCGGACGCATGGTATCATACGCTCCGAGCCATGTAAAGTAAAATATAATACTTTTATGCATCCTGGAGCATAACAGAAACCTGCAAATACCTGAATTTTGAACAACATATAGCATATAATGGAGGGATCGCATTTGTTATGTACAGTGAAATGAAATGACTAGGAATATATTGTTTTGTCAATCTTATTTAAACTTAGACTTCGGTCATTCGACGCTTTACCGACTGGCTAGGAGGACCATATGTTATGTGATCAGATACGAAAAAATATGTTAATAGATCAATATGCAATGCTGAAAATAAAAAAATATAAATTATTGATGAAATGAGACTCTAATTCTTCTCAAGGTGCTCCTTCCTCCTGTCACATGGTTTTTTTTTAAGCAGTCATTATATCTACAGAGCACGCTGATGTTATAAGTTTAATGAGAATTGAAAATATATAATATAATTACAAGGTACACAATCCATTGGCGAGTGATCCATTATTCCATAGCGTTAATTGGATTAATACTCTTGCGTTATTTGTCAAGTAAATCATAATAGATATCATAATAATATAATATTATATATCGAGAAGATCATTGGTAGAACCTTCAATAGAAATCAAATGGAACATTAAGAGACCGAAAAAAAGGGATTCGCCATTGCCGTTGTCAATTTAGACCGTAACGGGCACGGGTCGAGGCGTTTTTGTATGTTGGGTGAATAAGTCACCTAGCCTAGCTGACTATTTAGTTCCAACTCAAATAAGGTACATCCTAGGCACAATGCGAAGAGAACCTGGAAAAATGAGACTCCTGCCAGGTGTATCTTTGACATACGTTTAAGAAATCCGGTTGCCGCAAAGAGTATTCCGACTAAGAGTCACTTCTCATCACCAATGTCACCAAAGAAATAAAAGCAAAAAAGAAACAAATTTATGAGAAAAGAGAAACGGAAATATTCACCCAACTTTTCGAATAAAGCAAAACGATTGAGAGGAAAGCTATGCGGCTGGGTCATCAAAGCTTTTTGCAAAAATGATTCTATTTTGAAATATTCCGCGGAGCTAGAATAAAAAACAATGCGTCTCTACTCTTTTGAGTTCAATTCCAGAAACGAAACTTCTCCAGTTTTGCTGAAAACGTGCTCCTAGCCATATCGGTACCACATTTCGTATGGAAACACTTTCACAAAATCGGACTTTCTATGAAATTATTACACCCTGGATTTTTTTTTATCCTAGATGAGCTACCCTATCCAAACAACAATCGCAAATTCACACCGATTTATAACGAACAATAAAAACGTGACAGCTCACGCAAAACACAACCTGATCGCCACCTGTTGGTGAGTATTGACCTAAAATAAGTGGTTTTCCTCAAAGAGTTTTCACTGGACCCAATATTCAAAATCCAACTTTTCCGGTGTGTAACATAAAGGGATTTTCCATTGATGTTGACAATTTGTGCCGGGTTTTCTTCACACCGTACTGGGTATGGGCCGTGGCGTTTTTATGTGTTGGGTGTTTGAGTTGGGTTCCAGCCCAAAATAAGCACGTCCTGGGCACAGCACGGTACATAGAGAACACTTTTTTATGGTTGCAGAACCACCTGGAAACATGAGACTTTTGCCAGGTGTGTCTCTCACATACGACTCCCGGCTAAGAGACACTCGTCGTCACCCATGCAGTTAGGCAACAAGGAAACAAATCCGTGAGAAAGAGGAAACGGAAACAATGACTCAATTTTTAATATAGCAAGATGGTTCAGCGGAAAGCCATTCTGCCGGGTCAACAATGTTTCTGCAAAAAAGGTTATGTTATGGAAACATTCCGCAGAGCGAGACAGAAAAAACATGCGTTTCCATGGCAACGATGGAAAAATTTACATGGTGCAATGGGCAAGAAAATTTTAATATAATATAAAACATTCAATGGACGTCTACTTATCTTGATGACGCTCCGTTGGTCCTCATCATGATTCTGAATTGAACGGAAATCCGACCGTACAAAGTCTACCAGGACCACTGTTTTGACTCCCATGCCAAAAGATGCTTCTCCGGTCTCGCTGGAAATGTGCCTCCTGCCTACCACATTTCTATACCGAAACACTAGCACAATTCTTCATTTTTTTCACGTTAATGTAAAACAAATTACACTTTACACGAAAACAACGCGTAATCGCACATTTTATAAAATTATTACACCCGGGATTGCCCTCCCGAAGTGAAATTCCTATACACCGATTTCCAACGAACAGAAAAAAAAGTGACAGGTCACTCAAAACTCAACCGTCCGCGGGCAGCGCTTGCTGCGATCTCCCTTATTTTCGATTGGATTTTGTTAGAATGTTTATTAATTAAAAAAAAATTACACTATCGATGCAAATTAGACAGGTCTTTAAAAAACTACTAAACGTTCGACGAAGCATCTGGCGAGTCACGTCAAAATCAAACAAGGCGGAAACTCTATTAAAGAGTCATTGCGGTTTACAATTGCGCCAACCATGCTGTAATTGATTCGCTGTGGAGGTAACCGCAGCATCGAGCTATTCCTCGGGGCTCGGGGTTGCACGTTGAAGCTGATTTGATCCTGAAGATCAGGACAGTCGATGCAGCGTTATAAGATGACTGCGATTCACAAAGCCCTTGCTGTGATCCGTCCACGGTAGTTTACATAGCGCAAATCTCAAAAAACCGTCCTTGAACAGCATCTACTCTAACGACACCGTTGTTGTCATGGGGAGTCTCACACAACCGATCAATACTCTAATATAGAACGACACAAGGAGCAGTACAACGATGTCCGTGATGGCGCAGAACGCAGGAGGCTTTGCCGACAGCGTGCGAGATATGCTGCTTGAAGGTGAGTTGGGTGTCCAGAATTACTCCTAGGTCCTTGACTTGACTGTTTCTTGTACAAAAACGAGATAACCGTGCATTTGGCCGAGATGACATCTATGCGATTCATATTGCACCAGTCGGCAAAAGCATTCAGCTGACGTTGGAGAAAGTGACATTAATCGAATGAGTGCACTCGAAGATAGAGTTTCAGGTCATCTGCGTATGATAGTCGTGGTCCTTCAAAAGCCAAATTTACGTCGTTGAAGTAGATCAAAAAAATTAACGGTCCCAGGTGACTGCCCTGCGATATACCAGACGTGGCTTTGAACATGTGAGACTGACAATCTCGTATGACTACAGCCAGATGACGGTCAGTGAAGTACGACTGAAACCATTGCAGCAGGCATCCGTCAATCCCAAACCTGTCCAGTTTGGCAATAGCTATGCGGTGGTTCAATTTATCGAAGGCTGCAGACAAGTCGGTGTAAATGACATCCGTTTGGACACATTTCGCCATACTGTCAGTAATGTAGGAAATGTCAAACAGTGTGTGAGTCGATCAAAGTTTTGATTAATAAGTCAAATTCTTTTTCAAGTTCACTTAAGACAGAACACAGGAGAAATATTCAGCTCAGCTTCCTTTTAACCGAAGGCGAACTGCCGGGTCTCCCGTTTAACACCTCCCATAAGATTTTCTACAGTCTCCTTGTCCACTTTATTCGCCGCAGAACGCCAGCTTGCCTTGAACTGTTTCTCGCTCACAACAGCTTTTTGAGTCTTCTTAAGGTTCCGCTTGACGGTGGCCCGAATATTTTTCGATTGGGTGGAGCTCTGGCGTATTGGAAATTTCATGGTTGACGATTTCGGTCGCAACGTAAATGTTGCTCTTCAAGCCACAGATACAAGGTACAGACGGCCTGCCACAGCAGATATTTCTTCGCAAAATTTGGCTGTTTAATGTGCTTGTAAATATCTGCCACCTTTCCCCGTCCGGTTGCCGTATAAAATTCCTGTCTTGGAAGTTGTTTAAAGTGTGCCTTGACGTAAGTTTCATCATCCTGTACCACGCAATGAAACTTCGACAGCATCGTTGTGTTCAACTTTCGCGATCGTGCTTTGGCCGACGTGTTTTGTTTATCGTTGCGATTTGGAGCCATTTTCTTGTAAGTCGACAGTCCAGCTCGTATTTTAGCTCTATGCACGGTTGAAGGCGTCACTCCCAGCTTCTTTGCGACATCTCGGACGGAGAGGTTGGGGTTCCGCTCAAAACAGCGGGCTACTCTTTTTGTTGTTGCTGTGGCCTCCGGCTTTCGATTTGCCCCTGAACCACGGTTTGCAGTGAGCGAGCAACGGTTCCATAATTACAAGCTCAAACAGTTTAACAACAGCGCCAAGCCAAGCTATGCCATGATAATTGCCAGCGCCCCGTTTGCTGAAGAGTTAGTTTTACTAGAGGAGAGGGAGCTTCGCATAAGAGTGGAGCGGTGTCTTGGGAGCTCACAAAACAGAGATCTAAGCTGTGGGTGTTCTGCTTGGTGACATGATTGATTTAAAAGAGTGTGGCTGAGCTGTAATTGTCTAGAAGGAACGATGCATTGGAATGCATGACAGAATGATTGACATCGGGAAGTAGAAACCCATTGTCAGACAATTTCCAGGACATCCCAGGCAGATTGAATTGCCTATCACCATAACTTCGTCGGTTGCTTTGGCCTTTTCCAAAATTGCGAAAACCGATTGGCAATGGGTTGCAATTAGATCACTCTCACGTATGCGGTCGGGTTGAATGAACAGTCCACGAAAAAATAAGGAACGATCGCCCAGTTTGATCGACGTCCAAACATGTTCCAAACAAGTCCAAGAAGGGTTTTCAAGAGCCTTTGCCCCATCTGTCGCCTTACGGCTACGGATTCAATGATTTGTTGCAAATTTATCTAGCCTGTTTACAATTGGGTCGAGATTTGCTAGGTGATGGAATGTACTGGGAGCTTCAAGATCATTTTAAGAAACTTATGTTGTACGGTTTGTAGTTACTTGATTTGAGTACGGGCACATTCCATCCATACTGGAGATCCATACATTAGCATTGGTAGCACCAGCTGTTTGTAGACCGCAACTCTATTTGTGATGGAGGTTTTCGATCGTCGGTTGATGATAGGGTACAGCCTTTTCAGCACTCGGTCATCGACATGTGGTCTATAGAGGAGCATGCTGTCTATCAGCAGACTTATGTATCGCAGACCATTCTACCCAGTCTACAACGTTGTTGAGCACTTTGATTTTTGTTGTTGGCTTGAGCCGATCTGTGTTCCTATACGGGAAGACAATCACTTGAGTCTTACTCGAATCTTCTAGATGTTAAGGTATCCCAGCAAAACATCATGTCCCGCTTGGAGTTTGTTGTCGAGCGCTTGAATAACCCGCCCGGTATAACTAAGTGCTGTGAGAGACTGCGTCCAGACGGAAGCGGTAAAATGCCCAATTTATACAAATTGTATAGGATCGGCCAAGTACACTATCTTGTGGCACTCCAGTGGAAATCGGGTAAGGATCAGAAAGTTTACCGGTTACACATACATGGGATGTTTTGTCATGGAGGTAGCTGGGGATCATCTTCACCAGATAGATGGACCAGCTTTGTTGCAGCAGCTTGTGCGTAAGTCCTGCGTGCCAGACAATATCAAAGGATTTTTCAATTCCTAGCAGCGCCATGACTGTTGTTTTGGGAAAATCCTTCGATCGCCTGATCTAGTTCGTCACCCTTTGTAGTTAGTGGACCGTAGAGTGCTCATGCCTAAAACCGAATTGAACATCCAGAAAAACTTTGTTCTCTTCAGTATGGTCCAATAGTCTCCGGTAGATTACTCTCTAGCCGGGTTGGTGGGGTCCTTCTCCAGCTTCAGGTTAGGGATTACATTTGAAGTTTTCCAGCTGGACGGGATGTAACTAATTTCAAGGCATCAGTTGAACACGTTGGCCAGAGTGATCGCTTGAGTCTGTCTTAAGGACGATGTTGAACACCCATCGAAACCACAGTGGAGCTTTATGCTGGTTACTCTTTGAACCACAGGAAACAAGGTTGGTTGATTGTGCAAACGGTTGACACTAGCCGCTACCGACAGCTCAATTGAACTAACCAAATTTCGCAAGCAGGGAAAAGTTTTCAACAAATGATACGAGCTGACAGGATCCAAAAAGGAAAATTGGTGGGCCATTTCGAGAGCCTTAAATACTTCCATTTGAATTCAACGCCAAACACAATAACGTTTGCATATAAAAAGATGAACTTTTTCGGACGGTGATAAAAAAAGCTAAGGCAGATAATTGCTTTTAATAAATTTCCCATGGAAGGTAATTATTTAAGCTTAACTGCAAAAACATCCTACGCCCTTGCGAGCGGCCTTCCGGCAGTTAAGCGGAACATTCACCATGGCGGACAAAAACAGGCGTGTTGGCATGTTTTTGAGTTCTTTCTTCGTTTTATTTGTCAACTCCTACTCATTTTCGCGACAACATTGTTGGAATAGATCTTACGTTTCAAGTTGGCCCAGAAATTCTCGATGGGACGCAACTTTGGGACGTTGGGTGGGTTCGCCAGCTTGGGTACCACATCGATAATCAGCCGGTCCCTCTCTTCCAACGATCGCTTCGAGTAGTGGGCTGATGCCAAATCCGGCCAGCATACCGCGTCTTCGCCCATGTGGTATTTCTTGATGAACGACGCAACTTTAAATTTCCCCGTTCACGGCCATTCTGGAGCAAAAGAAGAGTGGCTTCGGCATCCCCTTTTCGTTGATTGTCAGCTACAACAGCCACTTCTTGGGGAACTTGGTGTGTGAAATGAACTCCACCTCGGAGCTCACTTCCTTCGTGGGGTAAGTCGTTGCCATTCAGGGTGAGATATCTCGTTGTCGGTCTCGTTGTCCATGACCACCGCCACGTCGCGATTTGCCGGGAAAATCGAGTTGACCATCTTATTCAGCCGCTGCCGCTTCCTGACATCTATGTTCGCCAGGTACTTTTTCGATGTTTGGCCGGTTGAACCGACCTCCCAGCCAAGCGCACGCAGCGATGTATCCACTTTTGTCTCGGTCCTCCTCTTCAGCACCCTCTGGAGCTCCTTGTTGCTCAGGGTCGTCAGCCGTCCGGAACCGGACTTTCCTTCGATGCTCTGATTGTTGTCTAATAGTGCCAAGATGTTGTAGATGCCGGAACGGGCGTATCCGGCGTCCTCAAAGTGCCGCACGATGTCCGTTTTCGACGCGGTGGGGTGCCGTGCTTTGAACGCGCATACTTCTGAACTGGGTTGCTACGCTGTTTTTGTTATCACGGTTAGAGTTTGACTGGTAGAGCTGTCAAATTTTATCTGCTGACTCATGAGTTACTATGATTGATGCTGCATGGGTAGTTGCGTCAGTGTGGGTGAAGGTAAACTCATGAAAAATCGGCAATTTTATTCAATTTTTTTAATGCAAACGTTAATCACTTGATGCAAATGCAAATAGTTCGAGGAAGTAAAGGATCTCCTATTATCGGTCAGCGAATCACCAAGGAACCAATGGCTGAGAGGACGGTTGTCTTCCCTGGCAAGGACGGTAGAGTCCTTCAGGCACTTGTACGTACCGCAACGGGAGTTTGTGGCAACGTCGAGGATTGTGGCAAACCTAGTTCCAGGACTATTGCAGGTCACGATAATCACCAAGGTTTACGGGCGGGAGAATGGGGCGATGGACCCCCCGTTGCAGCAACGCAACGCGTGCAGAACACTGAAACGAACCATCGCACTCCACTTAGCAATGCTGACTGGAAAGCCGTAAATACAATTTAAGCAGTGGAATTCATAAAATGCAGTGTTATTCATAGGCAAATTAATTATTCCTACTTAAAACTAGTTTTGCTAAATCTACGAAATATATACATATTTGCTTATAATTACACTTTTGTAACACTAAAGTAAGTCTAATCTCTTAAAATCTGGCTCTAAAATTATGAACTTATAACATGAACCTTAACCTAAATCTTGACTTAAACTAAAACGTGAAATATGCCGACTCACCTATCCAACTATTATCGCTTTACCAAAATTGTGAACTAAAATAGAAGTGAAATTTAAATAAACATATTATTAACAACTTGAAGCCAACAGTATCAATCGAGGTTCGGAAAACTTGTCGTTCACGAGCATATTGTGACGAAATTTTACAGATAAACATTTAATTCTAAACAAGTTTTACCCTAAATTTCATCTAAATTTAACCATGCAATAAAAGTTTATACACAAAAAAAGTGTTGCATTTTTTTCGAGTACAATCTTGAATGATTAGATAAGAGTTTAAGGAATGTTTATTGATGAAAGTGGACACGTGTTTATCAATAGTTTATGCCAGTCAAGGTGGCGGATACCTTTGTAGTGGTATGATAAGGAGCCCTTTGTGATGGCTACACTTCGGAGTAATAAAGTAACCATTCGAAATAACACGCAGTCGTAAATTCATCGTTCTTAACTAGAGAGCTCATAAGCAAAGTGAAAGTTGTTTATGAGTTTCACTCATTACAATGTTCATCCTCTCACTTAGCGCGCATATTTCTCATTTCCAACTTTTAATCTAAATCCGTTGGGTTGAGCATTATTTTCCAGGAGGATTACTTGTCCTCGGGAATTAAATAATAAGAACAAACCTCTACTCAAAGATTGGAATGAGCTAGTATGATGGGGAATGCTTTAGAGGAAAGAAGATAGCATCTCCTATGAACTCCGAGGGTAATCCAAGATCGCCTTTTGATAAATTCGTTTTCCGATATCCAGAACGATGAATCCATTCAGTGGCCTTTCTAAGGAAATGAAAATTCTTCTTCGTCCACTTCAATCTGATCCGTGGAAGAGGCAGGACTGTGAAGTTTTCTTTCATCTAGTCGCGTAGTGTTTTTGTCCAGGTAGCTAGAACGTAAATTATGCCTTAAGTCAGTGTAACTTATGGTTCGTTTAACCTCTAGTATGTGTATAGGTATGGCCCATAAAGCTACTATTACAATTGTAGACCCTAAGTTATCAACGACAGTTTGAATGACCTAAAACTAACACGGCTGTCCTATGATGTCTATGGACGTTCCAGAATATTCTCTGTATATGTTTGAAAATTTATCGTAGCTTTGTGAGGCCCAAAAGGCTACCGTAACTTCTGTACATCTTCAGTTCTGAAGTCAAGGTCAGCTTTTACGAACTTGAACATCCCAAGATACTCTGATAACGACAGGTGACCTAACAGAAGATTCACTGAATGTGTTTAAATGTATATTGTCTTCTTTTATGGTTTATAAAGCTACTGTTACGACTATAGATCCCAACTCCTGAACTTAACGGCAGTTTGGATGACCTGGAACATCCCAAGATATCTATTCATGTCTGTTACCCTTCCAATAGACTCACTCAATTTGGTCGAATACATATTATTACTTTGCTTAGTCCAGAAAGCTGCCGTTATAGCTGTAGATTTTTAGTTTTGAACTCCAGGATTGTTGGGATGTCTGAACATTATCTCATAATGTCTGTTTTTCCTCCAAGATTTTAGGTGAATATGCTTCAATGGACATCGTAGCTTTGGAAAGGCCAGATAGCTTTTATTATAGCTGTAGGTCCTACGTTCTGATCTCAAGGATAATTTTGGATGACCGAGCTGATGTTATATGTATTCCCTTATAATGTTTGTTGACCTCAAATTTACTGTTATAACTGTAAATCTTGAGCTCCGAACGCAGGGTCAGTTTGGAAGACCTAGATCTTTTCAAGATAATCTTTTTGTGTATTTTTACGTTTTTAAATATTCACTAGATATGCTAAATCCGTGACGTTACTTTGTATAGCCCTACTGTAGATTTCAAGTTCTAATCTTCGGGACAGTTTGGATTGCTCAGGGTATATGATATTATGACTGTTGACTTTCCAGATTCATTGACTTTGGTTTAATATGTATAGTAACTTTATGTAGCCCAAAAAAAACTATTGTTAAAACTGTAGATCTTCTGTTTTTAACTTAAGGACAGTTTGCATGACCTTCAATATTCTAAGATTGCCGCATCATATCTGTTGACAAAGTGTTGACAATCTATTCAATAAATATTGTTGAATACATATTGTCCCTTTGCATACTCTGAAATTCTGCTGTTACAACTGTATATGTTATGTTCTGAACTCAACAACAGTTATCCTAGATCATCCCCATTTATGTCATAGCGATTTTATTAACGTTTGGAAATATTCGCTAAATATTTTTGCATACGTATCGTAGCATTGTATAGCCCAAAAAACTATATTTACTTCTGTAGATTTCAAGTTCCGAAGTCAAGGGCAGTTTTGATGACCAAGGACATCACAAAATTATCAAATAATGACTGTTGACCTTCAAAAATATTCATTGAATATGTTTGAATACATGTCGTAACCTTATATAGTCCTTAAAGCTACTGTTACTATTATAGATCTGAAGTACATTTTGGATAACCAAGAACATCTCAGAGAGATGCGAAAATATTTTAAAGGGTGTCCACGATGAAATTGCCACACACAAAATTGATTCGCAAAATTCGAGTTTTCATCCGATTGCCATCAAATTTTCAGGGATTGAGAAATAACTATTAAACTTCATTTTACCATTTTACTCGTATTTTATTTACAGTCCATACGTAAATGCCCGTACCTTGGCCTTAACCCAGGCCATAAGATTCTGCACAACCTGTGAATCAACCGTTTTTTGCATGTAAACCCATACTTTCTTCAGTTCCTCGACTGTCTTCACTACCTTAGGTCGTTTATGAAGGTGCTGCTTCATAATCGCCCAGTACTTCTCGATGATGGGGCGGAGCTCCGGAGTGTTGGGAGGGTTGAACATTTTCAGCACGAAATTGACCTTATTGTCCGCATACCACTTCAGCACGTCCTTGAGTAGTGGCATGAGGCCAAATCCGGCCAGAAGATTGTTGGACGTTGTGGGCCTTCAGGAGAGGAAGCAGCCGCTTCTGGAGGCACTCTTTTATGTACACCTGTCCGTTCATCGTGTCTGGGTCACGAAAGGTGCACTCCGCTTCCCGCACGTGCAGATGGCTTGCCAAACCAGGAATTTCTTCGCAAATTTGGACATCTTCTGAGTGCGGACATGCTCCAGAACGCTGAACTTATCCTTGGCCGTGAAAAACAGGTTGCCGGGGATCTGTTTGAAGTCGGCCTTCACATATGTTTCGTCGTCCATGATGCAGCATTCAACTTTCGTCAGCATGTTGAGGTACAACTTCCTAGCACGGGTTTTGGCGGACTTGTTCTGCTTCTCGTCGCGATTAGGGGCCTTTTGTACCTTGAACGTTCGAAGCCCAGCCTTAGTTTTGGCCTTCTGGACAAAACTTCGGCTTAGGTGCAGCTTCTTAGCCACATCCTGAACGGAGGCGTTCGGATTTCGGTTGAAGGCCCCAACTACGCGGTTGTGATTTTTGGTGTTGTACGGAATACTTTTTCCTTCACTTCTGGGCTTCCGATCGGTGGTCAACCGTTCCTCGAACCGCTTAATCACTCGCGACACCGTGGAATTCGCGATTCTCAACGTTTTAGCGATGGAACGATGCGAGAGATCCTTGTTCTCGTGATGAATGCGCAAGATTTTATCACGCACGAGCTGTTCTTTCGACTCCATTTCCGCGAGTTTTGATCACAGGACTTTACAGGATACAGGATGTAAATAATACACTATGAACTAAATCCACCCAAATTTTCATAAAATTCTACCCAACGGTTTAAAAGTTAGAGCAATTTCATAGTGTGGCAATTTCATCGTGGACACCCTTTAGGCTTGTTAACGAGAATTTCTTAATGCGTATGTATATGTACCATATTCTAAAACAAAGCTTTACACAATTTATAAGGCATTTATTTTTATTTTCGAACTTCTTTATATTCAAGATATTCGAGGTCGTAAATTATCCTCTAAGCTCATATGTTTTATATGTTTTCCAGATAGAGTAGTAATAATATCAAAAAACGATCCAGATAGAGTAATTGATGGTAAATATTGTATGATGTAAAATTTGCCAAAACAATGCACACTCTTATTAAGTTTGTAATTTTATACAGCCATATTCCTTTGGTATCACATATGACCCCTGAGGCTTGTAGGGGTTAATATACTTATTAAGACAAAGCTTAACATTTATGAATTTTGATATAGTATCTGGTCCGAAATCATTTTTAGCTATTTAAATCGACGCGTAGAAAAATTTCAAATCGATTGATGCAAAAAATTTGAAAATCTCTTGAAATACGTCTGAGATATTAACGCTTAAAACCAGACCACTCTTCGTGACAGCCAAATGCGATTTTTTTAATTGTATCCTAGCATAGCAAACAAAGACGTAGTCCTACTTCAAAAAGTAAGGTTAAGTAGTTTAAGGTTAAAATATAACGAAAAATTGTGAATTTTCGTACGATATGTTAAAACATTCTTTACTTTGGCAATACACCTAAAAAATCGAAGAAAAGTTAGAAATTTCCTTCGATCAGCTTATGAACTCGTACCATCAACTGCATAAACGGTTTTCCGAAAAATTTCCGTTTCAAGAATTTGAAAAACGCGTAAAGTGTATTAAATCTGCAGTGTTCAAAATTATTGAGAAGTTTGTTCTCTTGAAGGTTTACCGAAATTTTGCTGCAAAACGGGAGCGTTGGACCAGAAAGAAATCGCATAAACCGTGTTCCTTTTGTAAGTTTTTTCTAAAAAAAAGTCGATATTAGTTGCGGATCTATGCAGAACATCAAAAAGCATAACAATATCAGAACCTACAAGAAGCATAAAGCACCCAAAAGGACGGATTCGCAGAAAGCTTCTTCGAAATTATGGTCACGGAACTTGTATGACGTTTTCCTCCAAAAGCCCATACGGTGCATTTTGAAGGAAGATGTAGACGTATGTCGGATACCAGTACACTTCCGGGGCCGCAATTTTTCAGCGCTTCCGAACCGAAAAAATTGGGAAAATGGGTTTGGTGTAACAAGCCATTTGCTCGCGAGGCTTGAAGAATTTTTCATATTTCACAACGAACACAATGAACGGCAAAAATTACAGAAAATAATGCATTAAAAAACGGCTTCTAGCCATCAACCGAAACCATAAGAGTCATCCATTCTTTTGGCTGGATATATCTGTTTACTACGTTTGTGCTACGTTGGAGATGCTCAAGAAGATTTTTTTAAATTCTGTTAAAAAAATTGCAAAAATCCCCCAAACTGCAACTGCTTTGGTATTTTAGTGGTTTACATGATTAATTTATCATTATTGTGCACTTGACTCATAATGCTTAGTATACTTAGTAAAAACAATCAAATCATTGCTCACCAAATCATAACGCCTCGAGCGCTCAAATTTAACATTTTTGAATAAGAATCACAGCAGTTGTGGTGTTTTTAACGGTAATTATTTAAAAAAAATTGGATTCGTTCGTGTTCTATATGTAAGAACAAACATTCTCAGTCTGGAAAAATGCTAATCTTCTAGATAAGATGAGAAATCTATCCAGTATAACGGTGATACAATTGATACTACCACGAACCTTATCCCCTGAAAAAAATGAATCACGTACCCGATAATCAAACCGAAGTATTTTGATATTTTCTCAACACTCTTCCATCAACGTTGCCTACCCTTGTCAATTTTCTTTAAACTGCTGCATCTGACCCACTTTCCTCAGTCAAATCCACATACACAGCAACAACCACAACACTCACCCATCCCCTTAATCCGCATCACCTACCGCTCAGAGACACTTATTCCGCATCGATTGCCAACGCAATCACCATCATCAGCATCATCATCATCGTCCTCATCATCGTCGTCCTCATCCAAGCCGTCTCCAACTGCGAGAAAAGGAAACCCGGCACGAAGTTGGTTTCGTTCAATCAATTGACTAGTCGTCATTGAGACGTCTGGCAATCACTTCTTCGTGTGTAGTATGAACTATGTGTGGCGTTTGCAGCGTCATCGATGGCGATGGTATCCTGATATGCTTCCGTTTGACGGGATCGAAAATTCCAAAATGCAATTTATCGCCCAATTTCCATCTTGCGCGATGATTCCCAGAAATGAAGATGAGCCCCGTTGGATAAGCATGATGATGTTGTTGCCAACTTCTTCTGTGATATGAGCAAATGGCGAGTGGAAGGCGAGGAAATGGGATACTTTCGTTAGCCGGTCTCCTAACAAGATCTCGTTTGATGAGATCGGCATTCGGAAGTACTGGTTTTGGAGGGATTGAATTATGTTGATCCTATCTTGAATTTTCAACAATACTTGAAGTGGTATTTTTCAAGCAACAAATACCATTGATAACTCCTTTTTTCCCATATGTCACTCACGCGAGCTTGGCACCCGGGAGATTACTCCTATGTTGCACGCTATCTGCTATTACATGAAAAATATGTGAACAAAAACAAAACCGTGAGTAAAGTTTGTCGACAATCCACATCTACCCCACCCAGTCTACATTACGCTTCCAGTTCGTGCGGACCAAAACTGTCGTGAAGTTGTGACAAATGACGAGGGACGCACTTCAGAAAAGGTTTTATCTGCTGGATATGGATCCGGGTCAGCATTAGCGAGTTACCTACCGTCACCTCCGCTCAGTCGTCGTTGTCCTCGTTGAGGGACTGAAAGGCGAAAAATTATACGACAATCAATTTACTCGAGTTGCTGCTGTTGTGAGTTGAGAGTCATGTCTCGAGGACATTACCGCTCGCATTGAATTTAAGACCAGTGACAGTCGGCCAGCAGGCCATATTTCGTTCCAATGCGGATTTATACGATATGGCAGTACACGAATTGAGCAATTTATATCACTCAAACCGTGCCTACCGGCTAAGAGGCGAGGTCCCATTCATATTTAATCCGTCGTGAAATTTAATTGAACTCGGGAGAAGGAACATTGAGCCAACTTGATGCAACGGATTTCCAAACAAATTACAGTAGATACATCATGCTCGCACTTCGGTAGAAGAGCAAGTGCCGAGCAATTCGTTGGGGTTCTTCCGTTCATCGAGGGATACATTCTAATTATTATGCAAATGGGAATGTACAACATCTTCCAACAGCACGTTGCCAAAACATAGCACGGAGGGCATGTTGTTCCATGCCAAGACCACAGGACATAAGAATACCTTCAGCCAACCCAAACAACAAGCTACCATCATCGAAGCAGAGTGAAATGCAACGTGAAGCTTTTCTTTTCATTTTGAATGGCGGAAAATCCCTTCGGTGCTGTTGTTATTGTTGCCAGACGAGGTAGTGGTGAAAATCCCACCTAACCTCCTCTCGCATCACTTTCCACTGCTGAGGGTTTTAGCCGTTTCATACTCCATCCAATTTGCAATGATATAGTGGCGTTCATCCCCAGTACCATGCCACCTGCTGATGGCAGTATTCTGGGTAGTGGAATGGGACAACCTGCGGTGCGAAGGAAGTGTGGCAGGAATTTTCCTCGAAGAGTAAGAAAACAAGGGAAGCTCCTTCGTTGGAGCTACCATTGAAAAGCGTGTAACTGTTAATACCTATCGAGCAGAACTGTTTACCTTGATTAGAACGTCTTGGAATTTTGAAGATGGAAAAGGATTATGGTGGAAGCTTAGCTTCAGTTGAGGTTTCTAGGGATGATCAAGTGTTTCAGTTCGTATAGAAAATGGAAGCTTCTGAACGATGTTTCATTGCTCTTGCATATTTTTTCATGATATCAAAACAAAAATCAGACTGATTAAGAATCTGGACACATATAAACAGTTATTTCGGGATTTCATTAATCAAAATGAAGGTATTTATTTGTAGCTCGCAAACGCATGCGGGACATAGTGGACAAGTTAGCATAGCATAGAATCATCTGTTCAGCATCTTAAACTGTGCTTATGCCTTTCGATTGAATGGAAATACGGAAAGTTGTATTTTTTTTTCTTGTACTGGAAGGAAAATCTGCAATCAGACTCCTGAAGAACTCTGGGGGTGCGGTTGAGGGTGCCAAGTCCGTAACTCACTAGAAACCTTCACGAGCCTCTTCATGGAAACTCTACAACCAGACTATTGAACAACTCAAGGCCTGGGGATGAGTATGCCAACTCCTTGACTTTCTTGTTGAAGATTGAGGACAATCTAGGAGATTGCTATACAAACCGCGTCCCAGATGTCCCAGTCTCGTTACATCCTCTGGACCAAGTTTTCCGGAGTTGTTTCGTAAGGACATGCGATGAACATATGTCCCGTGGTTTCCTCTCTCCACAGAAACTTCCGCGCACTCGGTGCATGCCATATATTGTCTAAAACAGCCGTGGCCTAACAAAATCTGCGTTAAGTGGAAGTTCGCGTCCCCGTGTCGCCTAACAACCCACCCGGTTAATTCCGGGATTAATCGATGGGTCCACTGACCTTTGGTGTAGTTCATTTTGCCACTTAACCATAGAGGCAGCTCTAGTGGTCTTTCGAATACCTCTTGTTCCACGTTGTTCGAGGCACTTTTCATCCTCTTTTATGGCGATGCCTATTGGCATCATCCCCGCCAGGACGCAGACCGCGTGACGTGATACCATTCGGTATGCGCTCACCACTCTCAGGCACATAAGCCTGTGTGTACTCTCTAGCTTACACAGGTAGCTTTTGGTACTCAAGGCGGTACCTAAGTATGGACAGGGCGACGCTGACCAGGGGCTCACGCTTACTCCCTTGCACCGCCGAGCTATTCGACATCATGCGAAATAATGCCGATATAGCCATAGCAGCATTCATGCTGACGTAATTTGAGGTACTTGGGGGGTAATGATCGACGTGGCTGATGAAGGACAGCTTATCTTCGATCATGACCCCCAAGTACCTCAAAAACCTCTTCGATTCAAATGTGCAGTAACCTGCATTAATCGTCGGATGTTACTCCGATTTTCTGTTGCTAACAACCGTGACCTCAGTCTTATGGTGGGCTTGCTCCAGTTTCCTGGAACTCATCCATCTCTTCACACGATAGCCACTCAACTGGCGCAATTGAACGCATTTTTCACGTCAAGCGTGACCACTGCACAGTAGTGGACTCCTCGCCTCTTGCGAAGGATTGCCAATTCAGCCGTCTTAGTGACGGACAGAATGGAATCCACCGTCGACTTCCCTTTACCAGGCAAACTGGTAGTTAGATAGACCAAACTTGTTGTTAGACAAACCGCCTATACCATCCGTGTAAATCTTTTGAGGATTTACCTTCTCGAGCACCTTACCCGCTGTATCCAACAGACATATAGGTCTTTATGCCGATGGATGCCCTGGTGGCTTCGGAGTCTTTGGTACCAACACTAAGGTCTGAATTTTCCAGACGTCCGGCAATGCACCTTTGCATCACCACCCTGAATCTTTTGAGAGCCAGCAAGGGAGCCGTCTTGATGGCCAGGTTCAGAATACCATCCAATCCTGGCACTTTGTTCATCTTTAGTGACTTATCAATCGCAATGAGTTTGTCATTCGTCAGGATCGCCTCATTTTTAGCCCACGTGGTCACGAGTGTTCGGCTGAGACGGCCACCCTTCCGTCGCTACGAAAGCGTTAGGGTCTGGGATACTGGAACGCTAGTCATAGGACAAATCTATGGCGGCAGGAGGCCATGGATACGAGTCGTGGCTCGGATAGAGTCCCCCAACCTGCAGTAGCTCTGGTGGTGGCTCGATTTGAGCCGCCGTTCCTTTGGTTTTGGCAAATTCTACCCGATAGGCGTCACCCCACGGATTCGTATTGGCCTTCTGACACAGGCCCTTAAAGCAGGTACGCTTGCTGGTCTTTATCTCCCTCTTTAGCGCGGCTTTCGCGGTGACTAGCACTCCTTTACGCTCAATTCTATCGGCGTCTGACCGCACTCTTTGCACCCTCCGTCTTGCGCAAAGGCATGTGTTTTGGATATCGACGATCCACTCCATCCACCGATACACCGGCGATCTTCAATTTCTTGTTGCCGGCTGGGATGCGGTATGGGTTAGAAATTATGGCGATATCCGATGCCGACTCACAAACTGTCTGACACAGCAGCTGCTGGGCGGCTTCAAAATGGTTCAGGTTGAGTTGGGCTACCTGCATTACGATTGGCTCGTTGGAATACTCTTAGCGGCCGGGCACTAAGTAGTCTTAAGTAGTTAGACACTGCGGGTGCTCAAACCACAACTACCCGTCCCCAAAGTAATGCCAAAAGTTGTTCCCGCTGGGAGTGAGGGTCAATGCGAGAGGTTGCATTGACCCATCTGCTCTTGGACAATCTTACAGCGTCCCAGATGTCCTGGTCTTGATAAATCCTCTGGAGAAGATTATCTGGAGTTGCGTTCCAACCGCCGAAGAATATTATGCCGCTTCTTGCGCAGTCAAAGTGATGAACTGCGAAGAACACACGATCTGCGAATTCCACTGCGATAATTTCACCGAATCGTCGACTGACCCTGCCCGGATAGCTCCGAAATTATTCGATGGTTTCACTGACCATTTGTGGAGTTGTTCCATTCGCGTTGCAATTTGACCATATATGCAACTCTCGTAGTCTTCCGTCTACCGCTCGTGCCACGTTGATTGGAGTACTCTGCGCCCTCTTCGATGATGATACCAATGGGCATCATCTTCGCTATAAGGAAAATTGCGTCGCATGACAATGTGCGGTAAGTATTGGTGGCTCTCAGGCACATTAGTCTGTGCGTATTATCCAGCTTACCTAGTTAGCTCTTATTGTTTTACGCGGTGACCCACGCCCGTCATACTTGAATATGGACAAGGCAAGACAAGTCAGTAGCTTACGGTTGCTCCCTTGCTCCGCCAAGCTATTCGACGTTATGCGGGATTAAGGACGTGGTTGATAAAGGACAGCCTTACATCGATCATGAACTCCAAGTACCTTAAGAATCGCTTTGATGTGATACTGCAGTTAGCCGCACACATCGTGACCTGTTGCTGCAATTTCCTGTTATTGACCACAACAACCTAGCATCAGTTTCCTAGAGCACATCCATCCTTTTACTAGGTCAATAGAGTGAGTGGCCGTTAACTCCACCTCTTCTATGGATTCTTTGAAGGCCTCTCGGGTGGCGTCGACCGGCAATCTTTAGGTCTTAACAGGTCGTTGGTCTTAACACTTCGTCATACATGTGTTCCAGAGCATCGAGCTCAGGATTGAACCTTGTGGAACTCCTGAGGTGATTTGGATACATTCCTGACCCGCTTCTGTAAGGACTGTTCATTAAAGGAAGCGGACACCTGTTTATCAATGGTTTCAGGTTAAAACTTGACGAAAAATTGTGAAATTTCACTCAGAATGTAATAACATTGTTGACTTTGGCAACACAACTGAAAAATCTAAAAAAAAAATTAGAAATTTCAAAAAATGGGCCGGATACTCAGCAACTCGATGATTAGTTCTGCACAAATGTTTTTCAGAAAAGTTGTCGTTTCGAGGATTGGCAAAAAGCATGAAGTGCGCTAAATCTTCAGTTTTCAAGATTCTTCAGAAGTTTGGAGAAACGTGTTCTCTTGAATATTTATCAAAAACTGGACGTAAAAAGGGGGCAATGGACCAGAAAAGGAGCTGGCAGCGGTACGTTTTAAAAAATCGCCTAAGCCGTTCTGTTCGAGAAATTGCCAAAAAAAAGTGGACATTTGCGTCGGAACTGTGCAGAATATTAAAAAGTGAAACAAAATACCTACACGATGCAGAAAGCACCCATAAGGACGAATTCACATAATGCTTCTTCGAAAATACGGTCAGGGAACTTGTATGACTTTCTCCTCTAAAAAGCTTACCGGTGCATTTTGGTGCACGACGAGACGTACGTCAAATTTGGATACCAGTACACTTCCGGAGCCGTAATTTTTCAACGCTTACCAGAGAACAGATGTGCCTGATGATGTGCAATACATCCGAACCGAAAAATTTGGGAAGCCATTTGTTCCTATGGCCAGCAAAGTTCTTCATATTTCACAACGGGCACAATCAACGGCGCAAATTATAGAAAATAATGCATCATACAAACAACTTTTACCCATCAATCAAAAGCACCAATGCCCTTTAACTGCCCTGAACTGCGTCCTATCGAAAGATACTGGGCAATAATTAAGCGGTATCTTAAGAAAGATGGAAGAGTAGCAAGCCCTGTTGACTGCTTCAAACAAAATTTGGTCTGCAGCACAACGAAAAGTTACGGAGAAATTTGAGCAGAATCTGACGGAAGGTATCTAGAGAATAGTCCCAGCGTTCTTCATAAATGAGAAGTAAATATTCAAACTCACGTGAATTCGGTCATAACCCAACAAACATCACAGTTGAATAATCGCTAGTTAAAAAAAATGTGGAGAAGGTTTCCAGCTTTCTAGAAGAAAAAACTGAACAACTTCTCCAAATTTTTTTTATCAAACAGTTATTCAGCGTTGATGTTTGTTGGGATGTATGTTGAATTTCATTTATATAAATCAAACTTATGAATTTGTTCGATAATAAATAATTTTTTTAAGAAACAGGTGTCCAGTTTCTTCAATAAACAGTCCTTATTGTAAACCAGTGCACAATTCTGGAAGTATTTTTCCAGAATCTTATACAGGCAGGTACCCTGGAACCTGGAGGTATTAGAGCGTGTGGTCAATAGCATCCCAACTGGTGAGAACACGTTTCGCACGTCAAAGGTGGCAACTGCACAGTAGCGGACTCCCCGCCTCTTCCGCTGGAAAACATCTCAGCTATCTAGGTGACAGATAGGATAGCATTGCCTTTTCGGAAACCAAACTGGTTATTTGACACGCCACCTGTACTCTCCGTGTACTTCAAGAGCCTGTTGAGGATTATCCTCGCAAGCACCTTACCTGACGTATGCAACAGGCATATCGGTTTGTTAGCCGATGGATCGCCTTGTTGCTTCCCTGTCTTTGGTATACGAGATTCTGTCGCTTTCAGACATCTGGGAAGACGCCCTCGTCCAGACATCTTTTCATTACTACCCGTAACATTCCGGGACTCAGCAAAATAGTTGTCTCAATGGCCTGGTTTGGGATATCATCTGGTCCAGGAGCCTTGTTCATCATGAGCGATTTTGTTAACACAATGAGTTAATTTTCCGTTAGGGACACCTCTCGGGGCTTCGGGGTGTCGTTGTAATTGCCCACGTGATTTTGGATGTTCAGCGTGTTTGTGACCATCTCTCCACCACCATGGCAGCGCTATGATCTGAGATACTGGAATGCTAGTTATTGGCAAAATCTACCACAGTGGACGGCAGGGACTCGGATCATGGCGCGAGAAGAGTACCCCAATGACCAACTGCAGTAACTCCGGTGATTGCTCGATAGAAGCCACTGCAATCTTCGTTTTGGCTATAATCACCCTCTAGGCGTAATCTTATGGTTCCGCAAGTGGATTTCAAACACAAATCCTTGAAGCAGGCTGGTGTGTTGGCCTTTATTTCCCTCTTTGACCTTTCGGCGACCAGCGCCGCTCGACGCATGATTCTCCCAGCGTCCAACGCTGTCTGCATAATAAGTATGACGTCTTCCATTTTAAGTGGCTGCTCTTCCCTCCGCACGCTGCCTAATATTGTGGATGATATTATAACAAACTTCCAGGTGTTTGCTATGACTGTAACGACCCTTCACCCTCCAATTACTCAACAGCTATCACTGCAGAACGTCACGTCGATGACCGACTCCGCGAAGGAAGTTACTTTTGGTACCTATGTTGGCCAGGTCTAGGTTGAGCCTTACCATGGCCTCAAGCAGGATCTGGCCCCTAGGGTTGGTAAAGAGACTCCCTCTCTCCAGTACCCAGGCGTTGAAGTTGCGCACTATCACCAACGGCTGGCGGCCAGTTTGCTCTGTCGTCATACGATCGACCATTTGTGAAAACTTCACGGTGCGGAACAGCCACAGACGAACAGTACATTAACTTTTGGAACTGCGAAGCCCTCACATGAGATAGACACTACCGCAATAAATATACAATAAATAAACAACCTCCTGAACCGGAAACTTGCCTTTTGTCTTTCGTACTAGACCTATCCGCAACCCAATTGGATGCGATATGGATCGTATATTATGGCAAAATTCGCAAACGGCCTGACACAGTAGTTGCTGAGCTGCCTCACAGTGATTCAGGTTTAGTTGTTGGGTTACCTGCACAGTATAGCTATTTTATTTCTTCTTGTTGGCCAGGCCAATTTGGCCTCCCTTTATTTGATTGTCGTTTGGTTTCTTGGCGCACACTAGGCACTTGGGAGACTCCTCGAATTCCCGTGCCTTGTGGTTTGCTCCTCCACACCATTTTACACAACTTACTTCTATCAGGACCTTTGCGTTCCCAAAGCATGTACCCGCTATCAAGGCATCTGAAACATCCCTGTGAACGGTCAATGGGCGTACGGATCATCTTTGAGATTGCCCGCTTTCAGCACTGAGTCTGCTTCAGCCTCACAATGTAGGTCTCATAAGCTTGCGTGATCTCATCTAGATTTTTACACTAAAGTGTTACTTGCGTAGTGAGGGCACGCACCTCTGCTCGTCCAGGGTTTGTTCGGTCAGTTTTTTACTGGCCGACGCTTCAGCACGGTGTCCTTCGTTAACTCTAGGATCATCTCGCCCGCGCGGGTGTGGCGTATACTCTGCACATCAACACTCTGACCGTGAGTTTTGCATCTTCTCACATTACCTTTAAGACATCCGTGTACTTGGACTATTCAGTCTTCACGGCGAAAATCACTCTGAGGTTATGCTTCGGGTCCACATTTCGCCAAGTCTTCTCTTTTTTGGGACCATCACTCTTTTACCTGACTTTCGTCCAGGGGTATTTCCCAATCTCTCTGCGGGTCTTTGTTGGGACGTCCTTTTGAACATGAGCCAGCCCTGGGCTTGGCCATTCTTGGTGCTTGAGACTTTGTCAGTGCAAAAGTTCGACTTGACCTTGGCGCCGGGGCCATCTTCTTTCCTACTGGCCGTTATTGGTCGGGAGGATGGTCCCACCGAACCCGACGCCACATTCTCGTAAGTCGTAGGGCCAATGAGGCCCTTGAACAGCATCCGCTTTTTAGTATCGCTGGGGTCATTTCCCCGAGTCACTGTCTTGCTTGCTCGGACGTGCTTTCCTCGAAGATAGATGGAGCAGGAAACTCAATTGTCCATCTGCGTGTGCTTCGAGGTAATCTCTCTAGTTCATTTTGCAGCTACTAGAGACTGTTCCGAAAAATATAAATACACTTTTTTTATCGAATAAAAAAGACCATGCTGCTTTTTGATTACTTTATTCTCGAACATAGTAAATAACGAGTTTTTTCCCATCTTCGTTTCAATTTGCTTGATTTTTTGTAGGGAATGCAATTTCTCTAACGTTTTCCTTAACACTACTCATAAGCCTTTTCACAGTGCTTTCTACTACAATTTTCACCACTTTTGGCAAATTTTTCTAAATTTTTCAACAAGTGGTCTCAAGTGTTTTCTCAGTTTTACCTTCGTCAAAGCCCAGAAAGTTTCGATAGGACGAATCTCTGGGCAGTTTGATGGATTCATCTCGTTTGGTACAAATACAACATTGATCCTTTTGTACCACTCTAGTGCATATTATAAGTAATGACAGGAAGCAAGATCAAGCCAAAAGATTGCAGTTTTGTTATGCTGTTTGATCAAGGGTAGCAACCTTTTTTGCAGAGACTCCTTTACGTAGATTTGATCATTCATTGTGTCTGTCGTAATGAATGGACGAGATATTTTGTCACATCTGCACATAGCCTGCCACACCATTACCTTCTTGCCGAATTGTTAGGTGTAAAAGGCTTTCACTGATCCAGGAACAATCTTTCCCTTCGGCGAGGTTTAAAACTGGCAGAGTTTAACAATCGAGCTCGAGGATAGCACAGCTCGATTTTTTGGTCAGCAGTTTGTCGTACAGCTTTCGAGCCCTCGGTTTCACAGATTCAGCCTGTTCGGTGCTCGGTTTGGCTGCTTCTGCTTCCGACGAGTCTTCAGGCCCATTCTATCCTTGGCACGCGTAACATTAGTCACCGAAGTACTTAGCTTCTCCGCCACATCTCGGAGTGATGCTGAAAGATGACGTTTGAAATAGTCCCCTTACCTTTCTGTCGATGTAAGGTCACCGGGACCGGGTTTTCTACCCCATCTCGGAGAATCTACGAAAGGACACTGTTGTTGATACTTCTATAATGCGGTTTGAACTGCTTCGACGCTCACACCTTCTTCCTCAGCCAGTTTTCTGATCGAAAGACCACTGATCGTTTGTGCACAATACGTTTTCTTTGCTCGGAAGAAAGACCATGCATTTTCAAACTTCCGTGCGAAAAATTGAAAAAAAAAATGACAACTCCAGTTTAATTTGGCTGTAAACACAAAGACGCAACCAAAAGTTGATTGAATACTGCACGCATTTTGAATTGACGGTTAGTCATTAGTGTATTTATAATAATCGGAACAGTCTATACCATTGACAAAATATGGATCATTCTCTCTGACATACGTTACTCATCGATTGTGTTCGAGTGCTTTCGTCACATCTTAGGTTGTTTTTGTCTGAACATTTTCTCAAGTTGGTTATCGGTTGATTTATTTGACTTAGCTCATCGTGACTTGTGTTTCCCTCTTAACTGGTATTATTTCACATTGAAGTTTTTAATTAAATCACTGTTTTGAATAATGCATCTAATAGGCTCAAAGAACGCAGATAATTTTCGAGGTGGGCATGGCTTTAGACCCACCGAGACCCTTATCCAATAATGGAGTTTTTCTTAATTAAATTATTAAAAAGTCTATTTATATTATATGAAGTATCATACTGCCAGAAAAGAGCGTTGCATGGTATTGTTTTCCCAGTGTTTGAATTAGGTTCTTTTACTGATAAAGCAGCTCACCACCCTATACATTTGATGCTTGGAAAGCGTGTTGCCTTGATTTTAAATTTTGAACTTACGTGGATTTGGCGCAGATTTATTTTCTGATTTCTCATAAAATCTTGTAGTTGTGAAATGGATTATCTGGTTCCGGAGATAGTACCAGCTTTGTTTGAAGAAATCGAATTGAACCATGCCAAACTCGTGATGTACCAAAGTCGAACAAGTACTCCACGAAAGTTCGTGACGTACCAATAATGGTTCTCATTTTCACGAACCATGCTGGTCATTATGAGGACAAATTTCACTACAACTCATGCAAACAAGCATGATAAGACCATGATGGAAATGTTCATCAACTTCGTATCTTCCATTCCCCATGACTTTAAAAGTCCCCACCATGATATTCCGAAATGCCACCGAACATATGACATACCATTCTAAATACACCAAAACACTGCAACCACGTTAGGATCTGCTGACAGCTCCAAGCCAATGATGACTGCTGCACCCGTTCGGTCAAACCACTTTCGGTAGCTATCTCTTCGGAGGGGTTTCGGTCTCAAGGGTACCACTTGACACTAATCACCAACGTACAAACATGCGTGCGTACGTATCTACCTACATTCCACTTTGGGAATTGAAGTGGAAACTACTTCGGATGCAACCGGCCATTCATCCGTCATGTTGTTGTTGTTGCAGAGCACTGTAATAGCAAGGGATTTGAATTAATTAGTTTTTCTTAGTTTACACACGATGATGGCATGAAATACGCTGTCCCACGCGCCTAACTTCCCGTTGCATGTCATTGGTTGGTTTGTAGCGTGTGCTTATCGTGATGTTACGGTGGATTACGTTCGTATGAAAAAGTAGCCGCTTTAGTTTGTTTGTTCAGACGGTTCTCTTTTGCGGGCTGTCACATGACATATGGCTAATGTTGAGCTCACACGTCCTGAACCTTTTCTGAAATTTGTATTTGTCCCTTAAACAGAAGACACTTCTATGGTTGTAATTACGTTACCAATCAATGTAGTAGAGGTAGCCCAAATTTGCATATTCTTAAGAGAGCAAAATACCATCCGACTAAAATTCGACATGTCCAATTAAGTTTTTGATCCCGTGGACGTGTTTCGGATGGCACCGCAACATATCTTGGCACTGTGTTGAAAACAACACAACATAACACCAGAGGCTTGCGGCTTGCCTCCTGAAACTGCAACCCAATTCAATTATAAAGCCGGTTGGTCTGCCCTCCTTCAAATTGAAAGAAGGGCTGTGGAATGGCAAATTAACCCTGGCTCGTGTATCGACGGTAGGAGAGTGTGAGTGGGTAAACTCATCCTGTCTCATTCGTTATTACTCAACCACCCACTTACTTGTATGTATCCAGTACACCATCAACGACCGTGCAGCAGACTTACGTGCAACGTTTCCTTGACTTAATTCCATCCTTGTGTTTAGTGCAAACACACGTAAGGTTTAAGATTGGAGGAGTGAGGATCCTTTAGGATGGGTATGTTCACAGACTTAATGTGTTTGGGCAGTCGGGAATGGGACGACTCATTTAGTATGAGTTGGAATCGTTTGACGATAACTCATTTCACAAACAACGTTTGAAAATATGATGTATGATGAACATGTAGCGGTTGTGTTTTTTTTCTGGAATTTTGTTTCAGAGTTAGATGTTCAAACTCTTAAATCTACGGCGTGAGGGCACTAGTTACAGTAAGCAAGTAATAGAAAGAAGCATTTAATAATTTAGTATGTCTAACATGTGTAACATAAGTCCTGGGAATACTTTCAGGCGTTTATTTGACAGCATTAACAAACACACAGATGTCAACCAATGTACTACACGCTCGTTTGTAATTACTCAAAACTGAGTAGAAAACTACTCAGTTTCGTTAAAAGTGGAACTACCCTAATTAGAGTAATTGAAGGGTTACTCATTTTTGATTAACTAGGTCACTTGTCAGAATTTGAGTAACCATTATTAAGTACCTAATTTTATTTTTTTATTTTATTTCAATCAAATTGTTGATCGTTTCCGACAACTGTCCAGTCGAAACGGAAGTGTCGAAATACTTTAAATCTGTAATATTCTGGATTTATTGTAACTCATGGATTCAATTCGGCACTTCGACGTCAAAATGATTGTTGGCAGCCATGTCATCGAAGGGTATCTCGGCGCCTTTGATACGCCCAAACAAAGCCAAAGCTGTCAATTCTGACGTGTATATCACCCAATGCTTGCCGAACTTGAATCAATTTTATTAACAAATATCACGCTGACGACGAAATCATGTTTTGGCCGGATCTTGCAAGCTGTCATTACGCGATAAAAAACATTAGATTGGCAAACTGAGCAAAACATACCATTTGTACCGAAAAAGGACAATCCACCTAACGTGCCTCAGGCTCGTCCAATTGAAAATTTTTGGAGTGTTGTCAACTGTATGGTGTATGATAATGGCTGGGAAGCTAACAATGAGCAACAATTGGGTAATCGAATCAAGCGGAAGATGAAAGAAATAGACATAGATACCGGCACTATGCCTAATTTGTTTCAAGAGAGATTTTTTTTCTCTATTGAAACAAGTTGTGCTACTTGGGGAGTGTGTAGGTATCATTTAAAGACATTTAGAAATCCTTGAAGAAACGAAAGTGGTGGGCCACTTGGAGACACAATGGGCCCGGAGATAAGTATCGTATAGGCCCTTTCCGAGGGTAACATGGAGTTCCTACTTATGGAAGTGTTCAATCCCAAGCGTGTTCAAACCCATGCGAAAAACAACTGTCAAATCGTTGGTAATATTTGTCCTTTGCTATTAAGTCACAATAAAAATCAAGGTTCACAACAATACAAATCATATTTGAGAAACTTAGAGACTTCCTCGAAGAAAACCTTCTCCTATGGTCAAGTAGAAACTTCTCAGAAGTATTGGGCGCAAGCAGTTCTTGCAAGAAGTACCTTCAAAAATTAATTACCGAACCTCAAGATCATACTTACCAGAATTTCACTTCCCCAAAAATCAGGAGAGGACTTATCAGAGCTTCAGGAAGAAGTGTAGGGGAGAGGACTTATCTGAAGTTTGGAATTTTTCAGAGGTTTTGAAGTTCTTCCCAGAAGTTCAGGATTGAACTTCCCAGAAGTTCAGAAAAAAAACTTCCCAAAATTTCAGACGGGAGCTAACCAGGAAGGGGACCACCTATAATTTCTCAAAAAATTAGGAAAAAAATCCTCAGGACGATACGTCATAGAAGTTGAGGAAGGAACTTCTCGAAAAGTTCGTAGGAACTTCATAGAAGTGCTTAGCAGCTTTTCCAACAGGAGAACATTCTGCATTTCAGAATAAAGATTTCTCAAAATTCTTTAGATATAAAAGAATTAAACTTTCCAGGAGCATTGGGCTTTCTCCTAATTTGAGCACGAGTTTTCCAATAGTTCCGGAACAAACTTCCTCAAAATTCTGGAGAAAACTTCCCAATAGCTCAGAAGAGGACTTTTCAGAAGTCAGGAAGAAATTGCAAGAACAAATTTATGGGAATTTTCCAAAAAAATTGGAATAAAATTTTTCTCGCAGTTCCGGATGGGACCAACCAGAAGTTTGGAAAGAATAAGCTCAGAAAAAGACTTCCCTGAATTTCAGGAAGAAACCAACCAGATACGGCACTACCTGTAGGGTCAAGGAGGAATTTTTCAAAAAAAATCAGTTAAGAACGTCTCAGAAGTTCCGAAAAGGACTTCTCAGAAGTTGTAAAGAGGCCAAAAGTTTAGTTGCAACTAACCAGAAGTGCTAGAGAGCTTCCCTAAAGTTCCGAATCGATCATTCCAGCATTTCAGAATGAGAACTTCTCGAAATTCACGAGATCCCAGAAGGTAAATTCTTTTCATAAAATCAGGAAGAAACTTTTCAGAAGTATAGGAGAATACTCCCCTGAAGTTCAGAAGAGATTATTTTGGCAGTTTAGAAAGAACTTCTCAGAAGTTCAGGAAGAAACTTCTAACAACTTAAGAAGATTTTCCAAGAAATTTTGGAGAGTACTTTCTCTAAGTGTTGCAGAAACTTTCCTCGGAAAAAGATTACCAAATGTTTCTGAAAGGTGAGGTTGGGTTCTTAAATGTTAATTTCGAAGGAAATGAGGAATAACTGCCTCATGAGCTTCACATGAAGAATTTTGCCTGAAGTTCAGGAGGAATCTTCCCAGAATAAAGCAAAGAGCCTTACAGAAGATCAGGGGACAGTTTCCCTGAAATTTAAGAGAGAATCACTGACTAACCGAGTAAGCAGTCTAAACAAAAATCATTCATATGACCATAATGAAGTTGATGATCATGAGCGATGACGAAACCTATTAAAATATAGTACACACCATCAATGGTTATTGTTGAATCAAGAAAAAGTCTATTGAATTTATAAAATGAAAACTAAATTTTAAATTTGAAATACAAAACTGGAAAAAGCGTTACAGGGAAAAAAAACTAAAAAAAAATGTGTCATCTATGCGAATGCTTCAAGCTTAAGTGTCACTTTAAAAATATGAAACAATAGTGTAAGGTTCCATACAATCCAAGAAATAGATGCAAACATGTTAACATAATCACAGAAATAGCGAGAATGACATAACTCGCGCTCTTATTGTCTTATTACGTCTTTTCGTTAAAAGAAGTCTTATTTTCTAAATAAAAATTTACAGACTTATATAGACATTCCCAGATATATCATATTTTGATCACAGATATTTGAAAAAAAATATCTGACATCTCTGGTTGTTACATGCGCATGGGTTACTCACTGTCTGCTGGCTCTCCTTTACCGACACGTCGCGATGATCATTTTTATAGAAGAACTTCTTTGTCGGCTTCTTATTGTCACTGGCGAACTATTGCGGCCTTTTAACGGAATCGGTTGCGGATATCGACGAGGTGGTGCGGATTTCCACAACTTACTTTTCCCTCTGGCGTTGTATGAACGACGGCCGAAGATGGCGATTTGCCGAAAAACGATGGCGGGCATTGGCTGATGGAAATCGAGTGCGGCGTCGGGTCGCTAAAAACGATTGCCGCAAGCCGTTGGAGAGTGGAATGAAGTGTTTGGTGGCTGATTGGTTTCAGTGGTGCTGGCGGCTGCGTGGGATCTTCAGAACGGTCAGTTCAAATCCCGTTCCAGAAACCTGTTCAAGAATCATTAAATGGCATAATCGGAACCAATGGTAGATACCCTCTTCTTCCTTAGCCGACGTTCAAATAGCTGTCCCTTTCCCATTCTTACTGAATTCATACAAGTCCTTCCCTGTGGTGAGATTAGTGGTCCTAAAAGTTAATGAAGTGACCAACCAATCAACGGTTTGGATTAACAACTTGGATACAAGATAATTCACGATACATGTAAGTTGAAAGTGGGTACATACTTGTTTGCGGTTTCAACCGATTATTGTTGAACATTTATTCGAAGACAATGATAAACGACGCTGAAGAACAAATGAAATAACTTAAAGGAATAATAATATAAACTCCTTACACAAATATTTCATTTAACTGCAGAATATTTCTGCCAATTAAATTAAATTGTATAATACAAGTAGCCAACTTGCTACAATAGTTCTAAAGTATAAAGTGAATCGAGGTACAATCAGCCATATACAAACAGAGCAATGGGGTGAGCAAACCAAACTACAATCGAATCCACAAGAAAATTCTATTACCATTTTTTTTTTTTTTTTGAAAAACAAAACAATGAAAATTGCACATAACTCTATCAAACTCTATCACAATTTTCCAAAATCGCTCGATTGGTCGAAGTTCTGGAAGATGTTTTCGGGTTCGACTTTCCGCATTTTCTAGTCATTTGTCATCCCAACGAGGTTTTTTTTTCTGGATTTCCATGACTTCAGACCACATCTCACTGATTATATTTGTGACTGTATTCAGACACACCGACCGAATTTTTCGACAGTCTTATGAGAAAGTTTTGGGTTCTCGCCATATGTCCAAAAAGAGATTATGCAATTTCTGTTATCGCGTACATATCAAAATTTGCTCCGTTGCAAAGAGGCATGTTTGCACTGGCAGCAAAATGTAATAGAAAATTGTCCGTGAACGCGGAATAACTTTTTTCACGTCAACTTTAAATGGTTTGCAAACAAAGAATGAATAAACACATCTCATTAAAGCTTTAAGAACGTTCTAATGAAAGATGAAATATTAGAAGGCGTAGAAATGTTGGGATTTCTACTGCTCCATAGATGTCGCTTTCAAAACTTTTTGACTAACCTAGTAAATGAGTTTCATAATCTCCAGATCACGTACAGCCAAAATATCTCGAACTGGTAGATTGGGTTGTATACCTTATACCCGAAAGGAATCATAAAGCTTTCATATGAAAAAAAAATTGTTATCTGCGTCCTACATTGTCCACATTCACAAATATTGCTGCCGCTATAAATGAGCGTTCAAAGAATAATGATTGGATATGAGGCGAGACATCACACGAATGAAGTCTCGACCCACATCCAAATCACCATTTCTTCGACACCTTTGGGATGATTGAATGTTGTCATCGCCTCAACACTCATTTACTTCATTTATGTTGCCAGCTGACGAGTGCCTGTTGACGAAAAATAGAAAAACAATTCATTGAAGGTGATTTGTCGATTGTAAGTATCGTCTTCCATAGCGCCCACCTTTGCAAACTAGTCCACTCTCTCATTGCCCAGAAAATAGCAATGAGCAGGGACCAATACAAAGGTGATGATAAAATAACGCGAAGATAAAGCACTTAGAAGCTCCTGAATTTTCATGAGAAAATAGGAGGTGTGCTTTACCGGCGTCAATGAACGAATAGCCTTTTTAGAACTGAGACTATCCGTGAAAATTAAATACTAATACTGATTCGGCACTATAAAGAATGTTGAGTTTTTAACCACTTCTTATATTAAGTGCTGTCAAAGCATGCGAAACACACTTTTTCGGAGATAGATAAGTTCACTCACTTTTTTCTAGAAGTGGCTGGTTACAGTGGTTACCCATTCTGCTTACTGCGCAGATGGTCGGGAGTTCAATCCCAGGCTCGTCCCCTTCCTTGCCATTTGTCACTGGCCTCTTTCTATCACTACTAGATTTAAAATTAAAAAAAAAAAACAATCTACTGCGCATTCAATGATCGCATCACATGATGCGACATGAATGCGCATGATCCATGGCCTAAAAATAACCTGCCTCGCAAACACTAAAGTATCCTTCCCTTGACGATTGTGGAGACGCAGAGGTAAACATAGTGTCTAACCAACGATTGCCCGACTAATCATCAAAGGACGTGACCTGCGCCGGTTCTGATCTATATAAATAGAATGAATTAGTGAACCTGTGCATTGACGACGCAAAGCTACTTCCAAGCTCCATCTATGTGGCGCTCTGTGCAATTATACTAATTCTGTTCTGTAACGGAGTAGCATCTACGAAACGCGCGGTCATTTTCAAATAAAAAAAGAAGAAGATAGATTAGTTCATTCGCTTCTTCTTGAATAACACCAATGTCCATTTTTGAGAGTTGAAGGATAGGTAAACAAAAATATGCACAACTTGTTCTCTCGTTCTGGCATGCATTAACCTAACAGCGTAACAAATTAAGTTCAGCCAGTTCTGAATTACGCGTTATACTGATGGTTCCATAAAATCTCATCATTTTTGTGTAGCAAAGGATTTTCAAGACATCTTCTGCAGCTTGTTAGCCAAGTAACACCACTTGTCGTACTAATGTTAAAAAACTACCTTTTAGGAAAAGCTCATTTTTTTTCTAACGTCAATAACTTAATTGCATTCTCGCATTTTTGAACATCGTTGAGGTCATTGTAGAACAACCATGTTTTGTAGAACATCCATGAGACAAATATTATGTTCTGTGGATGATTCCAACAGCATGCTTATAACATAATGATATGCATACATTAATTGTTATGTTATGTATTCTCCGTGCATGGAGTAACGATTATGATGTAGAAGGAGATGTTCGCTCATCTCATCTGGCACCAAGAGTACACATTAATGTTTTTTGGCTAGAATGAAAGATGTGAAGAGAAAGTGTTGAAAGTTCCGGCAGTGTGCGACAGGCTGGAAATAGAACAGATGTTTTTATTTAGGAAAATTGAGCGAAAGGGCATGTTTCTAGTGGTACTCGAACCATGGACGTCAATTTTTGCCTAACATCCCCCTGCGGGGTAGGTTGTAGGACGGACCAAGTCCGCCACTGCAACAGGCAAAAATTGACGTATGGAAAGACGCTTATGTACCACTGTGGCTTGTATAGTTATTCTAGCGATCATCATCGGTACCATTTGGTTTCTTCTTAATTTCGAAGAGTTTCCGCATAAATAGAGCCCAGCACTTCTCTATTGAGTGAAGTTCTGGACAGTATGGTATTGGCTGTTTTGGCACTTATTTTACCTCTTGTACCTAATACCATTTCAGGACATATTTGGCATAATGGTAAGAAGGTCAAAACAAAATGGGAGAGTCGAGGCTTCTGATAAACGGTAGCAACAGCTTTTGCAGACATTCTTTCTCGTACACAACCTTATTGACAGTGCCAGTAGAGACAAAACTTTTGGATTTTTGGCCACAACTACATATGGCCTGCCAAAAGAAACATTGAATTTTCTGCCTTATCTCATGCACATAGAGGGAACGCTTGATTTGCCAGAAAATAATTGGATATTTCATGTAAATTTAAGCCAGATAACGTCCGAATTCAGCCTGTTGTATGAAAGATTGCCAATATTGTTGAATGGCACATGAAAAGTTGCAAACAATTTCGTTGTTTACGCCTCCTGTAGCTTGGAAGCAAACGAAGAGATATTTTACACGATTGTTAAAATTAATTATTTTTTTCTGTGAAAAGCTAAACTCAGAAGCTGTTTAAAGTCTTCGAGTACGTTTGTTTTCTCATCCATTGCGATACAAGCAAATGTTTGTAAGAAATTGGTGTAAAGCACCTTAGCACGACTTTGTGTACTGAAATGTGGCTTGTTATCATGGTTGAGCCATAGTTCGCACAGAAAGATTGAGATTCGTGTCCTTTTGTCGGGAGCATACTTTTCGATTTGTTCCACTTCCAAACTTCCGATCTACAGTCAAGCGCTGGTCAAATGATTTGCAAACACAAAACACGGTACTTTTTGGTAGTTTTAGTTTTTGGCAAGATCGCTTACCGATAAATTCTTATTTTGCTGCCGTTCATACAAAATGCGTTTGCGCATTTCTACTTTGCTGAATGTTACAAGAATGTTAACATGTTCTATCACGAAATAAAGACATCAGCGATCTGTGAAATAATTTAAAATCTACACTGAAAGAAAAGTGTCCGAAATTTAACGTGGACAGGATTTAGTATTTCGAAGCAAGCATCCAATATTTTGCCACACATTCCCATGCAGGGTAGCTGAAGAAGATCGTAGTGTGCGGGGCGCGGATCGAGACGTGAAAAAAATTGTTTTGTCATTTTTGCTCCGTTTTGATTTTATTTTTATTTATATTTTACTTTAAATTTCGGTCGTGGAGTGCTCTCCAGAGTATGTTTCCATTGATTGTTACGGGAGTACCAACCGACAAACATCATACTTTGTGCGGTGCCCCTACGTTGTCCTTGCTTCGATTGTGTGTGTGCTTTGCCCAATGCCCTGTGATGTGGATCATTCGTTTCAATGAAATCTAGCATGTGAAGATTTTCGACAATGTTTCGACGTTATCAACTGTGATTCTAGTCGGATTATGAAGAAATTTACGATTAAACTATACCCGTGTCTTCAAACTGCAGGTGGAGGTAATGGGCATTGCTCGATGCTAGTTGCCTGATCGGGTTTTTGGATAGGACACGTAATGAAATGGAATTCAGCTAAGTACTATTTACTTTTTGTATTTTGTGAAATCAGTTTAGCTCCCGTAATACACTAAATATGCACAGAACATTGTTTGCTGGCTAAGGTGGCAGGTATAATTGATTTATCAAATACCTGGTTCAAACTTTAGTTGGTAACGGTGGTTCTGGATGAACAGTTTTGTTTCTATTCAAAAAAAAGTAAAACAAGAAGGTGAGATCATTCCATAATCAAAATGCCATTTTTTACTAAATACGACCAGGGCATCGTCCGCTGGCTATTGCCGCGGGTATTGTGGGTTTCCCAGGTACCCGGTTCAAGCTTTAGTTGGTGACGGTGGCTCTTCTTGACCTTCTATTCCTGAGTTTTAAGTGTGAATAAGGGCGTCTATGTAATGTTCTGCTGTACCTGTTGTGGACTCACAGTACCTCCCATTTCCCCAAAAGCTCCTTTTTATTGTATTGGCCTCCATAACAAAAAGGGCACCATTGCAGAGCATATGATTGATCAAATTATTCGCAGTTCTACTCGCCCAATGCCCCCAGTTGGGTGAGGGATAGAGGATGACACACACACACACACACATTCCCATGCAGGGTAGCTCAAGCCAGGAATGAATCCGGATGTTTTGCAAAATATTGTGTGCTTGCTTCGAAAAACTGTTTAACAAAGGCCTTACGCTCCATTTCAAACTCCTTCTACTCAATTTCACAGCTTGCCGAACGCTATCGAACCTATCGATACTTTCTCTTCGCATCTTTGGTTCTAGCATAAATGGCTGTCCACTACTAGGATCCCATGATGATGGGAAGATATTTCCAATTCCAAGGCATTGTTATTTATTTACCGTACTTAACGCAATAAAAGCATATGTAATTAGTAAGATAATACTCTTAGCTAGTTTCATTCGTTTTTTTTTTTACTCTCACGGCTTAGATATTAGATACAGAACAATACACTGATAGTCAAATTAATAGTGATTGAAGTCAACAATGTGATTAAGCATCGTTAATTGTAAATTAACTTTTAAAACGATTTATCTACAGAGAATTATGACTGTGTCAATATAATTAATTGAAGCACCTCTTATTTTAAAGAGTTTCTCACTCCTCTAGCTCGTATAGAAGGAAAACGAGAACAAATAAAAAAGATAAAAGATTTTTGAAATTTATATTAATCATTGAAACCCAAAACCAGCTCCAATAATGATTTTTTTTTACAGTGTAAAGAAAACACAGCTCCAACCTCTCTTCCTTTGATTCCATTTCACTTGTTTAAACATACCATCCCATACCTACTTCCCAGTAGGACACTTCATCATATTTGTTATCACCGGATTAGAGATTAGACGGAATTCCTTGCGCGCCTGGGTACATCATCATCGTTAGAGAAACAGATAGAGAAAAGTCAAAAAACAAACCGTGTCGAACGACCGAATATGTAGGACCATCAAAAGGAATAAATCACATACTTCCAGATGGGCTCGAGCAGCACTTTGACTGTGGGGCTCTGTGTGATACGGCGCGTCACGGCGCTACCCATAACAGGACTGCAGACTCGTTTGTATAATTCAAGCTAAACCCAAAACCATCAGCATTGGTCCCCGATCGTCGCGGGTGATACCTGAATTGGGTACCTTCACTGTGTTTCGCAGCGCCGAATTTCGGGTGGATGAACGGAAAGAGCAACAGTCGCTCATAAAGCAATTGAGGCTCGCTCGTCCAACCCCCCTCCACACGGATAGTCACTTCGGCCGTTGCCTCCATTAGCCGCTGCTGCTGCTACTCCGTTGGTCCTACTGTTGTTGGTGAGGATTATTTCACGCACAACACAAAAAATGACGCGTGTCTGGGGTATGGTCCCATTTTTTTTTAGTTCACCTTCGACTAAAAGGTTGATTTGAATATTTGCCGTGCCCTCTACATCGCCTACATCAACGGCGTCTACATCAACGGCGTCGTATCTTTCTCTTTTTGGATTTACGGTACCATTTCAGGTGTTTCTTGGGACAGATGCTATATTTTATCTCTTCTAATTTTGACTTATACGATCTTTATGGATCGGTAGCAACCTACTGGCTTTGGCGTGGGGTCATCTGGAATTACGACTAAGTGTGGTGAAGATGTTAATCTGCATATTGGTCACGGTTTGCTAACAAACTTGTCTCGTTTCTCATTTCAGGTATGGATATAATCGTGCAGAAGTTCGCTTGGAAAATTGTGAGTAAGACCGTTAATTTAACTAGCCGACATTTTCCATTGCGTTCGATAATCACTCTTTAATAATCTGTTCATTTTCCGGATAATCATGTCATCGCATAAATGCAATCAGCCACCTCCACCACCCAAGATCGAGATAATCCCGATAAGCGAGACTAATACCTGACGGTGTGACTAATGGTAGCTTAATGAAAACGTTCTTCTTTGCACTGAAAATCTTCATCTAATAAAGAAACCCGGCTTCGCCTGTAGAGAGCGCATAGAAGCAGAGCAACGAGTGCAACATTCGCATGCATCATCAAGCTCTTACAGCACAGAGCTGAGATGATAATGGCTTTTTCGGGGCAAACCAGCTGCACGGATGAAGGTGGCTGGTGCTGAAATTTTGCGATGAATCAGACTTGCGGTATGTTTATGAGTGGTGCAATTAAGAGGCGGCATCCTTATGCTCTTTCTTTTACGAGCTTGCCCTGCAACTGCCTTTGGTTCTACTACTGGAATGGCTAGAAGCAACGATGATGGTAATGATCATCACCATCATCATGGTACATAGCTTTCTTTGTTCGTTGGTTCGTGTTAGGATGTTTGTTTTCAGTAAACACTTGCCACAACAGAAGGAATTCTGACTCGTGCCTTACCCCGTGCTGTAGAAGGCGATGATGGTCCGAGATTATGAGAATGCAACATTTGTGGTGTTGTTTGGATTAGGACCGAAGGTTCTTGGTTTAGTGTCTATAGTATACTGAGGATTGATTTAAAAAAATGGAATATATTTAATTGAGGCATCTCAAGACAAAATCAAATAAGAGGGGTATATGATCATCAAAAATATAAGATGTGAGAAAAAGTTTTTGTTTTGGTTTCAACAGAACTGATGCTTTTGGTTAATGCCATCATCGCAAAGTGACGATTATACTATCACTGAATGTAGCACGGAAACGAAGTAAGGACTGTATCGTTAATTATGGGTACACCTTAAAGTTTCTGTATATAAATATTTTTTATTTATTTTCCAACGCAAATTCATTTGCATTGTTTATTGACCATCAAAAACGCCCATTACATCAATTTTCAAATAATTTTTCATAGATCTGGCCAGCTCTCGCACCCTCTTCTTGATTTTCCTCATGAGGTTTTGCACAACCGTTCCGTCGATGATTTTGCTTACGTTTACCCATTTTTGAATTTAATGATGTTATCTGCTCCCTTAGCCTTCTGCCGCAGCTTTCCTTTCATCAGAGCCCAAATTTTTTCAATGGGCCTTATTTGCGGACAATTTGGAGGATTCATCGCCTTTTCCACAAATTGAACATTGTTCTCTTCATACCAGTCCAAAGTGGCACGCGCATAGTGGCAGGATGCCAAATCAAGTCATAACAGCGTCGAACCTTTGTGTTTTCGGATTAGTGGCAGAATTCGTTTCTGCAGGCATTCCTTCCGGTACATTTCGGCGTTCATAAGACCTGTACTCGAAAAAAATGCACCAGTCAAAAGTGTTCGCCAAAAATTTATTTTAAATCGGACTAATATATATTGATTATGTTTCGGTTTAACTTTATTCACTTTTCTTCCATCGCTGAAAGCCCGCACCTTTCCCTTAAGACTCCTCATTACATTTTGTGCAAAGGTAGAGCCGACCTTTTTGGTCACTTTCATTCATTATTTCTGTAACTCCAGCTCGTTCTTAAGCACCTTGGGCGATTTTTGAACTTTGGCTTTCATTATGGCCCAAAATCTTTCCACCGGATGAATCTTTGGTGAATTTGGGGGGTTAACGGTTTTTGGTACAAAAACAACGTTATTGTCTCTGTACCAATCCAACGGTGATCGCGCGTAATGGCATGATGCCAGCCAAAATAATGTCTCGCCTCCGTGGGACCGCAGGAAGGGCAACAGACACTTCTGGAGGCACTTTGTGCGGTAAATTTCGCTGTTGATAGTACCCGTTGTGATGTACGGTTTACTCAGTTTACCGCATTGGCATGTGGCCTGCCAGAGAAAGTATTTTTTGGCGAATTTGTCCACTTTCTTCTTCCTTATGTCTTCCAATACATCAAACTCCAGCCCCGGTATCTGCTTTGCGTCTGCTTTGATGTAGGTTTCGTCATCCGTAACCACACACATCGGTTACGGTAACCACTCTCGATACAGCTTCCATGCGCGGGATTTGACCGCCGTGTTTTGTTGAACACGCCGGTTCGGTGCCTTGCGGACCTTGAATACAGGAAGCCCAGCTCGATTCCTGGTTTGCTGAACGAACCAGGCGGAACACTTTGGCTTCAGAGCCGCGTCGCGAATCGAAAGGTTCACAGATCACGTTTCACACAGTTCCAGATCACGAATTCACGAGGAAACATGCTCCCAGCGCCTTAACTTGAAACTTTACAGCAAAGTGATGTTGTACAACATGGTTTGTATTACTAAGGCCCATTTTTTGATGTTGTTTAAAATTATGATCGTCCCCATTTTCACGGAAATACAAAAACTAACTTTTGCAACTAACAATATTAATTGTCTTTCCAAATGACGTCTTTATTTTTTTTTGTGTTTGCCCCAATTATAAAAATCAACATTTGAAAAGGGCGTATTTGTTTTAAAAAAACTTCAATAACTATTGATTGGTTGAAGCTATCGGCAAAGTTTGAACACCAAAGTACGCGTCTTAAAAATTTCTAAAACTCGTTTAAGTATAACTTTACGGTGATAATTGAAATAAAAAAGTAAGGGCAAAAAAACCATTTTTTTTTTTGGTAGTCCCTAAGTTGATGAGGGAAAATTGCTCAAAATCGATCAATTTTTAAGCAACAAAAAAATTTATACATGAAAACTCCATGAAATTTTCTGCACAGCTTTGCAAAAGAATGTGAACGTCTATTTCACCAAATAAAAAAGTTAGTTTTTGTATTTCCTTGAAAATGGGGACCACCCTAATTTTAATCAACATAAAAAAATTGACCTTAGTGATACAAACCATGTTGTACAACATCACTTTGCTGTTAAGTTTCAAGTTTAGGCGCTGGGAGCATGTTTCCTCGTAAATTCGTGATCTGGACCATAGTGCATTGTCAGCTGTCTTCGATTTTCTTCCACTTCCAGCCCGCCGCTCGGTTGTCTGGGACTCTTTAAACGATATTATCACCCAAGACACAGTGGTATGGGTGGTCTTCCGATCCATCTCATGGTCGCAGTTGGATTTCCCATGACGGCGAGTAAAATTCTCCGTCGATTTTCTTCTTGTTTCGATGACATCTCAATAAGCACTGAACCGATTGTTGTGAAATTTTGCACATGTAAACAATTTACTCCAAACTAGTTTACCCAGATTTTCATTAATTTTTACTCATGGACAAAAAAATTACACACGGATAAAAATGGTGCATTTTTTCGAGTACAGGCCTTAACAAAACAAATGAAACCAAATTTGACAAGTTGTGACGTAATCTGAGGTTCTGTAAATTTATAAATAGTTTTTATTGCTACACATATCTTTTTCTGATGAATTACGAGCCATTCCCCTTTTTTTACCTCAAACACAGTATTGATAATTTTATAATCTACTTAGACTTAAGGGGATATATACAGTTAGAATGACCAAAAAATTCAATTTTTTTTATTGCAGAAAAGGTAGTAAATTTCCCGTAGAATACGCTCCTGAAACCCTTTTTTTCGAAGTTCGAACTCCAAGTATTTCTTTTCATCGTTTTTTAAGACGCCTTTTTCGCACGCAGCAGGTGTAAGGAGAAACTTTTAATATAATTAATACAGCAGAATTTTTGGAGTTTATGCCGGTGAAAACTCGAAAACTAATTATTCGATTAAGCTGAAACTTATAGGATTTCTTTGATGTAGAAGGAGATGTTCGCTCATCACCATGAGGCACCAAGAGTGAACATTAAGGTTGTTGGCTAGAATGAAAGATGTGAAGAGAAAGTGTTGAAAGTTCCGTCAGAGTGCGGCAGGTAGGAAATCTAACAGATGTTTTGAAAAATGAGCGAAAGGGCATGTATCCAATGGTATTCGAACCATGGACGTCAATCTTGGCCTAACATCCCACTGCGGGGTAGGTTGTAGCAACGGAACCCGGAACCCGGAACGGAACATTACATTACAAAAACCTTAATGTTCACTCTTGGTGCCTCATGGTGATGAGCGAACATCTCCTTCTACATCATAATCGTTACTCCTCGCACGGAGAATACATAACATAAAAATTAATGTAGGATTTCTTTATTATAGTATTACCTTCTAAATGAATTAAAAATTATTGTTATATTTTATTATTAAATATGGAAAAATGTGATAAAATGGCGGAAAAATGTGGATTTTTTCAAAAAAGTTCCGCCAAAAGTGAAATTTTTTTTTCAATTCATCTACTAACTGTTAGTGTAATTAATGTATTTTTTTTTGAGTTAGCAGGTTTCAGATCAAAACTACGACCAAGAAAGCTGTCACAAGCAAAATACTACGACTTTTTCAACGCACTCTATCTCGCCATTTTGTTGAAAAAAAATTGAAAAAATATTTTTGTATACTACATGGTTACACTTATAATTGTAAAGAAGTTTCGATTGATTTGAGTAAAAACTTCCCCATGAATTTTTTTTTCAAAAATGAGTTTTTTTTCCCGTTCTAACTGTATATCCCCCCGTAAGCTTATATCTTTGGATTTCTTTGCCAAGATAATTTAAAAATTTTACTAAATAAATAATACCAGGACTGATCATAGATGGCGGTATGGAATTTTTAAATAGATTGATACTTGCATAAAAGTGTATTAGTGAACGCCAAAAATGATGATGATTGATTTATAGGTTCTTTATACTAATGCTTAGACCAAATCGGTAATTTCAAAAGTTTGTCGACCGCCGTCTTTTTTTGGCTACTGTGCACGCGGTGCATTTTCGGTGGCAACAGTTCACCACGGAGTGCCGACACTCTCAACCCCGCAACTTTAGCTCGGCCATTTTACATCCGAGCAAGCCCCGACAACTACGGGATCTCTTTCTGATTGAAGTTACTTACTACGTGACTGCGGCAGCCAGAAAATAGCACGTCCGCCGCGTGCCCCCAGGTCATTCCGGACTATAAAAAGACCCAGCACAGGTTAGTTATTCATGGCCATGAAACACACGCAATACATCATTCACACACACAGCAACGAGACGAAAACAATGAATGTAAATTAAAATATACTACATGAACCTTGTGGTAAAATAAGTCAGCCCGGGTATACGTTTCGCTTTGCATCTACGTTGATTGAGCATACGTTCTTTCACTTTTTAATTCACTTTAAATCCGTGTTCATCAATTTGCGTTTACCAAGCAACCGTTCTAAATTCCCCTGAGAATTGCACTCATGCTGAATCAGCTTATTCGGGCAACACAACACACGACCAGTGGTCTCTCAATACCCAGAAGGCAACGAACGGTTACAAAGTGCAGGTTTTTAAGAGCAAGAAATGTTCCACTGGAAGTTTGAGTCCCCTCTGCCCTCAGGGCTCCTAAACAAATGAAACACAAATTTCTTCATAACGCGAGAACTAATCAAGCAAATGGAACCAAATTTAGCATGTGGAGGTTTTCTTAGGATTTTTTTCTACGGTGATTCGAGAGCCTTCCCCTTTCTGGAGAGGAGGGGGGGGGGGGGGGTGCTCTCAAAAAAAGATCAACCAAACACGAGAATTATCCAGGCAACTAGAACACAAAATGTGTGTTTCTCGAATAGGCAGCATGTTCTGATAGAAGATTGAACCCCTTTTTACCCATATACGGGGTCTCAGAATTATTTGTTTCGACTTTTTTCATAAACCGCTTTTTCCATGAAATCGTATCTTTTCATCCACAATGCAGATTTCAAATGTTCTAATATCAAAAGTAAGAAAGGGTAGGGAACAACTTTATCAGAGGTAACTGTTTTTATCAGTTGTTCGGAAATAATTCTATAACTCCTACATTTCCAAAAGTATTCCATGTTAAACTATACGATCAAAAGCTACATCTATCGACCTAATAATTCGATGCATAAATCATGATTGATAACCAATTTATTACTGTCATTTTGAAGATTTAAAACACAACATCTTGTAAACCATCAGTTAACTACCTGCAGAAGAAGTTCGATCCAATTTTGCCTTTGTGTATGTTAAATTTGTTCACGTGTACCGGCGGGAATGTCTTCATCAGCTCCTTCTCACATCTAGGATTGTTGGCAGAAGGTGATGTTGAACATTGAGTTAATTTTTTTTTATTTCGATTATCTGAAATCACTTTTTTGTTCATGTTTCTTTCAGCCACTTTAGGTTGATCTCTGCTAATTATTACATTGTGCATCATCTGGTACTATCATAAGCAATATAAAAATATGTTTCGGAGCTGCCCAACAGTACTCAATGACAAATGATGCTTCGCTGTTGAGCGGCAGCTATGGCAACACTGTTGCTGTTGACAAGAGCCCATGTTTCCTTTCTTCTTTGTTAACAATGGATTTAGCGCACATGTATTGTTACGAGAAGCCTGCTGTATCTTTCATTTGTTTGTTCTTAAACGAATCATCCTGTTTGTCGTCTCAGTCGCTTTGTCTATCATTTCCATGAGAGTAGATGAAATAAGAAATGAAATAAGAAATAAAGATCAATGACAATCTAAACGTTTGGTTGAGTACGACTGTTTCGTAACCTGCTAGTAGACGAGTTTTAGATCATAGCAATCGACATGTTTTGGTTGATTGTTTTCGAAAGCGGATGGGTAAGACGAAGGAGCACATGCACGGAATCGCACTCATACAATATTGTTAGTTTATGTATAGAATGCGGAGCTGAAGAAAACATTTTCATGATCATGATTCATGATTCATGAAAGCAATCCGCACTCTTTCAATAAGTCCCCGCAATTGAGAACTTTATTCTATGATTATGAAATATTTTGAGTCTAATGCTCGTTTCTGAAGGTAGGTTCCTATAGATAAAAAGTAAGCAGAGGGATTTAGGTCTCAATATTGGCAGTTCTAATTATAGATTACATACTGCTTTATCAAATAACCCAAGTGCTAAATAAACGCAAAAATAGTTTGGTATTGGGAAATATGATTTTTGTATTGAAAAACAAAGATTGTATTTATATTTTTCAATTTTCTTGATGTCTGACGAAAGGGCACTATACGATTTTTCTTTTAAATTTACACTATTTTACACAATATATGAAAAAATTGAGTGGCATCTTTTAATCGTTTTTTAGACATATATTTTTGAAGTCTTCAAGTTGTAGGTTTTTGCGCCATACCATTATGTGACTAAACTATTATGTGTCTCCGTTCATTTATGCTAACTGAAACATAGTCATATTAGCAACACATACTTCAATTTCGGATTGCAGACTACCGTGGGTTTCCCAAAGACTTGAATCAAATTTATAGATTGCTGTTGGGTATCATAAATTGCCACAGAGATTCGTAGAATTGTACATAAAGAAACACAGGGTATCAAATAGAGTATTTAGAAATTGCGTCTGTCAAATGCTTAAATGGTGCAGGCACACCAAATAAACAAAAACGACATACATAATAATTTTGCATTTATGCTCATATTCTACTTCTGCTGTAAAAGGCTTCGTTATGAATACTGAATCAAGCCAATGACTACACAGATAAAAAGAAACATTGAATTTTCTGCGTTATCTAATGCACATAAAGGGAATGCTAGATTCAACAGAAAATCATGGGATATTTCATGTAAATTTGAGCCATATAACGCCTGAATCTAGCCTGTTGTTTGAAAGATTGCAAATATTGTTGCATGGCGCATCAAAGATTGCAAACAATTTCGTTGTTTACGCATCTTTTGGCTTGGAATTAAACGAGGAGGAATTTTACGCACTTGTTAACATTAATTATTTTTTACCGTGTACCTTACTTACTTTCTTGCTTACTTACTTATGCTGGTCCCACGTCCTATTTGGACCACGCCTGCCTCACGATATTTCATAAACTTGGTTGAGTGCTGTTTGTCTCCAGTTCCTCGAATGCTCCACTTGGTTTAACCAGCTACATAGCTCGCTACGCTCCTCTGCGTCTTGTACCGGTTGTATACGAGGCAAACGCCTTTTTTTGCGGGGTTGTTATCCGACATTCTTACAACATGGCCCGCCCATTGTACCCTTCCATCTTTAGCGACTTTCTGGACACTAGGTTCATATGCACCACTAAAAATGGTCCTGAGCACACATCGTTTGAAAACTCCAAGTGCTTGTAGGTCCTCTTCGAGGATTGTCCTCGTCTCATGTCTGTAGAAAACTACCGGTCTTTAAGTTCGGTCCAGTTTGAATCCGGAATCACAGTCATCCAAGTGTCGCTATAATCACGTAGATTTCATCGATAAAAACATAAATCCATCCAACTGCCCGCAGTTCCGGCCCATGGATAAATTTTGGGCAGTAATGAAGCGGAAGCTTAAGAAAAGAGGAAAAATGGCTCTGGACGCGACTCAGATGACCGAAATGTGGAACCAATGTGCCAAGAAAGTTGATTCTGGAGGTGTGCAGCGTTTGATGGGAGGAATAAAGCAGAAAGTGCAAATTGACATTAGAAACGAAGAGAAAAGATTTGTATTGATATTTTTTCCTTACAGTACAGTAAGTTAACTTTGTGTTGACGTATTAAACTTATTTATACGTCAATTCGTTACCAAAATTCAGATGATTTCATTATCCCGGATTTTAAATTGACATAGCTTTGTAAGCGTATTGTACATGGTACACTTTGTACACTGATGAAGTTTACCAGACCTCAAGCCCTTTTGTAGAGTCCATAGTAGGCACGACTTCCGGTAATAATGCGAATGTTGTTGCAGTTGTTTTTCGACGCAACTAATGATCCGAGGTATACAAACTCATCCACCACCTCGAACTCATCTCTGTCGATTGTCATAATTCTGCCTATGCGAGCTCAATCACGCTTGGTTCCTCCAGCCAACAGATACTTAGTCTTCGACGCATACGCCTTCAATCCAACCTTTTTCGTTTCACTTTTCAGCTTGGTGTACTGATCAGCTACCACCTGGAACGTTCTGCCGACAATGTCTACGTCGTCAGCGAAGCAGATGAACTGGCTGGATTCATTGAAAATCGTACCCCGCAAGTTAAAGTCCGCACGTTTCATAACATCTTCTAGTGCAATGTCGAACAGGAGGCAGGAAAGTCCTTTGCGTGTTTCGAACGAGTCCGATATCGCACCCGATATCTTCACGTAACATCCATCGTAGCCTTGATCATTCTGGTCAGTTTCCCGGGTTAACGTCCTCGATATTCTTCCATAGCTCTTCACAATCAATAGTACCGTATGCGGCTTTGAAGTCGATGAATAGGTGGTGTGTAGGGACTTGATATTCGCGACACTTTTTGAGGATCTGCCGCAACGTAAAGATTTGATCAGTTGTCGATCGACCGTTCACAAAACCGGTTTGATAACTTCCCACAAATCTGCTTGCTAGCGGCGATAGACCACGGAAGATAATCTGGCAAAGTACTTTGTAGATCGCGTTGAGCATAGTGATCGCTACCTTTTTTTTTTGTATATTGAGCATAGAACTGCCCCTTTCCACTCCTCCGGTAGCTGTTTTTTAATAGGGTGACCATGAATATGGCATCTTAAAGGCCATTTGTATGGAAATCGAAATTGAACATCCCTACAAGCGAAAACAGAATTTAGCACAAATCAAAGCAGCGAATGTTGTGTAAAATCATCCCCGTTTACAGCCCTGATCGTAATCTCACTCTTGGCTCTAGCTCCATATCCCATACAGTATGTTTAAACGATCATGCCGATAGCAAAAAGCGCAATCACCGACCAAACTGCTAACTGGTTCCATTTCCGTTTGCCACCTCACAGGAAAAAGCCGTCAACAAATAATGACAATAATGGGCGATGACACGGGTGTGAAAAAGGATATTAACCGCGCTGGTATTCGGTGTGTATGTGTATGTGTGTCCGTACAATTGCCAACCAACCCCTTCTCGTTCTGAGTTCCGCGCTTCCAATTCCGGCAACTTCGTATTTTTACCTACCGAGGGACATCAGGAAATGATTGGAAGGAAAAAAAAGAGGAAGCAACGAGAGTGAAGGCGTCGTAATCATCATTATCGTTATCATCGTCAAAGCATTCCTCCTGTAGACACGAAGTTTTTTTTTCTCTTCCCTGCTGGGCTGAGCGTAATGACCATTCAGACGGGAGCAATGTAATCGAAAAGAAAGGATTATAATCATTTGATTACTGCCGCAGAAATATCCGATAATGACCACGTCGCTGTTGAGAGCCTTTTATAATATTTCAAAAGTACAACATTCATTGCCCAGTGAACAAGCGAACGGTACAGTTCGTTCGGTCCGCTTTCCGTTGCTTTGGAAGCTTTTAACGAGTGTTTACAGTCTTCAGTATCAGTTTTTCTAAATCGCCAGTGAAATCGTCGCGAGTGAAATCAGTCTTGGTTTACTGAAGAAGAGAACATTGTGTGATAAGTGGTGCAACAACGTCATTGATTGCAATTAGCAATATTGCCACGATCGAGAAGCCATATTGTCCAGCATCTATACGGCACGCATACCAGCAGCTCATCGAGTGTAGCGTGTATTCTTCCATCCACCAACTACCACCGACCAGCAACATCATCGTCATCGTTTAGCTCCACGCTTAGACGGTACACGCGGTCACTCATCGTCGCTCGGCAGCAGCAGCACACATTCGTCGCCCAGCTGCAGTAGATCCGTGATACATATAAGAGAAGTTTTTTAGTAGTATATAAGATAAGCGATTTTCATCGTAGTGTGTGTGTGAGTGTGGAGAGTGATTGATAGTGTGTGTGAGAGTGTATTTAGTTTTAGTTTTTTGTTTAGGTTTAGTTTGTTTATCTGTGATTGATTGTAGATAATTACGTTAGTGGTTGAGCGTGATAAGCTCCCACAAGCGAGCCATGGATGATTTATCGCAAGATGAATCATCTATGGCACGAAATGATGAGGTAGCTCATAGAGTTACCAGATCACGTGCTTATCCAGATAGTTCAACTGGTCCATGGGTTGTTTATTTTCAGCCCAAATCGAAACTCTCTAAATGTTTGTCAGATTTCTGATGATCTGACGAAGCGATTCTCGGCCGTGACCGAGATAATTAAAGTCAGACCCAATAAACTTCGGGTCGTTGTGTCCAATCTCAAGCAAGCTAATGAGATTGCTGTCTCCCAGCTCTTTACTCTAGAATATAGAGTGTATATCCCAGCTCGGGGTATTGAAATTGAAGGTGTGGTCTCCGAAACGAGTCTGACCCCTGAGATCCTGCTGAAGCGGGGGGTTGGTCGATTTAAGAACCCTCTGCTTCCCCCAGTTAAGATACTTGATGTTCGCCAACTTGGCACAGTGTCGACCAACAAGGGCGAAAAAAAGTTTACACCGTCAGACTCGTTTCGCGTGACCTTCTCTGGCTCAGCCCTCCCCCAATACGTCGAGCTGGGAAAACTTCGGCTACCTGTGCGATTGTTTGTACCTCGGGTCATGATCTGCGAAAAGTGCAAGCAGATGGGACATACGACCTCCCATTGCGGCAATAAAGCGCGCTGCTCCAACTGGCGGGGAGAAGCATGAGGATGGCGCGTGCGCAGACAGCACACCTAAATGCGCTTTTTGTAAAGGAACTCCTCCTCATGCTCTCTCATCGTGCCCGGCGTACAAACAACGCGGGGAAAAATTAGAACGCTCGCTGAAACAGCGTTCCAGACAATCATTTGCTGAAATGGTTAAAAAGCCTCACCATCACCCGATGCCAATACAAATCCCTTTGCTCCTCTGTCAGATGACGAGTCTGACTTTGATTCGGCTGAAGAGGGAACGTCGTTCACTTTTCCGGAAGGTGCTTCAAGGAAGCGAAGACGCGTCCGCCCACGGAAAGTTGTTGAAAAGAAGCCCGAGACCAGCTTGCCCATTTCAAAAGAGGTGGAAAAAGGAAAACACAATTCCTCCTGGTTTCCGTAGTACTAACTACACCCAGGACTTTCCATCTCTCCCGGGGACATCCAAAACCCCTGAAGCCCCAATTTTAAGAACAGAAGCCCCCTCCTCAAGTGGGCTGTTCTCATTTGATGACATTGCCGAAGGTATCTTTAAGTACCTCGAAATTTCTGACCCTCTCAAAAGCATTGTTTTGGCAATGCTTCCAACAGTGAAGACTTTTTTGAAGCAATTGACAATTAAGTGGCCCATCCTTGCAGCTATCATCTCCTTCGATGGATAATTTTCCAAATGAGGTCGGGGATTTGATCACTGTTCTACAGTGGAATTGTCGAAGTTTGATTCCTAAATTGGAATCATTCAAATTTTTAGCTCACACTACCGGTTGTGATGCATTCGCTCTTTGTGAAACATGGCTCTCTTCCGAAATCAATCTTCCGTTTCATGATTTCAATATTATTCGTCTTGATCGTGAGGATTCGCGTGGAGGGGAGTACTTTTGGGGATCAAAAACTGCTACTCCTTCTATAGAGTGAATTTTCCTCATATTCAGGTGTTGAAGTTGTCGCACGTCAGGCTGTTATTAAAAATAAAAGCCTTTGCATTGCTTCTGTATATATTCCTCCTAGAGCCTCGATAAACCGAAAACAACTCTCAGATATTTGTTCGGTCCTTCCTTCTCCACGGTTGGTCATGGGAGATTTCAACTCTCACGGTACAGGCTGGGGAGAACTGTACGATGACAACCGATCTTCCTTGATATATGACCTCTGTGACAACTTCAATATGACAGTACTTAACAATGGAGAAGTAACACGTTTGGCTGGTACATCCTCAGTTGGCAGTAGATTAGACCTCACACTTTGTTCGAATTCATTATCGTTGGATTGCACATGGAATGTGATTCAAGATCCCCACGGTAGTGATCACTTGCCCATAAAAATTTCGGTTGCCACCGGGTTCAATCCGTCGAAATCTGTTAACGTCACGTATGATCTTACCCGTCACATCGATTGGACAAAGTTTAGGACAGCGGTAGATGAAGCCGTAACGACGGTAGAAAGGCTTTCACCGCTGGAAGAGTATAACTTCCTCTCCAACCTGATCTTAGACAGCGCGCTTCAAGCTCAAACTCGACCAGTTCCAGGGACGTCATCTCGCAGGAAACCTCCTTCTCCATGGTGGGATCAGCAATGCACCGAGGTTTACCGTAAAAAGTCCGACGCGTTTAAAGTTTTCCGTAGACGTGGAACACCTGAGCACTTCGAAGTATACACGGCTCTCGAACGCGAACTTAAGAGCCTCATCAAGGCCAAGAAACGCGGTTACTGGCGAACATTTGTGAACGGGCTATCGCGCGAAACGTCGATGAGTACTCTTTGGAACACGGCGCGAAGGTTGCGTAACCGAACTACGAACAACGAGAGCGAGGAGTACTCGGACCAATGGATCCTAAAGTTCGCGCGAAAAGTTTGTCCAGATTCTGTGCCGGCACGGATGATTCCTCGCGAAAACACGAATTCGATAGATGAGATTGGCCAACCCTTTTCAATGGTAGAGTTCTCTCTCGCACTCCTTTCGTGTGGCAATACGGCTCCAGGCGCTGATAGGATCAAGTTCAACTTGCTCAAGAACCTCCCAGACGTCGCGAAGAGGCGCATGTTGCACTTGTTTAATCAGTTTCTAGAACTCAACATTGTACCGGATGATTGGAGACGGGTGAGAGTTATTGCCATTCAAAAGACCTGGTAAGCCCGCGTCCGACCACAACTCCTATCGACCCATCGCGATGTTATCTTGTATTCGAAAGTTGTTGGAGAAAATGATCCTTTTCCGTCTGGACAAATGGGTTGAGACGAACAACCTGCTTTCAGATACTCAATATGGTTTCCGTAGGGGTAAGGGAACGAACGACTGTCTCGCGTTGCTTTCCACGGATATTCAGTTAGCTTTTGCTAAAAAGAGCAAATGGCTTCTGTATTCTTGGATATCAAGGGGGCTTTTGATTCAGTATCTGTTGAAGTTCTTTCAGATAAACTCCACGCTTGTGGCTTTTCACCATTAATGAATAATTTTTGTACAATTTGCTGTCAGAGAAACATATGAGCTTTTCTCATGGAACCTCTACAGCTTCACGATTTAGCTACATGGGTCTCCCCAGGGATCATGTTTAAGCCCCTTTTGTATAATTTTTATGTCAAAGATATTGACAGTTGTCTAAGTGACAACTGTACGTTGAGACAACTTGCAGATGACGGCGTAGTGTTCTGTCACGGGACCCAATGGGGTCGATCTGCAAGGACCCTTACAGGATACCTTAGACAATTTGTCTACTTGGGCTCTAGAGCTAGGTATCGAATTCTCTACGGAGAAAACTGAGTTGGTAGTTTTTTCTAGGAAGCATAACCCAGCACAACCGAAGCTTCAAATTTGGGGTAAGCCGATAACTCATTCTATGTCATTTCAATATCTTGGGGTCTGGTTCGATTCAAAGTGCACCTGGAGATCCCATATTGAGTATGTGAAGCGAAAATGCCAGCCAAGGATCAACTTTCTCTGCACAATTACCGGAACCTGGTGGGGAGCTCATCCACAAGATCTTCTAACGTTGTACCGGACAACGATTTTGTCGGTTATGGAATACGGTAGTTTTTGTTTTCAGTCAGCGGCTCGGTCGCACTTCATTAAACTGGAACGTATTCAATATCGGTGTCTTCGTATCGCGTTAGGTTGCATGCACTCGACTCACACCATGAGTCTTGAAGTGCTGGCTGGCATGTTGCCACCTCGGATCGGTTTTCAGAATTATCTCTCCGGCTCCTCACCAGGTGTGAAGTTATGAACCCCGAGGTGATCGAAAATTTTGAGAAGCTCCTTGAGTTGAATCCTCAAACTCGCTTCATGACCTTGTACCATTTGTACATAACACAGGATGTCAGCCCTTCGCCGAACATTTCCAATCGTGTTTGCTTCTCCGATTTCGACAATTCGGTTCATTTTGATTTATCCATGAAGCAGGAGCTTCGTGGAATCCCAGAGCATCATCGTCCTATGATTGCTCCGGTGATATTTGCTGCAAAGTTTGGCCAAGTTGATTCCACTAAATCGTTCTTCACTGACGGATCATTGATAGAGGAGTCAGCAGGCTTTGGAATATTTAATGAAATTTATAGCGCCAACCGTAAACTTCAAGCTCCTTGTTCCGTATATGTCGCTGAATTAGCGGCAATACATTTTACGCTAAAAATTGTTGCCTTATTAACACCGGATCAGTACTTCATTTTCACGGATAGTCTCAGTTCTATAGAGGCTATTCGCTCATTGAGGCCGGTAAAGCACTCCTCGTATTTTCTCATGAAAATACAGGAGCTTCTAAGTGCTTTATCTTCGCGTTATTTTATCATCACCTTTGTATGGGTCCCATCTCATTGTTCAATTCCGGGCAATGAGAAAGCGGACTCGCTTGCAAAGGTGGGCGCTATGGAAGGCGATATTTGTGATCGACAAATCGCCTTCAACGAATTTTTTCCTATTTTTCGTCAACAGTCACTCGTCAGCTGGCAGTATAAATGGAGTAAAGGAGATTTGGGGCGATGGCAACATTCTATCATCCCAAAGGTGTCGAAGCAATCTTGGTTTAGCGGGATGGATGTGGGTCGAGACTTCATTCGTGTCATGTCTCGCCTCATGTCGAATCATTATTCTTTGAACGCTCATTTATACCGGGTTGGGCTGAGCGACAGCAATCTCTGTGAGTGTGGACAAGGCTATCAGGACGCAGATCACGTTATTTGGTCTTGTGCTGAGCATTCTGGAGCCAGATCTGAGCTTTATGATTCCCTTCGGGCTCGAGGTAGACAACCCAATGTGCCAATTCGAGATATTTTGGCTGTACGTGATTTGGAGTACATGAAACTCATTTATGTGTTTTTGACTAACATTAGCATTAGATTGTAGTTAGTTTAACCTGTATGTTTAGAATAAGTTTTTTTTTTATATGTGTATGTGTGTGTGTTTTTTTTTTCTTTTTCAAGAAATGTTCAAGTCAAAAGAAAACCATAAGTTGTATAGTTATAAGTGTTTAGATAATTCTGAATTTAAATTTAATGTGTTATGTAAACCATACTTTAAATTCCCACCCTCCTTCCCATCCGTAATTTGTTATACCTATTAACCTCGAGACGGCCGCGAGTAATCGGCTCTATCCTCCTAACTTTAGTTTTAAGATAAATGATGTATAAAAATATGAAAATTTGGCTCTGTAAAGTTAATTCGATTGAGCCTGTACAAATAAATGATTATTAAAAAAAAAAAAAAGTACAACATTGCAAACAACTCTAACCGCAATCTGCCAATTTGCGTAGCCCGAACAACATGGCATCCGTTTAAGGCTCGTAATCCGTGATTGGTATTCTATATACATCCATATGCCACCATCTAATTCGTCTGACATGTTCCGGCAGTTTGTAGATTTTGCGTGCACAATAAATCCAATTTCCCTCCAAACAACCCGAACCGCAAACAGCCCATCGTGAGTCGCCCGCCCGTTGAGTCCTGAAGACAAACCTTGGGCAATCTTCCTCCTCCTCCTCCTTCGACCCCTCAGTGGCTATTAGTTGCCCGTCAATCGCACGCACACGACCGCATAAACCAATCCTTATAACTTCTCCCGATAGATGATGATGATAATAATAATGATGACGAATAAAATAATTTGATTTATGATGCATGTAAAAAGTGTCCCGTGTCGTGCCAAGCCGTCGTCGGTTGATCGTGACTTGGTGGAACGACAAATCGATGACACCGACCCACCAACCCATTCAGCTTTATCTGCTTCGGCGGAGGTTGGTCGGCGGCTGCACGGGGAGGAATGAAAACATCATCGTCATTTGGGAAGCGTGTTGAAAGAAGGGGGAAGCGAAGGTCAGGAGGGCAAGTGAGAAATGTGCCGTCGGTCGTCATTGGTTAGTGAGTGAGTGATAGCAGGGAAAATGGTCTGCATTTTGTACTCAAACACCACCACCATCAGGACTTGGGACGTCACGGAGGAGCGAACGACAGTGAGATGCAAGATTGCGGCTGCTTGCTCGGACGGGACGGGATCAGAGCGCGCCCGGAGAGAGAGTGTTGAACGAGCGGACGTTTATGTATTTATTATCGTGTTCGGATTTACGGCGAAGAATTATTACGATTCGTCTGTGCTCATGTCAGATATTTATGAATGCAAATGTTTAGTTTATAATCGTTCCATTTACCGCTGACAGAGAGCATGGACTACACAGCACATACTCACGAGCGTCGGGCGTGACATGAATTGATCACAACAACGGCGGCGGCGGCGGCGGCGGCCTGCGAGTGCCGTAGATGCTTGTTTGGGCCGCCGCCGGCTGTTGGATTTGTAAGGCCTGGGTCGGACAGTAATTGATTGCCGCGTAAACCAGGGTTTGACGAGAATCGGAATTTGTTCGAACAGGTGAAAAGACAATTTATATGGGAATGAAACTCGGTGAACTTAGTCCATGGTTGGTATTTGCAGTTATAATATGCTATCGATGGACATACGTAAATGATAGAGGACATTAATAATGTTCACGCGGAGTCGTACAGTGACATTAAAATCATCTTAATAATTTTGAAAAATTAAGAATTTACGGACCAAATGGAGATAAAGAATATTAGAGTTTTTTTTATACACAGAAAAAAAAAATGATTTTTAAGAAACGCGTGAATGACTTCTCGTTCAATCGCAAACTAATCTCAACACAGAAAACTGAACCGGTAGTTTTTACTCGAAAGCGGTATCCAGCCCAACTGAACAGCTTAATCTTTAGAACAGAAACATTACCCAATCGTTATCTTTGAAGTACCTTGGGGTCTGGTTTGATTCAAAGTGCACTTGGAATGCCCACATGACGTATTTGAAGCAAAACATGGTGGAGTGCTTATCCGGAAGACCTCTTAACTGTCAATAACTGTATTCCTCAAACAATCAGAACTTTTTTTCAAGTACTCCTAAGTCAGACTCGCAAGGAAGACAACGTCATCGATCTGCTTATCTTGCGAGGGCACGTAGATATAATACTCAAAATTGAGCACTTCGTGATCTGAGCTGACTCAACCATTACGTATTGACCGGAACAGTGCCGTTTTATCAATCTGTTTTGTCTGTCTCATCTTTTGATAACTCATCTGTGATTTGTAATATTTTGTGAAGTGTGTTAATTATCAATTTCGGTACTGGAATGAACATTTGGAAATAACAAAAAAAAAACATCGAGCACAAAATGGTTTGGCTACCTTTGTGATTACAGCAAAACGTTCTGCTTTGTGAGATTTGAACATTTTAAGTAGATTGTGCTTGGTGATGATTTATGTAGTGTCCTGCAATAAGAGAAAGGTGATACAATTAAATCTAAAATTAGATGGAAGAGCTGCAAACAGATTAGAAGTTTTGTTCTTCAGCATTTGGAGAGTCTGCATGCATTTCAAAAGCGGACCTTGCCGAGCAAAAGAATTTTAAAATATATTAAAAGAAATGATAATGAATCTATCTGTACACATAAAAACGAATTTCTGTCCTTCTGTTTGTGTGACCCTTAAAGACTCGGAAGGTATTGAACCGATCGCATTCTGACAATCTAATACTAACTGCAATCTGAAGATCTACGTATAAAAAATCGTCAAAGTCAGGAAGTAAAAAATGTCAAGGAAAACCATGGTTCCAGTAACATTGGCCGCCGGGAATCTGCTACAAATGGATAGAGGTTGTTAATTCAATGTGTGAGCAAAACAGTCCAGAGTAGTTATAGAGAGTTTTCGTCTTCGGCAAAATTTCTCAGTGTGTCATTCGTCGTCTTTTGACATTATCGTATTAGTTCCAAATCATGCCGCAGAGGTGGCGCTGCAGTCTATCTTTTCCAAATGAGGCGCTAGAGAAATGCAGTCTTCGGCAAAGTTTCTCAGTTTGTTATTTGTAGCATTTTAATATTATCATACCTTACCTTACCAATCAGACTAAGGCCGGCGTGGCCTCTGCTGTACACAGAAGTTGTCTCTATTCTATTCGGTCCATGGCTGTCACCCGCCAGCCTCGCTGTTTTTGGAGGGCCCGCAGGTCGCCTTCTACTTGATCGATCCACCTTGCTCGTTGCGCGCCTCTCCTTATTGTACCTGTCGGTTCGTTTTCGAGAACCATTTTCACAGGGCTGTCGTCCGACATTCTTACGACATGCCCAGCCTATCGTAGTCGATCGATTTTTGCGATGTGTACGATGGGAGGTTCTTCCAGCAACTGGTGCAATTCGTGGTTCATTCGCCTCCTTAACGCTCCGTCTTTCATCTGCACTCCACCGTAGATGGTTCGCAGCACCTTCCGTTCAAAGACTCCAAGGGCGCGTTGGTCCTCCACTAGCAATGTCCATGTTTCGTGGCCGTAGAGAACTACCGATCTAATTAATGTCTTGTAGATGGTCAACTTTGTGGTTCGGCGAACTTTGTTCGATCTTAGCGTCCCTCGGATTCCAAAGTAGGCACGATTGCCAGCCATAATGCGCTTTTGTATTTCTCTGCTGGTGTCGTTATCGGCGGTCACCAATGAGACCAGATACACGAATTCGTCTACTACCTCGAATTCATCACCGTCGATCTGAACTCGTGCTAGGAGGCTAACATTGTCTTCTCGTGAGCCTCTTCCCTTCATGTAGTTTGTTTTCGACGCATTAATCACTAGCACAATCCTACCAGCTTCAGCCTTAAGTCTGATGTACATTTCCGCCATCGTCTCAAAGTTAAGTGCTACGATATCAACGTCGTCGGTGAAGTCCAAATAGTTGGACAGACTTCCTGAAAATCGTGCCACTCGTGTCTATCCCAGCTCTTCGAATCACACCCTCCAGTGCAATGTTAAACAACTAACACGATAATCCATCACCTTGCCGTAAACCTCTCCGAGATTTGAAGGGACTCAAGAGCATCCCTGATACTCGGACGACACACATCACTCGATCCATCGTTGCTTTGATCAACCGCTTCAGTTATTCCAGAAATCTATATTTGTGCATGATTTGCCATAGCTGGTCTAGATCGATTGTATCATACGCTGATTTGAAATCGATGAAAAGATTATGTGTGGGCACGTTGTATTCGCGAAATTTCTGCAGCACTTGCCGAATCGCGAAAATCTGGTCCGTAGTAGCGCGGGCACCCATGAATCCCGCTTGGTATTGCCCCACGAACTCCTTTGCAATTGGTGACAGGCGGCGGCATAGTATTTTGGAGAGCAACTTGTAGGCAGCGCTCAGTAACGCGATCGCACTATTATTGCAGCAATTCAGCTTGTCGCCCTTTTATAGAGGGGACACACTATGCCCTCCATCCCTTCCTCCGGTAAATATTCATCCTCTCAAATCTTGGTAATTACCCAGTGCAGCGTTCTGGCCAGTGCTTCACCACCGTATTTCAATAGCTCGCTTGGGAGTTGGTCAACACCAGCGGCTTTGTTATTTTTCAACCGACCAATTTCCTCCTCAACTTCCTGAAGGGTTTGGGTCGGGGTACTGTCATCTTCTGCGCGTGTTCCTAGATTTATTACCGAGCCAGTTTCGTGAGCTGTAATATTACCGTTCAGGTGCTCGTCGAAGTACTGCTTCCACCTTTCAATCACCTCACACTCTCCTGTGAGATGGTTGCCATCCAGGTCTCTGCACAAATCAGCTTTTGGTACGTAGCCTTTGCGCGAGCTGTTCAACTTCTCATAGAATTTTCGTGTGTCGTTAGCACGGTACAGCGCTTCCATTTCTTCGCGGTCTCAATCTTCCCTCTGGCGCTTTTTCCTTTGAAGAATAGAATTTTGTCTGTTCCGTGCCTGTCTATACCGTTCCATATTCGCTCTCGTACGGTGTTGCAGCATTCTCACCCGTGCTGCATTCTTCTCCTCTACTTACTGCTTGCATTCGCCATCAATCCAGTCATTTTTCCATTTCAGTGCAGAAGAACCTAGTATCACTATTGCAATGCTACCAATGGTGGTTCGAATATTTCTCCAGCCATCCTCAAGAGTAGCAGCGCCAAGCTGCTCTTCCGTTGGTAGGGCTGCTTCTAGCTGTTGCGCGTATTCCTGAGCAACTTTCCGTAGTAGGTTTCCCGTAGTAAAGGGCGATACGGTCAAAATTTGGTCAATATCAACTTGACGTATTTCTTTCAATTTTGCATTTAAAAAACCTGAACACCCCTCATTTTGAAGGTGTGTGTGTGTAGAATGTTGCTCCTATTTTGATTTTGGAATTCACTCTTCAGTTGTCAAAATGCCGTCCAAGCAAGAAGAGCAGCGTATCAAAATTTTGCTCGCGCATCGCGAAAATCCGAGCTACTCGCACGTAAAGTTGGCAAAATCGCTAAAAGTTGCCAAATCAACCGTAACAAATGTAATTAAAGTGTTTGGGGAATGTTTGTCGACAGCCAGGAAGTCTGGATCGGGGGGAAATCGAAAACCGGAAGCCGCTGAGACGACAAAGAGAGTTGCCGGTAGTGACTCCAAATCGCGATGATAAACAAAATACGACGGCCAAAGCGCGATCCCGGAGGCTGTACACGACGATGCTGACGAAGTTTGACTGCGTGGTAATGGACGACGAAACCTACGTCAAAGCCGACTACAAGCAGCTTCCGGGACAGGAGTTTTATACGGCAAAAGGAAGGGGAAAGGTAGCAGATATTTTCAAGCACACGAAACTGTCAAAGTTCGCAAAGAAATATCTGGTTTGGCAAGCCATCTGTACCTGTGGCTTGAAAAGCAGCATTTTCATAGCTTCCAGGACTGTCAACCACGAAATTTACGTGAAAGAGTGTTTGAATAAACGTCTGCTGCCTTTCCTGAAGAAACACGGTTGTTCCGTACTGTTTTGGCCGGATTTGGCATCTTGCCATTACGGTAAAAAGGCCATGGAGTGGTACGCCGCCAACAACGTGCAGGTGGTTCCCAAGGACAAGAACCCTCCCAACACGCCAGAGCTCCGCCCAATTGAGAAATACTGGGCTATTGTCAAGCGGAACCTAAAGAAGACCAAAAAAACTGCTAAGGACGAGCAGCAGTTCAAGGCAAACTGGCTTTCTGCGGCGAAGAAGGTGGACAAGGTGGCTGTACAAAATCTGATGGCAGGGGTCAAGCGTAAGGCCCGGCAATTCGGATTTGGAAAAGCGGAAGCCTAACTGAATATTTTTCCTGAATTTTATACTAATTGAACTTGAAAAAGAAATTTAATTTGATTTTTTAAATAACGATTTCACCGATTTACACGCGTTTTCCCTTGACCAAATTTTGACCGTATCACCCTTTAGCTCAATGTTACGTCGTGGCGTCCGAATTCGACGCGTGTTGTGCACCTTCGAGAGTTTTGAGCGCATACATACTGCAACTAGGTAGTGGTCCGTGTCTATATTCGCACTGCGGTGGGTGCGAACGTTGATGATATCGGAAAAGAATTTCCCGTCAATTAGAACATGGTCGATTTTATTCTCTGTTCGTTGGTCAGGGGCTTTGTGGATGTCTTTACGGGGGAAGAAGATACTTCGAACTACTAAACCACGGGAGGCCTCAAAGTTCACGCATCGTTGGCCATTATCGTTCGACATGGTATGCAGGCTGTTAGGCCCTATTACCGGTCTGTACATTGCCTCCCGTCCTACCTGAGCGTTCATGTTATCAATGACAATTTTTACGTTCCGCTGTGGGCAACCATCATACACTTGCTCTAGCACGTAGAACGCTTCTTTTTCGTCATCGGGTCTCCCGTCGTGTGGACAGTGTACGTTGAAAATGCTGTAGTTGAAGAATCGACCCTTGATCCTCAGCTTGTACATTCAAGCGTTGATCGGAAACCATCCAATTACGCGTTGACGCATTTTGCCCAGAACTACAAAGCCAGTGCCCAGCTCATTTGTGGTACCACAGCTCTGCTAAAAAGAAGCCGCTCGATGCCCGCTTACCCATACCTTCTGTCCTTTCCAGAAAACCTCCTGCAGTGCTACGACTTCGAAGTTACGTGATTGAAGTTCGTAGTAGATTAATCCGATCACAGCCAGGGAAGCAAAGCGATTTGCTGTTCCATGTCCCGAGTTTCTAATCGTAGTCCTTAATTCGGCGCCTAGGTCTTTGCCGATTGTTCCGGTCTGTATTAACTTCTGTATTATTTGTAACATTGATTTTTTTAAGGGCCTTCGCCAACCCCCTGTCGCGCCGGAGGACCATCGTGCACAGCACTGTTTAGAGTCCCACGCTGGCACAAGGACGATGATCAGCCTCTCCTAACATAGAGGACAGACGCTGTTTTGAGCCGCCCCTAACATGGAGAACAGACGCTCAGATAGACTGCACCCTTTGAAGAGGGCAGCTCCCCCTTTCCTGTCAGCATATGACCAAGGTCCCACCGGGGTTGGTTACCCGATCTTTCCTATGGTTACTCATACCCCAGTCGGCACCACGGGGAGGTAGGGATAGGAGTTGGCTAAATTAAGAAATAGAAATTGGTTTATAATTTATTTCATGCACTCGCGACAAAATAGCGCAAAATTTATCGTTGCTAAGCCCCCCCTTATATATGCATAACAAAACTCTTTGCACCACGTGGTGAATGCACCTGGAATTATGTGCCAGCCATTCACGCATGCACCCGCGTTGTTTTCGTTTGTTGCTTTTGACCAGCAAATGACTGTTTTCTACATTGCACTGGTCTTCTCTTTTTTCACTCCACATTCTACCAATAATCAAAATCTGCTCTATGAGGCAACTCTCTATCAAACTTCAAAACTGCTTTTAATCATCGATTCATTTGCGGCTAAGCTGAAAAGCACTCTAAAACTTAAAAAATTCCCAATACTATCACTAACATTTCCATTAAAAAAATGGACAAAAATTTCCGATTTTTCATGGGTTTACCTTCAACACTGACGAAACTACCCATGCAGCATCAATCATAGTAACCCATGAGTCAGCAGACAAAATTTGACAGCTCTGTCAGTCGAACTCAAACCCGGATGGCAAAAACAGTGAAGCAACTCCGTTCAGAAGTGTGCGCGTTCAAAGAACAGCACCCCGACGCGTTGAAAACGGACGTCATGCGGCACTTTGTGGACGCTGGATACCCCCGTTCCGGAATCTAAAACATCTTGACACTATCAGACAACTGCTTTCGGAGCTGCAGGCAATGACGCAGCGCAGCGGCTGAATAAGACGGTCAACTCGATTATCCCGGCGAATCGCGACGTGGCGGTGATGATGGACGACGAAACCTTTCTCACCCTGGATGGCAACGACAGGCAGGGCACTTCGTATATTACTTCCCCAACTAAGGAAGTGAGCTCCGAGGTGAAGTTTATTTCACACACCAAGTTCCCCAAGAAGGTGCTGCTGTGGCCGACAATCAGCGAGAGAGGGATGTCAAAGCCGCTCTTCTTTCGCTCCGGATTGGCCGTGAACGGGGAAATTTATAGTACGAAATGCCTGCCGGAAGTTGCGTCGTTCATCAAAAAATACTATAAGGTCAAAGACGCGGTGTTCTGGCTGGATCTGGCGTTGACCCACTACTCGAAGCGATCGTTGGAGGAGATGGAGCGGCGGAATATCGATATGATACCCAAGTCGGCGAACCTGCCAAATGTTCTCCAGCTGCGTACCATCGAGAATTTCTGGGCCACCCTGAAGCGCAAGATCTACTCAAACAACTAGAAATTAGAAGAAAAATTAGTATTCTCCATTTAATTCCAACTACCTTTGCTTATCTTCGACAGATACGCGTATTTCGTCTACAATGTGCAGACTTCTTCAGTGTCTCGTACGAGTTATTAGTCTGTACATTGTCTGAACATTGTAGACGAAATACGCGTATCTGTCGAAGATAAGCAAAGGTAGTTGAAATTAAATGGACAATACTAATTTTTCTTCTAATTTCTAGTTACAGGTATTCCACTAAACAGCTCAAACCCTCTAGGATTACTCAAACAATTTTGTCGCGAAATCTGAGGAGGAATTGATAAATAAATCATAGAAAGAACTTAAAAACATGCCTATACGCATGTTTTTGTCCGCCATGGCCAATGTTACGGTTAACTGCTGGGCGCAAAAGTTAGCTTAAATAAAAACCTTCCATGGGAAATTTATCAAAAGCAATCTGTCTTGGATTTTTTTTATCACCATCCGAAAAAAGTTCGGTTTTTTAATTCAAACGTTATATACAAAAACCAGCGAAGATTTCATGATTTCACTGTTAATTTAAGAAGAATTATGAACTGTTGTTTGATTTCTTTTCGTGAAAACGACGAAGTAAAAACAAAACACGTCAGTTTCAAGATTAAATTAAATTTGATGTAGTGAAAAAGGTGCCCAATCCTCAGATACGCCCACCGTGACGGTTCTCCATCTTCTCTTGCAATCATTGGTACCATTTGCAGTCTTCTTAGGTCTGGCGAGTTTCCGCTCAACAAGAGCCCAGTACTTTGCTATAAAGTGAAGTTCTGGACAGTTTGGTGGATTGGCTGTTTTAGCACATATTTGACCTCTTGTACCTTATCACCATTCCAGGACGGATTCCGCAAAGTGACGGCGTTCCTTTGCATTACAGTACAAAAAGCCAGGCCCGGAAGCTGTTAAAAGTCATCGAATATGTATGTTTCGTCTTCCATTATGATAGAAGAAAATCTTTGCAAAACATTGGTGTAAAGCTCCTTAGCACAACTTTTGCTAGTGAAATTTTTCTTATCGTGATGATCACTTTGCGGAATCCGTCCTGGAATGGTGATAAGGTACAAGAGGTCAAATATGTGCTAAAACAGCCAATCCACCAAACTGTCCAGAACTTCACTCTATAGCAAAGTACTGGGCTCTTGTTGAGCGGAAACTCGCCAGAACTAAGAAGACTGCAAATGGTACCAATGATTGCAAGAGAAGATGGAGAACCGTCACGGTGGGCGTATCTGAGGATACCGTACGGAACCTTATGGTGGGTGTTTTACAAAAAGTTCAACAATTTTATCGAAAGAAGGATTAACATCTAAATCAACTGTTTGTAATGTTTTGTTGAATTATGTGGAAAAATTTTAACCCAAAATCCATTAACTTTAAACATATTATGCCTGCAGATTTCAAAGCATTACAATTGTGAATTCAATTGACATAAATAAAAACCATTCCTTAAAATACATTGTCTGAAAAGTTTTGCACCCCTTAACACTCAAAAGAAAGTTTCAAGTCCTGATGGCTATCAGTTCGAGTTCCTGAATTGAATGATTCGTTGATATCGGGATAAGGAGGGCAACTGGAGCATATTTTCCAACAATAGATGCTTTGCCTTCCCGGAACAAACGCCAGTAATCTATCTCAATTTGCTCCAAATAGATTGACGTTTGGACCGGACTGTTTGGCATAAAGTGAAACAAACAATGCTCAATTCCCATGCACCATCTGATCCGATAAAGCGTGCGAAAGCAAAAATGTGTCAAAAAGATTGATAAGGGTTCTCAATTTAGTGTGCATGAACGCTTCCGAATGAATTTTTCCAAACAGTTTTCTAACATTTCACTTTTCGGGGAAGGTCATTCGATTCGATCATTTCCATATCGATCAATATTTTGTTTCAGGCCTAACATGATTCTTTTGGTCATCGAAAGATGGTTGAATTTTAAACTTTTTTTTCAACTCAGTAGCCTGACATCGCGTCTGGTTGCGATGAACTTCCATCAACTTCTGCACCAAGAAGCTATTTATTTACCATTCATTCGAGCAGCTGTAGGTGCAGATAACTTGCGAACGATAGTCTTATCTTCCGCCGTAAACTTTAATGGTGGTTCTGCTCTTCCCGCGTTGGCTTTTGGCAGGCAAGTCAATTATATTGAATCTCAAAGTGCTTCTCGGTGGGGTGGTGCGTCTGGCTTTTCTTACGTAACTGGCAGCGGCGAGGCATCATGCCGAGCGATTGAAAGTCGAACTTTCAATAGATGAATAATGTGCAGCAACTATAAACTTGCAACTGCATCTGCTTTGGCGTTGCAGGGTAAAGTGAATAGTTGCTGGATCTCGTTTGATGGAGTGCATGATTTATGAACCGAGTTGGATAGACTGCTGGGCAAGGTGAGGGGATTACAATGTTTATGAATATTTGCAATGCCTGCGGCTGCTGAAACCAGCAGATGCTGCATAATCGAAAGGGTTTCATGTTTATTTAGCTGTTTCGTTTTCTTAAGCTGTTTAACAAGGTACTTTAGTAGGTGTGCAAATCAAGCCCTGATAAAAAGCAATGTTTCCTTTAATGCAATCCATTGAATCTATTTAAAGCTCCATGAACAGAACTATCCTTTTGCCCCCAAACAACGTGCACCAGATGAGATAACAAACGCGCAGTGTTTTATGGCATCATTCAATTTAAATCGAAACAATTTTGCGCACATCAATATCTCCTTCATCAATAGCACAAGGACGGCTTACGGCCGGAACTGCTGCAGTTTGCTGGGAGCTTTGTTGTGGGAGGATCAACCAGCAGGCACCCAAGAAGAGTGCGAATTACGCAAAGTACAATAGTTCATAGTAGAAGGGGTGGAGGTGGGGGGGTTAAAGCGGCAGACGGTGATGATGTCTGATGCCTGAGCTGCTTGCAAACCATCCACAAATGCAACGTTGCAGTTTGCAGCAACAACAACAACAACAACAATACCAGCTTGGATGTACGTGAAGTAATCTAGGTTCGATTTTGCTTGCGTTTGGGGTGTTGCAAAGAGTGCATACAAATCGTCGGTCTTTCGTTGGACCCGGCAGGGGGCGCCGCAGCCGGGTTGATGCCGGAACGAGAGATAATATCGTATTGAAAGGCTTAATCGATGGAATAAATTATTCTGCTTATCTATTTGTCGATGCCGACAGCGTGTGCCCAACAAGGCTCGTCAGTGGAGACTGAACCAGCAACTGACCGACGTCTCTCGACGTGGAAGGAATGCAACTTGAGAAAGATATGCAACGTAACAGCTTGAAGCTGGGTGCCGATTTAATGGGCGATTGATTTTGTCTGTGCTTCTGCGATAAGATTTCCGGGAATAATTCGATAAATTATTCAATCAAAATGTGAACCATGGAATTCTGCCCATTCTTCGCTCGCTTCTAACTTCATTCAAAGTTCGTTTTGCTTCTGACACAGCCAACTTGCCTGAGGACTCTATAAATTATTATGAATTTAATTTTAAAATAAACATATCAGTAACACATCTTTGGATATTCAGAATTGCATTCAACACAATTTATTCAAGTTCGACTTGAGGAAATTCTAGCTAAAAATCTTACACTTTCCAAGCAACCACATGTGCCCAAGCATAGACATTGAGAAAATTTTCCCTCAACTCACAGCTGTTCTGTTCCGAATGGAACGATACACTTCCCATCGCTTCCCGGAACCAACTCAAACAGTTCAATCAAACCGAGCTGCACTTCCGTCCCTATTGTTATTGTGCTATCAGTTCAACTGCGCCGGCTGATGATTGACTAGTTCTGATGGACGGCCAGCAGAGTGATGGATTGGTAGTGTAAATACATAGTCGGAAGCCGGTTGGATTTACACAGCTGCATTAGGCGCAGTCATATTTAATTCAGTTCCGGACTGATGGCAGGTTTCGATTGTAACGATACCGATGATTGGGTGTGTATCGTTCAGAGGGATGTTTGCTTCACCATTAACCTGGATTTCCTTGGCCGTGGCAGCTTCTTGCCTGTGGCTGTGGCATTCTGATCGTTCAAAATTAGAGTACATAGAAGGTGTGATGATTGTTTGAGATGTAAAACTGATTCGACGAAGATTTTTCGTTAGGGCCCAACTGACAAACGTAAAGAAAGGCATCTGCCGTAAATTTCTCGTGACACAAAGTTTACCCCTGTAAGCTTCCAATTCTATCGGATAGGTGAATTATTCCTCTTCGAAATGACCGTGGTGATTAGACCAGTTTTATATGACGATAAATTCGCGAAAAAACATGTTTACGTTTGGCAGTTAGGGCCTAATGAAACATCGTTGTCGAATGTATGGTTTCGGTGCAATAAAAACAATCACTGACGATGTTTTTAGAGATGGACAACCACTTTGGAATATCACCAGCGTCGACTCAAACCTCAGGGAGGGAAACAAAAATTGAGTGTGTCATTGAAATAACGGCTCGCTCTATTAGAAAAACCGATGTAGAAGATTGTTTTACTATCGTACGTATGTTACGAAACTTTTTTCCACACGTAGGATTCACGGATAAATGAACAAAAAAGAAACAATATTAAACATTTCAGGGTTGCCAGTTTTCCTGTAAAACGCCAATTGAAGTTTTCCGAATCTCCCGAACATCACACTTCAAAAATTCATTACTAAAGAACGATTCATCGTAGAACTTTTTTTTATCTCTGTAGCAAGAATTTTGAAAAAAAATATAACCTTAAAAAAATTTCGACACTTTTCGGATGTTTTTTTTTTTTTGTATGAAAACGAATAAAGAGCTTCTAGTTTTTCGAGCATTACTCAAAAACAAACCAAAAACCATCGCCAAAAATTCACCAATAAAAGCTTATAAATAGTTTTTCCGGCTTTTTCAAGCAATTTTCCTTCACTGTGGAAAATTTGGTAGGAACTCTGGCAACCCTGATTTTTTAAATTTTGTTTTTTGTTCATATATCAACGAAACCTACGCGTGGAGTTCCGTAACAATCTGCGGCCCTTCGGTCCAAAGCTGTACGATAATTTAAAAAAACCCCATTTTTATATGGAAACGAGTGACAGGCCCACAGTTTTTCAAGCATTACTCAAAAATAAAATAAATCGTCAAAATTTCACCAATGTTAGCTTATGAATTAATCAACAAAAGAAAATATTTTTTTCAAAATTTTTCATTACTCAGAAAATGGTTCTTCCCACTATTAAAAAACAACAAAAAAAAAACCTTCACTGTGAAAAATTGTGCAAACATTTTTTTTAATTATATTTTTTTCCAATTTTTTTCGAACATTTCATTATAGTTTGGAGAAAAAAACTGTTCTACGAAGAATCGTTCTTCAATTTGAAGTCATTGATGTTCGGGAAAATCGAAAAACTTCAATTGGCGTTTGCCAGGAAATCTGTCAACCCTGAAATTTTTAATATTGTTTTATGTAAACTTATGGTATGAAGGTATGAACCGGGTTCTCAAGACTATTTCTCAAGGTTCGCTTAAAACTTCATAGTTTTATCGGTTCATACTTGTAATGACATTCAAGACATGCATAAAACTATGATAAAACTACCGCAAGTTTTGATAGTTTTATGATTTTCCTCTTTAAGAACACTTCCAGTTCGTCACAAATATGCTTCGAAGATACCATTTTTCGATTCGTTCTATTGAATGGAGATTTTTTTTTTGTTTTTGGTTGAGTGGATGCTATTTTATTTCTTTCCAAAGTAGATACGTATGTAAATTAATTGTAAAATTGACCATAAATGCATCTGTTTTTTGCCTGCAAATGATGAATTTTTCATACGACATTCAGTTTATTGGTGTTTTATAACATAAAAGTTCGAAAATTTTATTGCGCCTCTGAATTATTGCTAGAACATTGACTTATTTAAAAAATAAAAAATAAAATTGTTGAAAATTCAATTATTAGGTGACAAGGCTGATAAATTGTTAGATCTTGAATAAATTGTGTATACAATCTATTTTATGTTTCAAATGTATTTTAGTGCAAAAGTGCCTAAGCATTATATGTAGTATACATAATTGTTGTTCTTAGTCGTAATTACAGCTTATAATTTAATATTTTTAATCACCAGCGTAAGTCGATAAAAAACAAAAATAAAATTTAACTTGAATATGCTAACAATGGTTTTGGGAAGAATAACAGATAATAAATATTGCCTGGAAGGTGGAAACATCAGTTGAGCAAAAATATTTTTTCCTCTTGATCTATATGCTAAACCTAACGTCGGATGAAGTGCGCTGTGTAGTAGATCACTGAGCAATTACAGCGCACCACTTCCGACTTTAGATTCAAGGGTGGTGGACATACGATAACGCACTACCTGGGACGTTAGGTTTAACTTGCACAACTGGCATAAAATCAATAACCATGAGTTATGATTCTAGGTTTTCAACTGGCGACACATTGCACCATTTAATTTGATTCGTTACAAAAAAAATAGGACGCATAACGCATAGACCCTTCTGATAAGTAAGTCTCAGTAGGCTGCGAATCCAAAGCAATCTAGCGATGGTAAAAAACAAATTGTCGTTGGTGGCTGAGATGAAGGAGTATTCAAAATATTGGATAGGTTTTTATTGGATTTCCGCTTGAACGATCCATTATTTTATATTTTCTTTCACCTATGGGCGTCCATTATCCAGTTTGTTTATTTTTCACATAATGTTCTTTCTCAAGAGTATGTGCTCTTATTCGAAACCAAATGGTTCTAAGAGCGTTTTATGGCAGCATTTTCAAGATACATTTATCTTAAAGAAGAATGTCATAAAACTTTTTCCAAACTTTTATCAGGATTTATGAAAGCTGCGAATCGATGTCTTGAGAAGAGACTCAAGTATCTTATAAAATTACTTATAAGGTGAATTACACTTATAATTGATGTAGTTTTATGAAGGTTTCTTCAAGTGTTCTTTAATCACTCTTAAGAACTGTTAATCAATTAAAACCACCTTAACTTGGAAAATGCCCTGATAAAACCAGATGATCCCCATAATGCTTTGATAAAACTACCATAAAACATGAATAAAACCAATTTGCATTTGAATTGTTACTTGGGATGCTAAGGTGTTGAGTTTCCCCCGAAATACTGTGTGGCGTGTTTTGAAAAAGTACAGAGAAACTTTGTCGATGGATCGCAAGCCTCAAAGCAAGCGTCGGGTGGGTACTGTCAAACGTTAACTGCGAAACAAAGTAATCAAGAACATTAAAGCAAACCCTAACATCTCAGACCGCAGTAAGGCTAAAAAGTTTCGCGCCAAATGCAGTATCGTTCAACGGATTTGTCGCCGGGAAGGCTTCAAGTCATACCGTGCCTGTAGACAACCAAATATGCATCAAAAGCAGAACAATTTGGCCAGAATCCGTGCTAAAAACGGTATGATCAAGTGTTGACAACATTCAATGGATGATGAAACCTATGTAAAGGCCGATTTCAAACAGCTACCGGGACAAAAACAATATTTGGTTACGGCTCTGGAAGATGTTCCGGCCCAATTCAAGTTTGTGTTTGCAGATAAATTTGCACGTAAATACAGGATTTGGAAAGGCATCTGTAGCTGCGGTAGGAAGAACAAGGTTTTCATCCCTGATAAGACATTGAATTCTGAGCTGTACAGAACGGAATGTCTCCAAAAGCGAATATTGCCATTCATCAGATCCCACAATGAACTTGTCATGCGTTTGCCAGATCTTGCAAGCTGTCATTACAGTAAAATAGTGCTACAGTGGTATGAAACCAACGGGATTCAGTTTATACCGAAAGAAATCAACCCACCAAACTGTCCCCAGGTCAGATCGATAGAGATTTTGGGCTATTATGAAGAGGAAGCTGAAGTGAATGGCAGTTTCGTCAAAACCGTCAATGAATTGAGAACCAAGTGGAATAAGATTGCCAAAACGACGGATGAGAATAATATGCGCCGGTTGATGAAACGTATTCCTGGAAAAGTGCACAAATTACTTCAAAATCGAGATGAATATTTTTTTTTGTATGTAAACATTGTATATTTATTCAAAATGATGAAAAAATCGCTATATTTGCAACATAATCTAATAAAAAGCTCAGCTACTTTTTTGAAAAACTGTTGAGTACCCCCTTGGACCCCCTTATAATTTGTAAATTATTTGAAAGGATATCAGTTGTTAAATAAATTAACATTAAGTTTAGCTGTTAATACCTGCTAACCTGTAATCTACGCATCCTAGAAGATTGCTAAAAAAATTCATTACAACCGACGTAAATCCTTTAAATGAAGAGATAATGATAAGTTATCTTCTACAAAAAAGTGTAATTTTAAAGTACTTTAAACTCGGTCGAACATTTAAAAAATGGGAAAATTCAAATAAAAAAGTTATGATAAAAAACGAGTTTTAAGGGGGTATTACATTTTTCAATTCTTTTTCACCCTACAACTCCGTCCAATTAAGAGATAGAATGTTTTTGTATTCTTCAAAGTTTCATGAAATGACCTAATCTTCAATGTTTCAATACATGGTTATCGGTTTGAATCAGAAATAAAAAAGTTATTTTTTTTTATGTAGTATACACCCCTGAAATCAAATTTGTTAACATAGAATAAAACACTCCAAAAACGAGAAACATTATAGAAGACATCAATGGGCCACACCCTATAGTTTCGCCGCAAATACCCATGTCCCACTTTTTTTTATTTCGTCCCACTGTGCACCGTCTGGACACCTCATCATGCATCAATAATCATCAGAGTCGAGAGAATTCAAAAGTCATTCATACGCTTCACACTCCACAATCTCCCTAACTACACCGCACGGTGCATGCTGCTAGGTGCACTCACATTCAGGAACTTGTTATATTCGATTTACTGCGTGGCAAAATCGATTGTCCTGAACTTCCCTAAGACGTTCTTCTGTGATGTCGAATGTTCGCCAAGAAGTTCTTATTTTGGCAACCGATTTGTACTAGCGGAAGGCGGATTTTACCTTTCCGTTACCGCAAGTACCATTAATGGACAGGTGTATTTGGAAGAGTGTCTCCAAAAGCTCAAAGTCAATTTCGTGCCGAAAGATCGTAATCGAACAAACACTCCGGAACTGCGCCCAATTAAAAAAATACTGGGCTTCTAAAACGACTTAAGTGGCGAATAATGTAGAATAAATGGAGATAACATGGGTTAATATTCAATAACTGTCGATTCTGAGGTTGTGCAGAACCTTACGGCTGGGGTTAAGGCCAAGGTTCACGCATTTGGATATAAAGGCGAAATAAATTGAATGAATGATGCCAAAACTAACTTCAACTGTTTTTTTTTATTCCCTGAAAATTTGGTGATAAGAACTCGAATTTTGATAATGAATTTTGTGTGTGTGTGTGTGTGTGTGTGTGTGTGTGTGTGTGTGTGTGTGTGTGAATTTTAAACGGTACACTCTTTAAAAACGTTTTGGAATCTACATTTGACATAAAATAGAAGACAACAACATTCAAGTCAAATTATAAAACTGAAAAGCTTTCGTTGGATCAAAATATATAAATTTATTGAAATTGGTATATTCATACCGGAAGACACACTCAATCAATCAGAGAATGAGTGTTAAAAATAGAACGTTTAAGTATCAGCTGCGGTAGTGATCAACGACTTGACAACAAAAGACATAAGCAAAATCAGGGCGTCACAATGTCATCATCAATCGTCAACATGGATGCGACGAAGAATCCAATTTTCTACCTACGCCCAGCCAACTTCGCAACACACTGGCAACACAATCAACATCACAAACAAAAGTCCACGCCGCCTGTTCTCCCCATTAACATTGCTTTGTACCTGTTTCGGTCGAGCTTCATCGATGTGGACGAACGAAAATGCATGGTCATTTTCGCTGGTAATTTTTTTAAAAATATATTTATTTTCGTTTACTAAAGTACATGCAATTCTTCATGAGCCAAGCATGAAAACAGTGTGCAATTCAGGAAATTGAGCACAGTAGCCAAATTTGTTACATAATTGCGTAACTTCAATTTTCAATCCATACCACATGTGTGGCACACTGAACAACACTTTTGGCAGTTGATCTGGCCCAAATAACATTGCCAAAACCATTCAGCTTCATCAAGTTTTATGAAAGCCTATAGAAATCAATTTGGTTATATGATGGCAGTAAAAGGTGCAAATAGGTTTGAAATTACAGTCAGGTTTATGAGAACCTACACAACTTCTTTAACACGATCTTAAGACCTTGTCGTCTTAAATTCTAAAGGTTTTATTTTGACTTTATGAACTCGCGAGATGCTGTTTTGAAATGCCATTTTAGGACTCGTTCAAATTATCTTCATATTGTCAGTTGAAAAACAAAATGAAACCTATTTTGCCTCCAGTAAATGCATTAAACTGCAAATCGGCAAATCGGCATTGAGGAAAATCACCAAATGACCAAGAAGTTTTATAATAGCCATTGCGCAAATAAATTGACTTTTTGGCAAAACTGTGATTTTTTCCAACCGCCATATTGGAATATAATGAATTTCAGGGAAATCGTGATTAATTTATCGAATGTATTTGTTTCAAATTTGTTTTTGTTGTTGTAAACTCGCATAGTTTCCGAAGGGTTTGGCTTTGATCGCACCAATATTTACCATAATATTGAATGCGCATATGATTTGGAGCATGATGCGCTGTAATGAAAACTTAATTTGTTTTGGATATTTTGCTACCAACCAAAATTTACCGCAACACTAGAACTTTTTTCTTAGATTTTTTTTACTGTTATGAATTAGCAGAACAGAGAATAGAACAAAGCAGAACAACAAATACCAACCACGATATCACTGTGAAGTTTCACAGCTGTAGCCATTTGGCCCTATGCTGATTTTCATAGCAGCTAATAGGTTTTATGAAGGTTCTCAAGTGGACATAACATCTGTCACATGAACACTTTTTTCTATGTTTTATCGATTTGTTTTCACAAGCGTCCATAGAGTGGGCCAGTTTGCACACATTTCGGCTTTAAAGATATATAGATAAACAGTATTGAATAAAGTTTTATCAACAAAGGCAGGAGGAGAACTATACGGCTGGAATAAAACAAAAATTGTTACTTGGGCTGTTTTGAGGAAGTTTGACACTAATGACTAAAATGACACTATCTAAGATGGCGGTCATTGGTGTCAGATAAATATGTTAACAATATTGCTGTTTTTAGGCTAAAGATGCAGTGAAGATGCCAATGCTCGAAATCCGATGTCCTTTGCGATTCCAAAATAGCGGACGTTAGTTCTGAAAAATCGGATAACTATTATACAATTATTGCAACCTTCTATCATACAGTAATTACCGAGTTTTGTTCAAACGAAGCAGTACAACATAAATGCCGAAAAGGTTTTTTGTTTGAATTAAGTCCTTTTCTCTTCCGACCCAACCTTCAACGGCGTTCTTCTACACAAAATCAAATCAATCCATTTATAACTTGATCAACTAATTCCTTGTTTTAAAATTATTGATGATAGCGTTATTGTCAATGTGCTACCGTCAAAAGAGTACACTTTGCATGATTGACTAGTACAAAAAAGGAGCCATATTGCTAAAATTCCATCAGTTGTTCTAAGTCTTTCTGAAGTTGAGTCTGATGACCCACGTCTTCAATTCTCCAACAAGGAACGCAAAGCGTAGAGAGATGGATTGGACGGGTGTAAAGCTTTGAAAAGTTCGAGAAACCTTTGAAAACCTACTTTAAGGAAGTTCATTCAGTTCTGCTTTTGTCGATATTCATCCCACATTCTATCCGAAGAAACAATTTCGGCATATAGAGCATCCATATTTGAAATTCTTAAGAGATCTCTTGCGTTCCAGCACCATTCTTTAAAATTGTATTTTCGATTGTGTTTTGATAATTTTTTATTTGAAAAAAAATCATTTTTAATTTTTAATCCATAATTCTCGTAACAACCTGAAACATCTTGAGAATTTCATAATTGTTTCATTTAAAGTTTTTTCCTTTAAGAATAAATATATATATTTGGAATGCACTTGAAAAAGAATAGTAGACAAGTTACGGAAAATTTTCTTTTTCCATGGCAATTTTCATATTAACTGCAAATGGCATCTTTTTTTTAACATTTCAAGTAGATTGATTTAAAAAATACGCTGATTTTTTGCTCGCAACATAGTGCTCTCAACCTCCACAGTTCTTTATTGCGAGTTTTTGATGCCAGGACCATATATCATAAGTATGGTTGTGAGACAAGTACAATAAGTAAAGGATAGAGGCAATTTTCAATTGCAATAAATTCCTATTCAAGAATGGGAATTGAACATTTCCTACTTCAGCATGGCGTTGCTTTGCATCAGTGCCTTTACCAAGCAAAGGGCATCCTCAAAGGTGGTCCAAATCATGGATGAGATTTATTTTTTTAGACCACACGCAAAACACACTGGAGTTGTACATTTTCTTTTATGCCGGGTCTATTTTGCATCAGTTTAAAACTGGTATATAGCCGATTTCTTTTGAATCTTAAATTCCTCTTGTGAAAGGAAGGCAGCATTTCGTAGAAGAATGTTAGTTCTACCATATGGAGTAGCTGGATATAGTGAGATTTTCGTGATCCGTGAGGTTTCAACGTTTAAAATCATTTTTTACAAATGGCTTCTAGGCCCTTATCATGAATTACTTGAGATCTATTCTTGCAGCAATTTGGAACAAAAAAAATACAGTTCCAAAACGCTACACGCTAATCAATGAGTAAAACTAAACAGCTTTTACATAACAAAAAATCAAGTTTACACTCAGTGAAATAAACTTTCAATATTGCATTATGATTATTTGCTATAAGAAATCAGCGTGAATTTCAAAAAATTATCTTATGAAATATAATTATGTGAAAAAATAAAAATATGGAGCAGCCTGGATTCGAACCACGAACGGTAATGAGTCCAGTGACTTGCCCACTACTTCATATCAACACTTGTAATCAGGAAAGCTTAAAAGCGTACAAGAATAATGTCGTGTGAAACAAAATCTTTTCATATGTCAGCCTAATGAAATTCCGGAGCATCATTCTTAAGTTGAATCTTATAAAATTATTAAGTTTGTTAACCTGCGTGTATAATCTACCGTGTTGTTCCGAATAGAAGTTCGATAGCTTGGAAACGAAAAGAAATGAAGTGAAAAATCGGTTTATTAATCGATAGGTATGACTAGCATTCACAAATAGCTCATACAAATAAATGATAGAAAAGCCTGTTTAATAGAAACTTTCGGCAGTTTTACTGGGGATCAGGGTAATCAGGTTTATCTTCTAAGGAAGAGCATACATTTTACTATAGCAGTTTTCATTAGACTTTTTGGGGAAATCCGATGATACCTTGAAGATAGATTCAATTCGTATTTCATGCAGGGAAAGTTCCAAAACTCCTTGATTTTTTCAGGAATCGTTTTTAAATATTATATTATTAAATTATATATTCTTCAGCATTTGAATAGTTTCGACAGTTACATTAATTAGTCAGAACTTATTTACGCTTCTGGAAACTAAACGAACTCTTTGAAAATTATTTTCTGAATTACTAGAAACTTCGGAGTATCTATGAAGATTATGTGGAAATATAATGAAACAGATTAAGCTTTTCGGAAGTTGAATAAACGTACTGGAAGCTTCAAGACAATAATGAAATTTGCTCAGTCTATTTTTAAAAGAGAAGTGATGGAACTTCAGAGAAGTCCATTGAATTGCCGAAAAATTCTCCCTACGTTTCTGGAAACTTGGTTAAATTTCCAAAAAGTTTGCTGATCATCCATTGAAGAGAAAGAACTTTCTGGAAATAACCAGAATTTTGAAAAGGAAATTTAGCTGGTACATCTTTCATGATAAAGAGCAAAATATCACAAACATATCAATAATTTACAACAAATTGTAAAAAGTCTGGCAAGTTGGTCTATTTGCTAAACTTTTAATATGTTGGTGGAATTTTTGTAAAATAAATAGTAATTCTGAGATGTTATTAAACCTTAAGGCAAACAAAAGAGCAAGTGTTCCGCTTATAACGCACTACTGGCAATAAAAACATATGGTCAAACCAATCCATGATTACAAGTTTGCGATAAATCTGCGATCTTTGATTAAAACACCTTCTGATTTCTGATCAGGGATGCAATTCTCCTCGGTGCTAGCAGGGTGCTTAGTGAAAAGGTACTCCGCACATTGGCAAACGCAAACTCACCCGAGAGATTTGTGTTTTGTTTCCACTCTCTGCTAGTAATCACAAGTTGAGTCACACCAATGTGTCGGTCGTTTGCACCCTCACCACACAACAGGAAGTAGCGTGTGAGTGATCACTGAGGAGCACCGAAGAGCACAGAATTATCTCACCGGTGAGAGTCACCCTGGTGAAAATCTTCATTGTTAGTTTTATACCGCAATACTTGAATTTGAACATTTTTACAATGTTACTGATTGTTCTTCGTCTTCTTTTCGGCGCATATTGCTAATCGCAATTAGCTGATTGCCAGGGCTCTCACAACTTAATGTTCTAGATGCACTTCCACAGTTATTAAGCTTTTGGAGCCAATCACCAATGCATTTATTTGTATATTGTGTGGCACAATGATACTCTCTTATGCCCAGGGAAGTCGATATTTATTTATGTCGACTGGACTGAGAATCGAACCCGCCTCCTTCGGATTGGTTGTTCCGTGCCTTTACCGACTAGGCTATCTGAGGCCCAAAATTCGTAATGTTCATCTATGATATTCTGAAAGTACAAAAAAGGAACCGTGAGTCGCGAAAAAAAAAACTTCGGACTGTACTTTCTTGTTCCCGTTTTCCAGTGATTTTTTTCTTAGTGTTTGAATCAAGGTTTCACTCACGTTAGTGCGGTGCTGTCCTTTTTCGCTCTTTCACTTTTCGTCGTTCACACTGCAGTGAGTGTACGAACGCTCAGGCAGCGAACTGCCTATTCTCTCGCTCTCCCGTGCTGAGTCGAACTATCTCTACTGTGGTGCAGGGATGCCAGATATTTTTTTCAAATGAAATGTCTGGGAATGTCTGCAAAAGTCTGTAGTCTAAAAAAAATTAAAACTAGACTTCTTTCAACAAAAAGACGTTATAAGAGAGCGAGTTATGTTATTATCGCTATTTGTGTGATTATGTAAACATGCCTTCATCTATTTCATGAATTGTATGGAACCTTACACTATTGTTTCATATTTTAAAAAGTGACACTAAATCTTGAAGCATTCGCATAGATGACACAATTTTCTTTAGTTTTTTTCCCCTGTGACGCTCTTTCCAGTTTTGTATTTTAAAATCAAAATTTAGTTTTGATTTGATAAATTCAACAGACTTTTTCTTGATTCAACAATAACCATTGATGGTGTGTACCATATTTTACTAGGTGTCATCATCACTCATGATCATCAATATCATTATGGTCATATACATGATTTTTGTAAAGACTGCTTCTTCGGTTAGTCAGAGAGTAATTCTGGAAAGTTTCTTCCTGATTTTATCAAAAGAATTTACCATAACTTCTGGGATTTCGTGAACTAAACTCTCAGTCTCTTCGCAACATCTGAGAAGTTCTCTTATGAACTTCTGAGGAGTTCTTTACATTTTTTTTGTTGGAAAATTCCTTCTTGACCCTACAGGTAGTGCCCTCTCTGGTAGGTTTCTCCCTGAAATTTGGGGAAGTTTTTTCCTGAGCTTATTCTTTTCAAACTTCTGATTGGTTCCATACGGAACTGCGAGGAAAATTTTATTCCAAAATTTTTAGTAAAATTCCCTTAAATTTGTTCTTGAAGTTTCTTCCTGGACTTCTGAAAAGTCCTCTTCTACACTTTTGGGAAGTTTTCTCCAGAACTTTGGGGGAAGTTTGTTCCGGAATTATTGGTAAATTTGTGCTCGAATTAGAAAGAAGCCCAATGATCCTGGAAAGTTTCATTCTTTTTTCTCTGAAGAATTTTGAGAAATCCTTATTCTGACATGCAGAATGTTCTCCTCTGGGCTTTGGAAAAGTGGCCAAGCACTTCTAGGAAGTTCCAACTAATCTTTCGAGAAGTTTCTTCCGGAACTTCTTATTTCCTGAACTTGAGAGAAGTTCTTTCCTCAACTTCTTTGACGCATCGTCCTGAGGATTTTTTTTCCTGATTTTTTGAGAAATTATAAGTAGTGCCCTTCTTGGTTAGCTCCCGTTTGAAATTTGGAGAAGTTTTTGTTTCTGAAGTACTCCAAAACCTCTGAAAAATTCCAAACTTCAGAGAAGTCCTCTCCCCTACACTTCTTCCTGAAGCTCTGATAAATCCTCTTCTGATTCTTGGGGAAGTTCTGTCTTGAAATTCTGGTAAGGATGATCTTGAAGTTCGGTAATGAATTTTTGAAGGTTCTTCTTGCATGAACTGCTTGCTCCCAATACTTCTGAGAAGTTTCTACTTGACCATAGGAGAAGTTTTTGTTTCGAGGAAGTCTCTAAGTTTCACAAATATGATTTGTATTTTTGTGAATTTTGATTTTCGTTGTGACTTAATAGCAAGGATATTACCAATGCTTCGACATTAATTTTTCGCATGGGTTTGAACATGCGTGGGATTGAACACTACCATAAGTAGGGACTCCATGTTCCCTCGGAGAGGTCCTATACGATACTTATTTCCGGGCCCATTGTGTCTCCAAGTGGCCCACCACTTTCGTTTCTTCAAGGATTTCTACTTTAAATGATACCTACGATATTTTAAAATGTTTCAACAAAGCTTCTTACCGTATATACTATACTGTTCAGATCCTCGTACGTATTAAATCTAAACATCAGAGAATACCTTTATTTGAAATTTAAAGATATATTTCAAATGTCTATAAAAGTCTGTAACATTAATAAAATGTCTGCAAAATGTCTGCATCGTTAATAAAATCTGCAATAAAAATCAAAAGTCTGCAAATTTACAGACATTTCTGTGAATGTGGCATCAATGCTGTGGTGTCAGGATAAAATCTCCGTAGAGACTGAGTGAGATTCACCAAAGAGAGCTAGAAATGTGCACCCGGGTGATTCTCCCCAGAGAAATTGCAACCCTGTTTCTGATATTGAATTATTGACAGGATGACAGGTGTTGGTGGGTTCAACAACTAGAAATACAACACCAGTCCAGGGAACGCTGATTTATTTTAGCTGGTTCTATTGAAGTTGTGCTAATGCAAATCAAGTATAAAGTTATTCCAAAAGTAGACCACCGCTGAAGATGCTCTAAGGGCATCGTCAACGGTGGTCCAAATCGTGGATGGGATTTATTTCTTTTAGATCAAACGCAAAAACACCGCTACACCGGTGTTGTAAATTTTGTTATACCACATCTGTTTTGCATCATTTTAATACTGATATATGTTTTGATCTATTCTTGCAACAATTTGGAACAAAAAAATACACTTCCGAAACGCTACACACTGCTTGATACTACCAATAAAAAAATTTAGCTTTTGAGCCGAAAAGTAACCGTGCGGGTGATGCTGGCGTGACAGAAAGTGGCGTTGCTCGCCTCTGATGCTGATCATAACCTCAAATTACTCCCGGTGCCTGGTTCTTTTAGTTTTTTACAGCGACTGTAGTTTTCAGAAAATGCTCCCGCAAGTGTGACTGTTGTGGATTTCATGACTAATTTTGTTGCAAATTCCGATTCCGAATAGTAGAGTGTATGTCCCATACCTTAGCCTAATATTCAGCGATCGGTTACATTTTTAATTGATACTCATAAAGTAATTGAGCTACAAAAGGCATTCAACTAGGTATTTGCCTGCAAAGACATGCTTAACAAACGCTTGATATTTTAAACTATGACATACTAAACAACTACCTTTATTAAGACTCCAAATTGGGTCTGTTCGTGGTTACAACTTCGTCCCATTCGATAGTATTTTTATTAAATACAATGATCGTGCGATCTTTTTTCCTGATTTAAGGCAATGCCAGCCATTTTCACTCTACACAACACAACAATTTATCGAAACAACCTTATATAAAACAAAACGACAAAGCGAAACAAGGATATTGACATTCATTAACTTACACTTTGCAAAAAAAATTCGAAACATCCTTGCTTGTACCAAATAAAAAGCAGGGAGTATTTCAACAAGATAGCTAAAGATAATAAAGGGGTATCACCCTTTGGTCAAAATTTGGTCAAGGGAAAACGCGTGTAAATCGGTGAAATCGTTTATTTAAAAAATCAAATTAAATTTCTTTTTCAAGTTCAATTAGTATAAAATTCAGGAAAAATATTCAGTTAGGCTTCCGCTTTTCCAAATCCGAATTGCCGGGCCTTACGCTTGACCCCTGCCATCAGATTTCGTACAGCCACCTTGTCCACCTTCTTCGCCGCAGAAAGCCAGTTTGCCTTGAACTGCTGCTCGTCCTTAGCAGTTTTTTTGGTCTTCTTTAGGTTCCGCTTGACAATAGCCCAGTATTTCTCAATTGGGCGGAGCTCTGGCGTGTTGGGAGGGTTCTTGTCCTTGGGAACCACCTGCACGTTGTTGGCGGCGTACCACTCCATGGCCTTTTTACCGTAATGGCAAGATGCCAAATCCGGCCAAAACAGTACGGAACAACCGTGTTTCTTCAGGAAAGGCAGCAGACGTTTATTCAAACACTCTTTCACGTAAATTTCTTGGTTGACAGTCCCGGAAGCTATGAAAATGCTACTTTTCAAGCCACAGGTACAGATGGCTTGCCAAAACCAGATATTTCTCTTTGCGAACTTTGACGGTTTCGTGTGCTTGAAAATATCTGCTACCTTTCCCCTTCCTTTTGCCGTATAAAACTCCTGTCCCGGAAGCTGCTTGTAGTCGGCATTGACGTAGGTTTCGTCAACATCGTCGTGTACAGCCTCCGGGATCGCGCTTTGGCCGTCGTATTTTGTTTATCATCGCGATTTGGAGTCACTACCTTCTTGTAAGTCGATAGTCCGGCTCGTTGTTTGGCTCGATGCACGGTTGTAGACGATACACCAGCTTATTCGCGGCATCTCGGAGAGATAGGTTAGGGTTTCGCTTGAAACTACCGGCAACTCTCTTTGTCGTCTCAGCGGCTTCCGGTTTTCGATTTCCCCCGATCCAGACTTCCTGGCTGTCGACAAACGTTCCCCAAACACTTTAATTACATGTTGTAACGGTTGATTTGGCAACTTTTAGCGATATTACCAACTTTGCGTGCGAGTAGCTCGGATTTTCGCGATGCGCGAGGCAAAATTTTGATACGCTGCTCTTCCTTGCTGGACGGCATTTGACAACTGAAGAGTGAATTCCAAAATCAAAATAGGAGCAACATTCTACACACACACACCTTCAAAATGAGGGTGTTCAGGTTTTTTAAATGCAAAATTGAAAGAAATACGTCAAGTTGATATTGACCAAATTTTGACCGTATCGCCACTACTTATGAATAAATCTGTCAGTGCCAGAAGTGCCGGATATACTAGGATGCTTAGAGGGAATCGACCAGGTAAAAACGAACATCGCTAAAGTAAACTTAAATAAAATATTTCCTAAATTTACGCCAAACTAGCCTGTCATTGAGTGTGGAGAAATGTGAAGAAACGCCAACTGAAAAATTTCCCGAACCATCCCGATCAGAATCCCGTGATGCCTTTCCCAAACTGTAAACCAGCCTTAAGGGAGAATCCTAAAAGGCCACTGTTTTTTTTATCAAAGCAATCTTTGATTCGAACAAAAATAACAAAACCAAAATGAAAAGTTTTTCACATGTTGGTACTGTTGGTACTGGTACTGAAAAACTCATTTGATGAAAATAAACGGCTAATCCCATACGATCAACCATACCAACCAACCTACCTGTATGTCCGTGGGTACATATTTATTCACTGTAGTTTGTACCAATTGCCTGAGCAGATCCGGTACAAATGATGTTAAACACCGTATTTAAACTCACATCAGTGTCTGAAACAGCATCATTTCAAGTTTACCACTTTAGCAGTTCAATCGTTTAACGACAGTGCAAAAATAGTTGAAAATGTACTATCCTGTGGAAATGCAGCTGAGCTCGTCGAATTCTAGCAGTTCTTGTTCGACGCTGGATTCTCAATCGCCTAGATGGATTCCGAATCAACCAAACCAGACATTTGTGGCGGAACTGGAGCAACAACCCGTTGCAACTATGATCAACGTACTGGACCTAATGTGCCACAACCCAGAGCTGGTACAACACCAATGGCAAGTGCTATCCAATCCCTACAACGTGTGCAACATCCTGAGATGTGACCCAAACGCTCGAAAAAGGCTCACGTTATACTTCCAGTGGCTAGAGGAATCTACAAAGAACTTCGTTTGGACACTAACCGAAAGCATCAGCCACTTCGTTTCATCGCAGCCGGAACTTTGCGATGGCCACTTGCTTGGATTTCGCTGTATGCTCAAATTAGGAACATTCCTCATGGAAGCGGGATGGTATGCTGAATCCATTATTGTGCTAAACATCGCTAAAGGTCAGGCCAGGGGACGATCTCTGAAGGTGTTACAAGTGTTGAAGGTTTTGATTCACGCCGAATCTCTCTCAAAACGTCATGAAGTTGCTTTACTTGAAATTTCAGAGATCCAAGCAATCGTAACAGTGACCAAAGTTTTACCTATCAGTTTAACTGTGGACCTACATTGTGCTCTAGCCATTTGTTATTTTGAGAATTGCAATTTTAATGCAAGCTATAGAGAAGCACTGTTGGCACTGCACCTACTTAGCGAAGACGCCTGTCCAATCGAAACAATCATCGGAACTTTTCGGCTGTTGGGAAGAAGCTGTCTTGCCACGAAGAAATTTTACCTTGCAAAATTGCTGATAACGCAGGCAGTAAGTTGGGCATGGCATAACTTCGGATCGAAAAGTGTGATTTATGCGGAAGCATTGGAGGATTATGCGTTCTACCTGTTGATGATGAACGCCTACGACGATGCTGTGAAAGTGGCCATCGACGCTAAAAACATCTACTTCGAGACGTTTGGACAACTGGGCGTTCAAGGAGAGACGGCACAAGGGAATCTACCGTTCCAGCTGTTTTTGGGAAGCTACAGATATCAGGAGCAGGGCTCACTTGAGCAGTACATGGAATGTGCCATCGACTTGGCAGACAACAGCCGGACACTGGATTTGAGTAGATCGGATGATCGGCAGACTTTAGCTGTTAGAAGAATGAGACCTTTGATTGCGGTACGTAAGATTTGCTACGTGCGGAATGCGATGATCCCAAAAGATAAACTTGAGGATGTGCATGCTCTTATGACGGTCAAAATTGTCAGGAAGTCGTTTTTTACTCACTTATTGTTCAATAGTTGTTAGGATAGAAAACTAGGTAGAAGCAGTGATTTTAATTTTATTTGACTTTCTTTCTAGAAATGAATAAACCTATGAATACAAAAAAAAATCTTTTCATACTGTGCTCCATTTTTCTTTCCAATTTCTACGGTTTTCAATTCATTTACCTTCCTGCGATCAGTGGAATATTTGATTTTCAACTCCAATGCTGATGGGACTGGTTTTCTGCTATTGATTTCCGGCAAGGCAAAGAGGGGGAAACATCCAATTCGTACTTTGACTCGCCAGCAAACTGATGGAGTGGGTTTGTTCGTGGGACTTGGTATATCGGAGCATTGGAGTTTTCTTCTCTTTGCTCAAATCAACACGTAGGGTTAAATTACACAACACATTAACTTCATTTATGTTCACGCACAGAACTTCAAAGAACTACATTTATTCTTACAACAAATACTCTTATGCAAATTGAAAGGGAGCGATGCGGTGGGTTAGACAAGTTCTCAGCTCTCGGTCAACAGTCTCTCGATCTTCACGCAGCTGTAGCCAGGATTGCCACATGCACAGATTTATCTAGATTGATACAGATTTTTTTTTTTATATCTGTACGTAAAGATTACAGATTTTGGAGATGCATCATGATTTTTAAGATTTTCTGACAATTTCTTGCCTACTAAAAAATTAAAACAAAAACATAAATTAAAAAAAATGTGTACATGTAGGATCTAACTTTTAAGTAATTCAACTAATACACTGATAGATGACAGTCTGAAAGTCAGTTTATGTATGTGTGCCCCCAAATGATTTCTCCATATTTTTTTTGAGATAATTTTTGAAGAAAATTTCATAGAATTCCTAAAAGGTTCTCAGACATTCCTCCAGGAATTCTTTCAGGAGTTTCTTCTTGCATTGCATCCGCAGTTTGTCCTAATTAACTTGTGAAGCAATTTTTGGAGGCATCCATGATTTTGTGAAGTTTTGTGATTTCAAAGGAATCAATAGAGAACACCTGAGAGAACAAATTTCTGTAGTAATTCTTGGAGAAAATCCTGATTTGTTGAAGAGATTTAAGAATAATGTTTTGCAAGAATTCCATAATCTCATATATTTAATTCTTAACCTTAAAAATTCCTGAATGAGTTTTAGTAGAATTATTTTTCAAATTTCATCTAACATGTCTGCAAAGACTTAGTTCTCCAGAAATTATTTCAATAATTTCTTCAAGTATTCCAATGGAGAAGTCTTTGTTTCAAAGTTTCGCAAGGAACTGCTCTCAAATTTCGGCAGAATTACCTACAGGTATTTCTACAAAAATACTGCTCTTCAAATCTAGAAGCATTTTTATGCAATCACTTAGAGGAATTATGGAAAGTTAGAATAATGTTCTCGATAGTTATTTTTGCTATTCGAAGCAGAGCTGTTTTGAACGTGTTTTTTGTTATCATTAATGTAATCTTGCATTGCAAAACCCTATAAAGATATTGCGCAATTTTTAAAAGATGGAGTAATGATGGATTCTAACCTATCCGTCAAGAAGCTACTGAAACGTGACTATCTTCATATGATAATTATCAAATGTACTGGCTCTGTGTACAAGCTACGCATGTAAAAAGCTGCCAGTGTACCTGATGGAATGCGAAACGAAACAAAGAGTTCTTGATGATACGAAGTCTGAATACACTTCTCCATTTCTTAAGCTACGTATTGCCCCTTATCGACGAAACTAATCGTATCTTCCAGTCAGAAACTCTGAAATTCCCGAACATTTGCAATCAGCTGACGGCTCGCTAATGGTTCTCCTTACTTATTTATTTGAAGATGATTACCCAAGACATCTGGCCGATTTAGGAGTTTCAGATTTCGAGAAAATTTTAGTAAAAAGTCGGGAATATATATCGGGATAGCAACAGGAGAAATGGTCTGATCCGAAACTCTCGATAAAAAGAGGAGGTTTTCTACTGAATCTGCTGTGCTTTCTATACCGAGTTGATTAAACATATTACTAGGCACTTTGGGTTCTAAACGATCCAGTTCTGACTACTGCTGACTACTTCTTTCTTGATCAAACAGTCTTTTTCACGTATATTTACAGTAAACACAAACAAAATATATAAATTGCTCGAAAACTTTAAAAAAAAATACCAAGTCTGTTTAACCCATTGTGAAATTTTCCGCATAACTGTCCAACTAACGAAATGTCCAAAAGCAATATATTTTACTCAATTTTGGCAAGCGTTTTGTTCAGAATTATATACAACTAGATGGTAAGGATTAAAAACTGATGTGAGTGGAGAGCGCGAGCGGGCAGAGCGTCTCCATTCAAAAAGGTAAGGATGAGATTTCTAAAAGTGGGTTCATAATCATGGGTCAATTTTATTTGCACACAATTATGAGTCAATTTCATTTTGTTTGCACAAAGGAGGATCTGACTAACAATGCACAGTGGGCAAAAATGGATCCAAAATCCCATTAATTTAGACGGCGCAGGGTTGGAGTCCTAAAAAATAGCTTTTCTTATGGGAAAAAATGCGGTAAATCGAATAGTGTTGGTTTCATCTAGGGTTGACCACAGTAAGTGTCCCATTTTGCCAATTTCTCCCCTCATTTTGGATACAAATTAGGTTTATTACCCAAAAAGAGAACTTGGTGCTATCATATTGCATCCAAATGCACTGTAAATTTGCAGAAAAACCTGAAAAACTGAATGAAACAGATTTCACTTTGATCGGATGCCAGGAAGTGGTCCATATTGCCAATTTAACCCGATTCTCCCCTCATACTTGGAAAAAACTCATATACCATGCGGTTCTGAAGATCGGCGCTAGTAATATTAATCTCACTTGCACTGTTCTTATGTAAAACTGCCTGGAAAATCGAATGATGATGGTTGCGTTTAGAGTTGACTACAGTAAATTATCCATTCTACCCGATTTTCCCTCATAATTTAATAATATCATTTAAATCATGCTGTTTTGAAGATCGGTGCTAGCATTGCTCTCACTTGTACTGTACTTATTTAAAAATGTCCGGAGAATCGAATGATGATGGTTTTGTTTAGGGTTGACCACAGTAAATTGTCCATTTAACCCGATTTCCCCTCACAATATCATAATATCATTTAAATCATGCTGTTTTGAAAATCGGCGCTAGTAATATTGCTCTCACTTGCACTGCACTTATGTAAAAATGTCCGGAAAATCTAATGGTGATAGTTTCGTTTAGGGTTGACCTCTGGAAATTGTCCATTTTACCCGAAATAAAAACAGTTCATTCTAATGTAAATCGAGTACAAAAGTTTGCTCTACAACGTATCATTGTCTTCGCTTCCATCAAAATTGTATAGCTGTCGTCAGTATTATCTACGGTCGCTTTATTATTTACAAGATGGAGGTACCATCTTACCAACGAAACTATCACCATTCGATTTTCCAGATAATTTTTCATAAGTGCAGTGCAAGTGAGAGTAATATTACTAGCGCCGATCTTCAGAACCGCATGGTATATGAGTTTATTCAAGTATGAGGGGAGAATCGGGTTAAATTGGCAATATGGACCATTTCCTGGCATCCGATCAAAGTGAAATCTGTTTCATTCAGTTTTTCAGGTTTTTCTGCAAATTTACAGTGCATTTGGATGCAATATGATAGCACCAAGTTCTGTTTTTGGGTAATAAACCTAATTTGCATCCAAAATGAGGGGAGAAATGGGCAAAATGGGACACTTACTGTGGTCAACCCTAAATGAAACCAACACCATTCGATTTCCCGCATTTTTTCCCAAAAGAACAGCTATTTTTTAGGACTCCTACCCTTCACCGTCTAAATTAATGGGATTTTGGATTCATTTTTGTCCACTGTGCAGCGGTAGTGGCTGAATTAGATGGTCAACTCGATTTTCCAGGCGAACGTGGCGGTGGTGATGGACGACTAGACCTATCTCACCCTGGATGGCAACGACTGGCAGGGCACTTCGTATTTTACTTCTCCCACGAAGGAAGTGAGCTCCGAGGTGATGTTCATTTCACGTCGTTCATCAAGAAATACTATAAGGGCAAAGACGTGGTGTTCTGGCCGGATATGGCGTCGGTCCACTACTCGAAGCGATCGGTGGAGGAGTTGGAGCGGCTGAATATCGATGTGGTACCCAAGTCGACGAACCTGCCCAACATCCCCCAGCTGCGTCCCATCGAGAATTTCTTGGCCAACCTGATGGGTAAGATCTACTCCAACAATTTTGTCGCGAAAACTGAGGAGGAATAGATAAATAAAACGAAGAAAGAACTCAAAAACATGCTTACACGCATCATCCGCCATGGCAAATGTTTCGGTTAAGGCCTCTCGCAAGGGCGAAGAATTGTATTACAAGTAAGCTTAAATAATTACCTACGATGGGAAATTTATCAAAAGCAATTATCTGTCCTAGCTTTAGATAGAGGATTGATATACGATACGCAAATTTCCAATGATGACCTCAAAGCAGTGGCATAAAGGCTCCAAGTAAAATAGGCTCAATGAAAGGATGATATCCCCAATGTGGCTTTGAAATCAGTGATTTCTAGACATTCTCCGACAATCCCAACATGTTCAGAAATGTCCAGCAGAAGTTAGTCTAGCTGCTTATAATAACCCAACGCTTTGAGTGCCACTTGGCTGTCTGTGAAAAAAACATATTGTTGTCGAGATTTGGCCGACATTATGGGATATTTCATGTAAATTGAGGTCCGTTATCTGCCTCTATCCTGTTGTATGACAGATTACAAACATTGTGTATGGTGCAAGAAAGATTGCATACAACTTCGTTGTTTACGCCTCCATTGGGTTGAAATTAAACGAGAGGAAATTTTACGCGTGCAACACTTCCCGAGGCAGCGACGCAGTCGATATTCATCGAATCGCTTTACAGCAGGCCGCAAATGATCCATATGTCATTGATGACAAACGCTGTCGAGAAACGTCGAAACGCTGTCGAGAAACAATAGGAATTTGACAACTCCGAGACGATACAAATGGAAAATTGTGTGCAATTCAATGGTGCTAAGGAGTGTATCGAATATAAGCTATCCACATACATTTGCGTTGTACGCATGTATTTGTGATGGTTTTTTATGCTCTGAACACTGCATGCTGTGCGTTTGACTGTCAGCTTTCTTTTGTTTACTTATTTGTGCGGTTCAAATTCTGCGTTTTCAAAATGTCGCGTATTGAAAAGGTAGTGAAAACTAAGGTTCTGGACACATGGCTAAGTGAAAAGGGTATTACTATGCGAAAATTGGCGAAGTGGTTTGGAATTCATCATGCGAGTGTTAAAACCATCATTAATAAGTTTGGGGAACACTATTCTTTGGATGAGCTACCAGGAAGAGGCAGAAAACCCGGTTCTTCCAACCCGAAACTGGAGCAGAAAGTGGTATCTCTAATCAGGATAACAAATCAATGTCAATACGTGATTTGGCCAAAAAAGCAGGAACGAGTGTCGGAATGATCCAGCGTATCAAGAGGCGAAACCACCTGAAGACCTACAAGAAGCAGAAAATCTCGAAACAAAGTGCAGAACAGAAGAAGCGAGCAGCAACAAGGGCCCGGAAATTGTATTCGCGTCTTTTGGACGGGATGTGAGCGATGCGGACAGGTCGATACAAGTGGAGAAATTCGGTTGAAAGGTACTGGTATGGCAAGCAATATGTTCCTGTGGTTTGAAGTCAACCATTTTTTACACTACCGGAACTATAAATCCGGAAATCTATCGATCTGAGTGTCTCCAGAAGAGAGTGTTGCCTTTATATAAGGAGCATAGTACACCTCCACTGTTTTGATCGGATTTAGCGTCGGCTCACTATGCCAAAACTACTCTCAATTGGCTTGCGGAAAAGAGTATAGATTTCGTTGAGAAAAATATCAATCCACCAAATTGCCCTCAGCATCGACCCATCGAACGTTACTGGGCAATCGTGAAGAGGGTCTTCAAGAAGATTGGTAAGGCAGCTGGGAACATGCAGGAGTTCAAAAAAAATTTAAGCTCAAGCGCCCAAAAAATGCGATGCAACACTTGTCCGGAACTTGATGAAGAGCAGTCGATCCAAAGTTCGAAAATTCGTGAAGGAATAACTTAAATTTCATCCGGTTTTCATTATGTTCAAGTTTAACCTCGTACAATAAAGGATCAATTTTTTGTATGAATAATATATCGGTTTTCAACATAATTTGAAAGAAAGTTTGTGGATAGCTTATTTTCGATACACTCCTTACACGTTCGCCATTATAATTCGATTATTCTAAATTAAAAGCTACTAAGTCTACCATAAAACAACTTAAACCACCGTAAAACTTGTGAAATTTTAACTTTATCCTATTGTTAGTAATAAATAAGAACCCTTTGAATTCTAAAACTAAACTTAAATACCAACTTACAATCAAGCTTACAGCTAACCTACAAAGCGGACGCAATGCAATTCCTCTTGATTATTTGATTATTGAAGCTTGAAGCTAACATTATCGAAAAGTTGTTTGCTGTCGATATTTGGTGACATAACCCCACAACGTGCTTGTTAAAATTAATTTTTTTTTTTCGGTGGAGGTAAGGTTAATTCGTACAAAAAAAGGCATCTTTTTGTGGATTTTTTGTGATGGCACAGCTGAAATCTCTGTGTTTAAAGTAATGGTACATTATAGTATGACATTTGAAGAATATTTTATAAGATTTTCACGAATAAAAATAAAAAAAGGCAATGGCAGCAAACTTTGGAAAAAAAACAATTGCGGTGTTCCTCTACACTTGATGCTGGATCATCTGAAACAAAAAAAAAAAACAAAAAACATTTGTTAGATTGTTAATTTTTCTAGGTAATGGTGGAAAGAGTTTAACGAAACTTCAATTTTTCACTTTTTTGGAACACTTTGAAGGTGAAAACGCGATTTTTTTGTGAAAAAATGGGCTAATTTGTTATCTGAAACATATTTTTTTAACAAACTTGTAAAAGCTCTACAGCATTACCTTTTAAATTTGAAGTTTTGAAGTTACGAGGGACACTATAAGGTCAACTGTCAAAAATGTGTCTCAGTGTGGATTGAAAATCGAATTTCCGCAGTTATGTAACAAATTCGTCTTGTGTGTTAAATTTCGTGGATGGTACAATGTTCTAAGCGACTTACCTTTGGACTCACACCATGGGTTGAACTCAGAGATGAACTTTGAGCTAACCATGCTTTTTTTAAATAAGCCAGTCAAAGTAATGGCTGTCGAAGTAGGCCTCTTTCCAGAACATAATTCAACAATGCGGCCGCCTACCCCCCATGGCAGAGGAGAGAACGATAATAGTGAATAAGTTTAAATTTCCACTGATAAACTCATAGAAGTGACACGATTGATTTACCATACCCAATCCCTCAATTGTTTTTTTTTAAGAATAAGCATAGAATGTTCTTCAGAAGATTCTACTTGATTGATGCAGATATTAGTACTGAGGTGGTTTGTATAATGCAGTTGAAAAATTAAAAGTTTACGAAACAAAGAGTTTGCTTCGAGCATCGGCTGTGAACGGTTATGTCGATGCTTTACTGCGTACTATTTTGTTATCTGGCATGGCTTGTTTCATATTGTTCCGGTTATCTATTGTTCAGCGGCGTGAGTTTACTAACGATTATGAATCGGAACGAAGCGAAACGAAATGTGATCCCGATATCATGGTGAATCCTGATCCATCGACCCCGTACTAAAATTGAAAAAAAAACTTAAATAGCAAAGATTACACTAACATTCTTTCCATATTCCCACCTGAGTGCAAGGTCGTGAATTAAAACACTGAAACGTGTACAGTGAGCATGAGTGATTACTCCCAGCCCCATCCCTTTGACTCATTGGGCAATTGAACTGATTTTGATCAATCACGGAGTAGCAACCATTGATTCGTGCAGTCAGTCAAGATAAGCCAGCTAAAATTTCACTAACATAATGTTTCACTTTTAAAATGACACCTTTTAGATGTAATTTTCGAGTTGTGCATTCAAATATGCCGTAAGTTTCTTAAATTTTCATTCATTCAATTGAGTAGCACTTTAAAAAAACTAGAAATAATCCTAAGTGTTGAAGCTGACAGTTGCTTCCTTCCTGTGGTTCGGCTGCTTGTTTACTTTAACACTTGTTTCCAGCCCACCGAGTAAAAGTCAGTGCGTCCTATCACACAGAGTCACTAAAACATTCCATTCCCACTCCGGCGGTCGCAAGACGAAAGCATAACAAAATTAGAAACCATTCTATCGCGTTTAGTGGACGACATTTCCGACGTATTTTTTTTATCTTCGAACAACTTGACTTCCGATTGCCCTGATAGCTTCGATTTGCGACCAGTCTTTTGCCAAGGGTGCGAGCCTTACTCCGCATTTCGGTCACCGCCGACGGTCATTGGCTTGCGTCGTGCGATTTCCCCATTAAGATAAATGTGCTACGATGAGTCATCGCTTAAAATGATGGGTTTCTCCGATTAGATAGAATCAGCTTCAACATTTTTCTTCTGTTTCGCTCACTATACGAAATTGAATATCCTAATGAAATCCTTAGAATGTTCCAACCAAACCAGATCATCTGCGTTCCGCAAATGTAAAGAAGGAATGAAATGAATAAAAAAAAGTTAATAATTCACCCGAAGACGAAATAATCCATCCTAGGGATCTGGCAAGCTCGACAGATACAAATTCTTCCATCTTACCAGAACAGCAGGAATAGCAGCGAGACTCGATTGTAGCTCATTTATCTCACCATCATTGCACCCCTACACTAACGTTCGTCGGATGGGCGAGAGGGAGGCACTCCGCAAAGAGGCGGCCTTGGTCCTGTCAGTTCCTATTTGAATCCACCTTCTATCCTCGGCTCAACATGCCAGGAGCCGGCAGAGGAAACAAATGAAAAATCTATTTTCACCTTCCCTTTACTTTCGTTACAACTACCATGAACTAGCTCTAGCATCAAAGGCTTGAACGACGACAACGTGGACAACCAACGCCGGCAATGAAGATGCATCTGGGAGCGGATAAAGGTCTTTAATAAAACATAAAACTAGGAAAGATAGCATAATTTATTGCAGGAAATTTATCTCGCCCCCAAAGTTCGCTCACCGAGAGCTTTTTTCCTCGGTTTCAGGATAGCTGTAATCCAGCTTCATTTAACCTCTTTTCCCGCCGGATAGGATACATTAGAGGGGTGTGTCGTTTTTGGGGAGTTTTTTTTTATCCTCTTCTGTCGGACTAGAACTGTTCGCTAAATAGAGCGAGAAAATCCCGGAATGCAGTCAGGCTGCTGCAGGGTAGTCCTTTGTGCAGCTTCCGGTCGTCGGAGTGGCTGCATGCTGTGACCACATCCCAATTAATCTTGCACCCGACCATTTGCATAGTGCTCTTCCATCGGAGGCGTCCTTTTTTTTGCCGCATGTTCTGAACTCGACCAGTTCACCAGCTCAAATCCACTATTTCAACTTCATTTGATCGTAGCTTATGGGCACACTAATGGTAGTAGCGCGCTGGTACAACAAGTTCGGCTGGTAACCAGCAATGTTCGACAAGAAGCGATGGAAGCCCGTTTTCCGAAACGAGGGTTTTTAATAAATGAATTGCCAATCAATTTGTTTGGCTGGGCCCCAGATGCCCGTCAACTAGCAAACGGGCGAACGGAACGGGTCGCTGAGCATTTATTGCCAGCCTGCTGACTATGCTTTGCACGGAGGAGGGGAGGGGTGATGGGAAAATCGGTAGTGCACCAGATGGGTGACGAGTTTGATTGTTCGCGAAAAATTACAAAGCCCCCTGCTCAATCTGCGGGATAGGCGATGGATTGGATGAGTTGGGATCAGGTGATCTGAACTGAAATTTGAAAAGCTCAACGATTAGGTTAGCAACGCTGTAAATTAACTACAGCCAGGTCTCCTAGAGGATGGCGTGGGGTACCATTTGTCGACCCTGATGCCTCGGCTGTCCAGAAGTCAATTGAACTGTTTTTTTTTTGAGTGTATTAGGTTTGTATCTGCGATAATCTGGAAACATGAAAAACACTTAATCATTTGAAATATATCATCCATGAGTTAAATATTTCACTCAAACAGAACTGGTTGTCTGTAAAGTCTATCAACGCTAAATTTTGGACACAAAAATAATAACGGTTGTACGGAATCAAATTGCACCACTTCTGAATGGCTGAAACTTTTTACCCGTTGGGTATTTTCTATTGAAATTTTGGATGGAATTAGTTCAATGTGTATTTGTTTACGCTGTTTAAGTTTCAATTGCAGATGTGCAATCGTTGCGAAGATGGAGTCGGAAATCCGGATCTTTCTCATCGTGCCATCAGCAGGAAGTGGCAAATGGTACATTCTACGGTGTCTCGTGTTTTAAATCGGTACATACTACAAACGTCGATCGGAAAGAAAAAAGTGGCAAAAATGGATCTCCGTATAGTGTTCTGGATCACAAGCGGGTAGTTCAAGCTTTCAAGAGGAATCCCAACAGGTCCGTTCGAGATGTAGCTCTAAGAAACTGAATCTAACTTTCGTGTAAGATGCGAAAAAAAGTGCAAAACTACACACGTACAAAGTCCAACAGGCGCCTAATCGCGATGAACGGCAGAATATGGTAGGTAAAACAGTGTACGGAAGCTCTACACCCAGATTTTGACGAAACCACATTGCCTCCTTATGGATGATGAGACGTATGTAAATGCAGACTTCCGGCAGCTTTCGGAGCTCCAGTTTTTCACTGCTCATCATAAATACGATGTCCCTGAGGACGTTTGAAAAAAGAAGATGCCAAAGTTTGCCAAACAATATATGACTTGGCAAGCAATTTGCTCGTGTGGAAAGTGGAGCGCTCCATTCGTGACAACTGGAACGGTCAATGGTCAGGTGTACCTAATGGAATGCTTTCAAAAGCGTCTACTTACTCTTCTGAGGTCACACGATAGTCCTAAGATTTTCTGGCCGGATTTAGCTTCGTGCCATTACTCGAAAAAAGGTTTCGGAGTGGTACAAGGCTACGGAGGTCAATTTTGTGCCGAAGCATCTCAATCCTCCGAATGTGCCGGAACTGCGACCAATTGAAAAGTACTGAGCCATCATAAAACAGCCACTTCAGAAGCCTCCTAAGGAAGTGAAATAGTTGGAAGATATGAAGAAAAAACGGATCGCCATGCAAAAAAAAGTTTGTCCAAATGTTGTACAGCACCTTATGAGTAGTTTAAAGAAAAAGGCTCGTGCATTTGGATATGGAGTTGAAATTGAATAAAACAAACATGGGAATATATTCATAACATGTTTTATTTTACTCCCTGAAAGTTTGAAGATGATGGGTCGAACGGGCGAATTTTGCCGAATTTTTGTGTGTGTTGCAATTTGTTTCTGTACACCCTTTATAATAAAAAGCGAAGGCAATCTTACTCTTCATCATCTTGTCTATTGCTATCATTATGAGATACATAGACAGTTCCGATAATAATAAATACACTAATGATTAACTGTCAATTAAAAATGCGTGCATCATTCAAGAAAATTTTGGCTGAGTCCTGTTTTTTACATCCAAATTAAACTGATGTTGTCATTTTTTTCAATTTTTCGTACGGAAGTTTGAAAATGCGTGGTATTTCTGCCGAACAAAGAAAACGGATTGTGCAAAACCGGTGCAAAGTCAGTGGTCTTTGGATCAGAAAACTGGCTAAGGAAGAAGGTATAAGCGTCGGAGTAGTTCAAACCGCATTACGGAAGTATCAAAAACAGTGTTCTGTCGTAGATTCCCCGAGACGGGGTAGACAATCTGGTCCCGCTGACTTTACAATCGACATAAAGATAAGGTACTATTTCAAGCGTCATCCTTCAGAATCAGTCCAAGATGTGGCAAAAAAGCTAAGTACTTTGGTGACTTATGTTGTGGTTGCCAAGGATAGGCCTGGAGCAGCCAAAACGAAGCACCAAATAGGCTGAATCTGTGAAACAAAGGGCTCAAACACCGAACAATTTCGGAAAGAAGGTACTGGTGGGGCAAAATGTGGAAAATTGCGCCCTGTCATTACTCTTAATAAGCACTAGAGTGGTACAAATGGAACAATGTCGTATTTGTACCAAAGGAGATAAATCCACCAAACTGCCCAGAAATTCACCCTATTGAAACTTTTTTGGCTTTGACGAAGGCGAAGCTGAGAAAACATGTGGATAGTGTTGAAAACTTTAAGAGAGATTGGACAAAAGTGGAGAAAATTGTAGAATAAAGCACTGTGCAGAAGCTCATGAGTAGTATTAAGGGAAAAGTTAGAGAACTCGCCTACCCAACGAAAACTCAAGCATATTGAAATGAAGATGGAAAGAAAACATTGTTATTTAATACTAACTAAACCCGGTGCGAGCCTTGCTGCCCATGCAACTAAATGAATGAACATTTTATAGAACTGGCGCGTTCGTGACATTTTTTTCTGAATGAATTTGGTAAACATGTTTTCATTTGCTTATGTTTATAATTTCTGCAAAAAAAAAACTAAGGTTTGTGTTTTTAATGTAACCCTTGGATCGGTAATTTCTACCCGTTTTTCTTTCTGTGCAGAAGACAAAACAAAATATTTATCTTCAAACGAAGCCATATCCTGTCAGTTTAAACGTAATTTTCTATTGCATAACCTTCAATGACCTTCGTGTGCGTAATTTGGCACTAGGAGTAATTGCAGCATCCCCCATTCTTGGCTTGAAGGGGTTGAACTTCTATCAGAACATGTTGCTTACCTGAAAAATACTGTTTATTTGTTTGAAAGCCCCCCCCTCCAGAGGAAAGGGGTCTCAAACCACCTTTGAAAAAAATCAGGCCTAAAAACATATAAATTTTCATAGTAGTAAGGATAATTCTCATGTTTGGTTGACATTCGTGTCTCATTTTTATGAGAGTCCACCCCTTCCAGAAAGCAGAAGAGTCTCAAACCACCATAGAAACATTTCTTGCTTCCAAAAACCCCCACTTTCGAAATTTGGTTCCATTTGCTTGATAAATTCTCGAGTTGTGAAGAAATTTGTGTTTCTTTGGTGTGGGAGCCCCCTTCCAGAGGAGGGAGGGGTCTCAAACCATCATAAGGGTCTTCCCCGACTCAAAAAATCCCCGCATAAAATTGTTCATACCAGTTTAGTTGGTTGAAATTTGTGTTAAATTTGTATGGAAGACCTCCCCCCGCCCGCAAGGGGTCTCAAACCACCGTAGAAATATTTCTCCCGTACAAAAACCTCCACATGCCAAATTTGGTTCCATTTGTTTGATTAGTTCTTGAGTTCTGCAGAAATTTTTGATTCATTTTTATGGAAGCCATCTCTTTCAGAAGAGGCAGAGGTCTCAAACCACCATAACTTTATCTTCTAAAACCCCACATGCCAAACTTGGTTCCATATACTGGATTAGTTCCAGAATTATGCAGAAATTTGGGTTTTATTTACATAGGAACCCCCCTTTCAGACGTGGGAGGCGCCTTAAATCCCTGCATTCACATTTTCATAACAGTAGGGATAATGTTTATGTTTGGTTCAAATTTGTGTTTCATTTGTATGAGAGCCCCTCCCCCCGTTCCGAAGAGAAGAGGGGTTTCAAACCACCGTACAAACATGTCACCAAAAACCCCCAAATGCCAAATTTTGTTCCATTTGCTTGATTAGTTCTCGAGATATGCAAAAAATTATGTTTCATTTGTATGGCACCCCCGGTTTCAGATGGAGGAGGGATTTCGAACTTTCATAAGATCCTTTTCCAGACCCAAAAACATATGCATACAAATTTACCTAGCAGTAAGGATAGCTCTCACGTTTGGTTGAAATTTGTGTTTCCTTTGTATGGGAGCCCCCCTTTCTAGAGGGAGGAGGGTTCTCAAACCACCATAAAAAATGTCTTGCCTTCAAAAACTCGCCAATGACAAATTTGGTTCCATTTCCATTTCAAGAAATTTGTTTTTCATTTGCATGGGAGCCCCCCTTTCTAGAGACGTGAGGGGTCTCTTACTATCATGAGAACCTTTGCCTGCCCTAAAAACCCCTCCATGCAAAATTTCTCTCCGAGTCTATAAGGTTCAGACAGACAGAAATTCATTTTTATTTGAATAGATACTAGCTGATCCCGGTGCGAGCCTTGCAACGCATGCGACTTAATGAATGAAAAATTAATGGAACTGGCGCGTTTATGGTTTTTGTTCTGAATGAATCAGGTTAAAATATTTTTGTAAGCTTGTGTGTGTTATTCATGCAAAAAAAAGGGTTTGTGTTATTAATTTAACCCTGGAATCGTTAGTTTCTACCGGTTTTGCTTTGTGCGTAGAAGCATTTTAAAGACAAACGAAGCCGCATCCTGTCAGTTTGTATGTAATTTTCGCTTGCATAACCTAAGATTAACTTCTTGTGCATAATGTAGCACTGATAGTAACTTTCACTTTTTTTTAACATTTTTGAGCGTATTAGTAGAACGATTGTGATTGGGAAACTAGGAGAATTTAAAATTTAACACTTCATTTGATCACTATTAAAAAAATAAGAATTAACTTTTTTTTAAATAAAAATAAGCTCATAGTAGAATTTAAAGGAATTTGCTCGCGTTTACTAGCGAAAATTTGAAAAAAGTGTTTCAAGGTTTTATTTTTTATTTTTTTAAAAGTAATCAAATGAAGAGTTAAATTTTAAATTCTCCTAGTTTCCCAATAACTGAGAGTAACTCAACCAATTCTTGACTCAAAAGGGTTAACCGAGAAATACACATTTTGTGTTTTAGTTGCATGGATATTTCTCATGTTTGGTTCAAATGTCTGTTTCATTGGTTTGAGAGCCCTTCTTCCCCCTCTCCAGAGGGATAGGCGTCTCGAACCACCTAAGAAAAAAATCCTGCCCAAAAACCCCCACATGCCAAAGTTGATTCTATTTGAAGAATTCCAATTCCAAGAACTCGAGCTTTGCAGAAATGTGTGTTTCATTTGTATGGAAGTCCTCCCCTTCCACGCGGGGAAGGAGCTTCGAAACATCATAAGAAATTTCTCCGACCTCAACAACCCCTACATATAAGTTTTCATAACAGTAGGTATGATTCTCATGTTTGGTTGACATTTGTGTCTAATTTGCATGGGAGCCCCTAACGGCGGGAGGGGTGTCGAACTATCATAAGATCCTTTCCCGGACCCGAAAACCCCTGCATACAAATTTGCATAGCAGTAGGGACAGTTCTCATGTTTGGTTTAAATTTGTGTTTTATTTTTATGGGGGCCCCTTTTTCCATAGGGAGGAGGGGCTTCAAACCACCATAAAAACATTTCTCGCCTTCAAAAACTCCCCCATACCAATTTTGGTTCATTTGCAGAGTCTTCTAGAGGCGGAGGGGTCTTGAACTATCATGATGCTCTCCCGACCTTAGTTCTCTACGAGTTATCATAGCAGTGGAAATTCTGTTTTTGCATTTTGGTTTCATAGGGATGCCCCTCTTTCCATAGGAGACGGGCAGAGCATAGGTCCCTCGAAACTCCATCATAAGATGCTTTTCCGGACTCAAAAACCTCTGAATACAAATTTGCAAAGCAGTAGGCATAGTTCTCATGTTTAGTTGACATTTGTATTTCATTTGTATGACAGCCCCCCTTTTTAGAGGGAGGAGGGGCTTTGAACCACCATAAAAACATTTCATGCCTTAAAAAACTCGTCCATTCCAAATTTTATTCCATTTCCTTTATTAGTTCTCAAGTTATGCAGAATTTTGTATTCGATTTGTTTGAGAGCTTTTGACTCATCCATGCATAGTCAAACCACTACTCTTCGAGTGGAACATTCCAATCATCCAATCTAAGGGGTCTGAATTAGTATGGACGAGTCCACCTAATGTACCTTAAAATCGTTGTTTGCATAAACGTCCTTTTCAAATGTTATACTCGAACTTCTCTTCTTACCGCATGGCCTAAAATCAACTCCAGCGCCCAAGGTTTGCGGTGAGCACTTATTCACCAGATTCTCAGCCAAATTATGATGAATATTGTTCTGCTCCACGCCATCCCCCACCATAAGACAAGACATAAGATTTAATGGTTCAACTGCAGCAGCAAGGGCGCATCATCATCAGCAGCCAGTTAGTCGTTCAGCAAACCAAGAGCGGCAAAACTGTAAAGAACTGCGAGCCAAGCCAAACTACACGGTCCTTATCATGTTTGCCGTCATCCGCAAACAAATAGCTCTATACTTTACGGTCAGCTTTTATTAATATTTAGGTATATCAGGCGAAGTGTCGCTGCTGCTGCCGTCATTCTCTCGGTTCTTGCGTGGCAGCGCGGCGGTAGATTGGGTCGTCGTTGTTGGATGAACCAGAATGCATCATAAAGCGAAGCAAACCGTCTGGTCTGATGTGGCAAAGGCGCTAAATGAGAGGAGAGATGCTTGCTTGTATAAATCTTGGTACGTGAACTACTTCGTCTTGAGGTTCGGGGTTCGATCGGCTCCGAGGAGCATTATGGTGCAGTCGAGTCGGTCGGAGCAAGTTTCCCTATAGAGTGGTCGGCGGCAAGATTGATGCACAGCAGAACCAATCCCGACCGAACATGGAACACGGTTTATTATTATATACATTTTACCACTATCGCCATCGTTTATTGATAGTATAATTTTCTTCCGACCAACAAAAGGTGGCGCGCGGCGGGTGGGGTAGGAACACTCTGCATGTCGTTGTCGTCGTTTAAACGCTGCACACATTTCACTCCTGCGAGCGGTCGGTCGTCGGTCGTTGGCATGGGGGAGCAGCATTTGAGCGCGGGTGGCATGACACGAAGAAGAGACAAGGAGAAACGGTCGGACAAAGTGGCAAAGTGGCTTTTGACAGAGTATGCTCGTCCACTCGATTGCCGGTCGGTCCGTATATACACGGATTGGGAAGTTGTTCTTTTTCTGCCGATCGACTCGAACGATAACAGACCGGCAACGGAACAATGTGCGGTTATTAGCTTCGTGCCTTTTCTCCGCTTCGCTCCGCTCCTTTATGGTACAAGGTCGCATTCCTTGTTTTATTTGAAAATAGTTCTTGGAGTGTTGGCAAACATGGATAAGGACTTGTCTTGGTAGCACGCGCTACGCTATGGCGTAGATAAATATTGTTCTGTGTGTTTGATTATGGTGAAGATATAAGTTAGCTTTACCGTGGTACTTCGAGAGCACAAATCTCATCTCTAACATAACAAACATTAGTGAAATATGTACTCCTTGATTAGTGCGTTGCAGCAATCAGAGAGTAGCAGTTGAGCAGTTCTAGGCGAAACTGGCCATAAAATGTCGAAATTTGACAGGAGTAGCTTGGGTTGGACGAAATATCGCAAACATAACACATCGGTCAATAAGTCCTGGGCCTAAGTAGGATTTTTTTTTTGCCAAAATTAATTTTTATTCATCAATATTATCTCCTTTTAGAGTGATACAATCATTCCAACGTTTCTCTAGCTTTTCGATATCACCGGTGTAGAAAGATTTATCGAAACCTTCAAAATATGCTTCAGTTTCAGCAATCACTTCCTCAACTTAGACAAATCTCTTACCATGTAGCTGGGAGACAGATCTGGAGAATACGGTTGGTTCGGTAGCAATGCGAAACCCAATTCGACCATTTTTGCGGCTGTTCTTATTGACTTGTGACACGCTGCATTGTCTTGCACCTTTTTCTTTGTCAAATGAGGCCTTTTCTGGGCGATTTCGGCCTTCAAACGATCCAACAAACCGATATAATAGTCCCTGTTTGATTGTTTTTCCACGTTCCAAATAGTCAATGAATAAAATTCCATGCGCATCCCAAATTACAGAGGCTATTACCTTCCCAGCCGATGCTTGAGACTTTGGACGCTTTGGACGGCTTTCTACGTCTGCAAGCCACTCATCAGACTGCCAATTTCATTCCGGAGTGAAGAGATGAATCCATGTTTCATCCATTGTGATGTATCGACGCAATTACTTCTTCTTATTTCGCGTGAACATCTCCAAACAGCTCTTTGAATCATCGACTCGTTGTTGTTACCCAATTGTTCGTGTATGATGGTGTACCAGAGTGTCAGATATCTCTTGCAACATCACTTTGCAATTCCCGATGATGATTTTCAGGGTTTTTTCAATATTTTCCAGGATTCTTCGTGCAAAATAATTAATTCTAAAACAAACATTGCTTACGATCCAAGATTTTCTATTTCACAGACATAGAGATTCATTTATAGGCCTAGTAGGAAACAGGAATTATTGAAGATTTTCCTGTCTATTTTAATCCTAGAGGGTTTGTGCTGTTTAGTAGAATACCTGTAACTAGAAATTAGAAGAAAAATTTGTATTTTCCATTTACTTCCAACTACCTTTGCTTATGTTGACAGATACGCATATTTCGTCTACAATGTGCAGACTTCTTCAGTGTCTCGTACTAATAACTCGACTTATTAGTACGAGACATTGAAGAAGTCTGCACATTGTAGATGAAATACGCGTATCTGTCAAGATAAGCAAAGCTAGTTGGAATTAAATGGAAAATACTAATTTTTCTTCAAATATCTGTCTTTTTGTTTTATTGAGTTTTATTTTCACATTATTGTTTGCTCAAATTTTCTTTGCTATTTTGCTAGGTTGCCAAGCGATCATCTTTATTTCATTACTAGTTGACCCAGCAGACGTTGTCCTGTTTATAATTAAACTACCTACTTATTGGAAAATTGAGGAAGGAATCACAATCTAAAGCAGTCTTGAATCAATCAATTATTCTCATGAAGCATCACTTGCAACTGTTGCACAATGTCCCGCTTTATGATGGCATAATGTTGCTGAGCAAATCTCCCATGAATTAAATCCGTAGAATTGTATAGTCTGCGTCCGTCGGTGGTAACAATGAACCATTTTTTTGGTAAATATGACCTTGAACCTGGAATTTACTAATTTTTAAAACTCTGCAAGGTTCAATCACTAAGACAATTTTTAAACATTATTATGTGCGTGTTGTGCCAAACGAAGTAATTTGAAAATAACCATGATAATTCTGGATATTCTGCAGAAAATGTTTAGAACCACTTTTTGATCCAGACACCAATGACCTTAAAGGCTCTGGTGTTTCAATTGGGAACTTCAATGCATTACAATGAGAGCAAACTACACTCACTGATCCAGCAAGTTGAAGATTTTGTCGAATGTAGGCTTGCCTGCGTAGTCATTTAATAAGGCTATCTTGGGCACCACGGTCACCAGATCTTTTTGATATGCCCGATTACGCTTCTTTCTAATCCTATCGCTTGTATTTCGAGCTGCTCTTTCATCTTCAATCAACATCATTTGATCCCGCGCCATCCATCGTCGATCCAATTAAGTTTGAGTTGCACGCTGATCCTTGCTAAGTCTCATTCGAGAATTTGCTGAGATAGCCCGTGCGGCTGCCGCGACCGATCCTTCAATCCAATTCCCGACCAACATAGAACAAGGCCTATCTATATTTGTAATCAAACATTTCTAAGCACAATACCATAATCATGAAGAGAAAAGTTTTCCCTACACTGTAAACGGCCTGTACCCATTAATGGGTAAAAATGTACCCATGTTTTGATTACATGAAGCTGTTAAAAAATGGGTACTTTTAAAATAAAAATAATGCATATTAACTACCCATTTTTGATTTTCAATGACAGACCAAAATATGGGTGTTTTTTTTACCCATTATTGGGTATAAAACATCTTAGCAGTTTCCTGGCTCGCTTTATATAGTTGAAAATGAGCTGTTCGAAAAAAAAAAACTTTGCATCGGAATCCAGTCCACAAAAACACGTGAAAAATGGAAGAACTGAAGGTTAAAATGAATAGCGAAAGCTTCCAAAAACTTGGAGGTATGTTAATAATTTAATATAATAGTATAAATCGCACTTCCGAGTTTATTTCAATTCCCGAGCGTAGAATTCAAGCTTTCATCAAGTTGACGTCAACATTATTTAAATCTTGTCATATTTATTCCACGGAAGTCTTCAGGAAATGTTTGGGCGATGTCGGAATCTCTCTGGAAGATATCGATGTGATGACCATTTCACTGAACCACTTGATGTGAAAACTCCCGAACGAAACTTGACTTAACTAAGAGGTAAAAGGCCTGAGGCTAAAAGGTTGCCGTTACGAACTAATATACAAATACAAATACAATTACAGTAATTGCGATCTATTATATTTGTGGTAATGCTTACTATTCAATATCACAACAAGGGGGGCGACCCCGGCGTATTGGTTAACATCCATACCTCTCACGCCTAAGTCACGAGTTCGAATCTCACCCCGGAGAAGTTACGAAAATGCCCAAAAGTGGTGTTTCACTGACTACGACCAGCTGAACCAGCCCGAGGCTGAAAATCTCGATAATCAAGACAAAAAAAAAATCACAACAAAAAACAAATCACGAAAAATTCGCAAAAACATCAAAAACATTTTGAAAAATGGGTATTTCATACTCATTTCTTTAATAACTAATGATTTGTAAAATGGGTACTTCATACCCATTTACCAAATAATAAACATTTTAAAAAATGGGTAAAAAATACCCGATGCCTGACGTACAGGCTGTTTACCCATTAATGTGTAAAATCGTTTTACCCATTAAAGGAGTTAACCTACTTAAGTTCGAAATGGGTGATATTTTACCCATTAATGGGTACTAGCCGGTTACAGTGTATACGATGAGGCTATAGCTTTGCGTGTGTAGCCTATGGCTTGCAATAAAAAGGGCTCAAAATTGTTTGTTTACAAATATTGATAGGTTCTATTCTATTGTTGATCGAGAATTTACATCTCACTGCGAGGTGTCACCAGTTAAAACGTTACAGTTCATACGTGCATTTACACGTTATCAATCGTATACACTGAGGTTGCTTTTTACACAGGAATAAATGCGATGTGAAAAAAAACTACTAAAATAACGGAGTAAATCCCCATATTCGCGTGAAACCCGTTATTTACGAAAATCTCGTAAGAAGCGATAAAAGTAATGTTTCAAACACGTTTCTGCTCAAATCTAAGCGAACGGTATCTATTCGCGTGAATTCCGAGAACCCCGTAAAAAACTACGACTCCGGTGTATCATTTTTCGCATAATTTTTCAAAAGGTCCTAGTTAACAATGAGTGATTCTCTCCGCTCTCGTTCTTTTTTTTGTAAAATATGACGCCATTATAAAAGTATCTAACCATTTCTCCTTAAAAATTGAAAGATGGTCTTGCTGTCTAGTATATATTATGATATTCTCAAACAAAATAACTTTTTAATTTTTATGATTTTTTTCATTTTCCAGTTGTTTTCTATTTTTTTTTCTCTATATAAACCTGTTGGAAATCAAGACGAATAAAACAAAAAAGAAATCAAGTAAATCTATCGTGTCGTTCGTGAGTTATGCTGTTACGAACGGACAGTATTTTCTTTTTATATATATAGAAGATAGAAGATATCACGTTGTAATTTTTGTCATTTCAGAGCCTCAATCATCTAAAATCACATCGGAAGAGGCAAATAACTGCATTTAATTATTATATGTACAGCGGGTCACTGTTTAGTGACTTGGTCACAATTTTCAAGGCAGTCACTAAAATGTCACTTTTGTCACTGAAAAGTCCCCAAAGTCACTATTTTCCGAAAATTGGTCACTAAAGTCACTATATTGCATTAATAATTTTTATCGCTGAATAATTCGGCGAAAAAAAAAACAGATTCACTTTGTCATCACTTCAGAATGTTTCAACACTATCTGACAAATTTTGTTCTAGAATGAGTAATTAAAAATTAACGTGTTGACAAAGAAAAGTGACAAAGTCTGACGTTTATGTTCGCCATTTTGTGTGCCGACAGCTGGCCGGCATCCAGGGATGCCATATTCACAGACATGTCTGTAAATTTGCAGACTTTTCATGTTTATTACAGACTTTTTTAACGATGCAGACATTTAGCAGACATTTTATTTATGTTGCAGACTTTTACAGACATTTGAAATATTTTTTGAATTTCGAATGAAGGTATTCTCTGAAGTTCGGATTTGAAACGTACGAGGATCTGAACAGGATAGTAGATATGGTCAATGCGTTGGAAACATTGGTCCTTTGCTATTAAGTCACAACGAAAATCAATGTTCACAACAATACAAATCATGTTTGAAAAATTCCAAGACATCCTCGAAAAATTTGCTATGGTCAGGTAGAAACTTTTCAGAGGTATTGGGAGCAAACAGTTCATGCAAGAAGAACCTTCAAAAATTCGTTAACGAAGTTCGAGATCATACTTACCAGAATTTCAAGACAGAACTTCCCCAAGAATCAGGAGAAGGCTTATCAGAGCTCCAGGAAAAAGTGTAGGGGAGTGGGCTTCTCTGAAGTTTGGAATTTTTCAGATTTTTTTGAGTTTTTCCCAGTTCAGAAAAACAAACGTCCTCAAATTTCAGACGGGAGTACCTAGAATTTCTCAAAAAATCAGGAAAAAAAATCCTCATACTATGCTTCATAGAAGTTGAGGAAAGAACTTCTCTCAAGTGCAGAAAATAACTTCCTAGAAGTTCCGGAAGAAACTTCTCGAAAGGTTAGTTGGAACTTCCTAGAAGTGCTTGGCAGTTTTTCAAAAGCTCAGAGGAGAACATTCTGCATTTCAGAATAAGGATTTCTTTAAATTCTTTAGAGAAAAAAAAAATGAAACTTTCCAGAAGCGTTGGGGGTACTTCCTTCTAATTTGAGCACGAATTTTGCAATAGCACCGCAACAAAGTTCCCCAAAGTTCTGGAGAAAACTTCCCAAAAGTTCAGAGAGAAGCCCAGGAAGAAACTTCAAGAACAAATTTAAGGGAATTTTGGAATATAATTTTGGGGGTACTTCCTTCTAATTTGAGCACGAATTTTCCAATTTCCAGGAATTTTTCATAAATTCAGGATCGAACTTTCCCGAAGTTCAGGAGAATACTAACCGGAAGTTCAGAAGAGATTTTTTCAGCAGTTCAGAAAAGAACTTCTCAGAAGTTCAGAAAAAACTTATAACAACTAAAGCGGATTTTCCAAGAAATTGTAGAGAGTACTTTCTCAAAGTTTTGCAGATACTTTCCTCGTAGTTCAGGATAGGACTTATCAGAAGTTTAGAAAGCAACGATGTTCAAGAAAAAAATACCAAATGTTTGTGGAAGGTAAGGTTGGGTTCTTAAATGTGAATTTCGAAAAAAATAAGGAGTGACTGCCAAGAAGTTCATGAGAAATTTTGCCTGAAGTTCAGGAGGAAACTTCCCAGAATAAAACAAAGAGCCTTGAAGAAGATCAGGAGAGAGTTTCCCTGAAATTTAAGAGATAATCACTGACTAATCGAAGAAGCAGTCTATACAAAAACCATTCATATGAACATAATGATATTGATGATGACACCATATTAAAATATGGTACACACCATCAATGGTAATTGTGGAATCAAAAAAAAACTGGAACGAGCGTTACAGGGCGAAAAAAAAAAACTTTAGAAAATTGTGCCATCTATGCAAATGCTTCAAGCTTCAGTGTCACTTTAAAAATATGAAACAATAGTGTATGGTTGCATACAATACATGAAATAGATGCAGACATGTTAACATAATCACACAAATAGCGATATTGACAAAACTTGCTCTCTTATTACGTCTTTTCGTTGAAAGAAGTCTAATTTTCTAAAAAAAAAAATTACAGACTTTTATAGACATTCCCAGACATTTCAAATTTTTGTCACAGACATTTGATAAAAATATCTGGCATCCCTGCCGGCATCTGAATTCATTACATTATGTAAACATTTTTTTCGATTTGTAGTTAGCGAAAACGTTCGCAGTTTGATAGTAACGTTTGAGTTCGGAATTTTGTATTGGGATTATTTTGTAAAGGAAGTCAATTTTTTGTGTGTATTTTCAATCAATCTTCCACTGACCGGCAGTGCTTTTATGGGAGAAACTAGCCTGCATTTCTTTAGTAATTCATATGTGATCACTATGTGCAAACATGTTTAGCCCTGGAGATTGAAGGTGACAGCTCTATTGAGAATCTTCGAATAAAATAAGCCCCGCATGAAAACCCTCAAATATCAAATGGATATGTGAAGAGTTTTCACACTTCCAGAATCAGAAATGGACATTCTTGATCCTGGCGTGTATATAGTTAAGGTATATTTTTGATAATATAAAACGACCTCATCAATGTTCCTTATCTGATGCTGAAAAGCTCATCCAGATGCGGGAGTGAGGCACCAAAAACAAAAAATGGGAAGAAAAAAAAAACAACCGACGCCCTATCCATCTCAAGAAACACGACCATAACACACTATGAGAGGGATTCCATTCACAACATCCTACAGAAAGCACTTGGAAAAACTTCATTTCACCATTTATTTAAATTGAATAAAGGAATATTTTTAAATTTTATTTTGGGAAAAACGACGCAGCGAAAGCAAAACACGTAATTTATTAAGCACCGCTTGCTGCGATCTCTTGTAAAGGACGTCAATTTTTGCATGCAAATTACATGAATAGTGTGCACGCTCAGTGAGTTTTCGAGCTTCAGATGATTATACAATCGACAAATGCAAAAAGGCAGATGCAAATCTTGAAGTATTTTCCGTCGATGTCGAAGCTACTTGGCGCTAGTTCACAAGTTAAAAATGTTTCATGAGAATATTATTCAAATATGGGGAAATGCACTCTCTGAATGGTTGCAGAAAACTAATCCTAATGACTGCCTTGTTTCGGAGAAGGCCCGAAAACAGAGCAATAACGAACTGTTCTGTGCAATTTGCGGTCTTAACAACATCATAAGGAGGTAAGCATGGATCTTCGTGGTTCAAGTCAACTGTGGCAGTGTCGTGATCGCGAACCTAAATAGATCGGCAATGAGCAGGCCTCCTTATCTGGTGCACCGATTTCTCAAGTGCAGCTCTTAAGTACACAAGATCCAGGAACTAAGGCTGAACTGATATGGCTATTTAAAGTCATTACACTTGATTTTCTTGCATCCTGCATCCTGTGAAGGAATCCGAGATACATTTTGTGCTATGTGTCCGAATGCGATGCCTGTAGATTTTTCATTGAGCATAATTTATCACTTTTCCGGGAGAGTAATATTGGCATTAAAGACTGTATTCGATGAAATTTGGACACACAAAATAGGTCACCAAAAATTTTCCTTGAGCCCTATTCTTTTCAAACTTTCTGGAAATAAAGTACTACGAAATGGTTAAGTTTTGACATCATTGGTTTATTGAACCTCTTCTCCCAACCCAAATGCCCGAACCTTTGCCTTGACCCCTTTCATCAAATTTTGGGCAACGATAGGACCGACATGATTACTTACTTTTAACCACATTTTCTTCAGTTCAACTTCATTTTCTATCAGTTTTGGAGTTTTAACGAGCTTTGCCTTCATGATTGCCCAAAATTGTTCAATTGGGTGAATTCCGGAGTGTTTGGAGGGTTGACGTCTGTTGGTACAAAAACTACATTATTATCTTTGTACCAGTCTAAGACGGGCCGGGCATAGTGGCAAGATGCCAAATCCGGCCAAAACAGTGTCGGGCCATCGTGAGATCTCAAGAAGGGCAGAAGTCGTTTTTGGAGGCATTCGTCCTAGTAGATATGTCCGTTGACGGTCCCAGAGGTGATGAAGAGCTGACTTAAGGGCCACATCCGCAGATCACTTGCCAGACAAGGAATGTTTTGGTGAATTTCGACAGTTTCTTCTTCCGTACACTCTCCGGAACGGCCAACTTAGAGGTGGCGACGTAGTGTTCCTGTCCTGGCATTTGTTTGGTGTCGGCTTTAATGTAGGTCTCATCGTCCATCACAATGCAGAACAGTTTTGTGAGCCACTCCCTGTACAGTTTTCTTGCACGAGTTTTGGCCACCGAGTTCTGTTTATCGCTCCGGTTCGGTGCCTTCTGGACCTTGTATACATTGTTTTCTGCACAAAACAAACTGAAACTTTCGCCTTTTTCGCAACATCCCTGATCGAAATGTTGGAATAACGCTTAAATTGGTTCAATACCATCCTGGCCTTCTCCGGATTTGATGTGCCACGTTTTTTGCCACTACCATTTTTCCGCTTGGTTGTTTTACGGTCCTTGAACGTTTTGATCACATGAGATACGGTTGAATGTGCGATTTCGAGCTGTTTTCCGATCCATCGATGAGAAGCGTTTGGGTTTTCGAAGTGAGTGCCCAAAATTTGTTGGCGCACTATTTCTTCATTCGAAGCCATCACTGAAATCACTCGACTGATTTTCACGGAACTCATTACACAATTGACACAACACAATCAAATACATTCAGTTAAAATCTCAATAATTTTTACCCACACACTAAAAAGTTACAAACAAGTGCGTGTGTCCAAATTTCATCGAATACAGTCTTTATGTCAGCATTTTGAATGCTGTCTGTTGAAAAGATGGATTTCGAATGCTTTTTATGAAGCATTGATGAAGCATTCTCATAGCATTGCAGTAAAACAGCCGTATATTGGGTCACAAGCGGCATTTATGTAGCATTTATGTTCTCTCAACTAAATGGCAGTTTACCCCGTGCTTGGAATAGGGTCCCGGGGTGCTTAAGCCGTTCCCTACCCTACAGAATTTCCATAAAGTAATTCATGTACTCTAAATGAATGTATGACGAATATTTATGTCCATCAGTGTACCTGCAGATTCTATTTTGCAGGTACATCCCAGCTATTAATAGGTGGCTTGCTTTTTTCAGTAGCAAAAATATTATAAACAATTCTGGGTAGACGAGTGACGAAGTAAAACTACCTCAATGTTCTTTACCATGAACATTTAGTTTGACGTCATTGCGGGTAGCTGTTATAGGTAAAACCACTTGGGAAACATTACGAAATGACCAGTAAAAGTATCCAATAGCGATAGTAAAGTATAAGTAGTCTAAGTGCAATCATGTCATCTACTGTTGATTAAAACCTGCAAAATTACAAAATTTTCTTATTAAATTGACATGAAATCCGCCAATACAATCAATAATGTTGAAGTAATGTCCTATATCTTTCAAATTATTTGTCCAATCGTGTGACAGTCATAAACAAAAGTTGTTGGAAAATCCATGTTTGTTGAAACAAGCATAGTTCTAGTGATGGACCATCTCGAATAACTTATAAAAAGAGCATGTCTTTTAAGTTGTAAGCCACTCATGAAATTAAATTCAAAATATCTCGAAAGCGGTTATCTTTAGAGAGTTTATTACAACACACATTTCAAAAATTTTATTTAGAATCATATTTTGACATTAAAAAGTACTTTTGATACAGGTAAATTAAGGTTGTGGAAATGTTCCAAAAGTTGCTATTTTGAATATTTTTTTTTTGTTTATGCTGTTTTTACCTTTAAAGTAATGACTTTCTTGTCCAAATTTTACCATTGTAATTAAAAAACAATCAAAGTATATTTTGAGAATTCGAATTTTAAATTTTAATTATGATATTTTCATATTCAAATTTTTGTTTTTTTCAGTGTTTATTTTTTTCCCTTATTTTCTCACAGACTCTTTTTCTCTAAAACAAACGATTTCCGATTTAATATTTTCCTAAATCTGTTGAATGAAAACACATAAGCCCTTCTCAAAAGTTACTCTCGTATAAAAAAACGACAGTACCTCATGCCAAAACCTCTATACTGGTATTACGAATCGAATCTTAAATAGTTAAGTTTTGTCATTTAAATAGTAAAGTTTTGTCATGCGCTAATGCGATTTTTACTCCCGAAGTTTCACGCTAATACTAAAAGGAGATGTTTTTAACATTCTTCCATTGACGAAAACTTTTAAAACATCCACATTAGCAATTTTTTAACATGACGCTACACTTTTTGCATGAAGTGTTTAAATTGTCATTTTGTTCTCGTTTCACCAATTCTCTGTTCTCTGTGTAATAAAAGCTGATCTGCCAGTATTGGAGTAGTAACCTTGGACGGTCAATCATGCTCAAGCTCATGCTTCTTCAGTTTTTATACAAAAGTGACTGATGTCGTCTGTGCATTTCCGTTAGTAAAAAAATCTACCCAACCCAAATTTAAATCAACCCTCAAAGTTGAGGTCTTTTATTTTCTCCTTTCTTTCGTTTGAATTTCCTTGCACTCTGCATTTTTTTCTATCGTGATGGCAATATTTGTCAGAATACTACTACATCTGCAATTTTTTCTCCCTCAATCCGGCTAAAACTGCAGACGAATCACGTTGCCGGTCGAAGCAAAAACTTTATTAACGAACTTTTCATTTACTTTCCACTTCTCTTGCAGGAGAATACCGTTACCAACCAGCGGCTCCGTTCAAATTGGAACCCCGAGGAACAATTTTTCCTGCCATCCATAACCGAGGCAGCTCAGTCAAAGTCAGCGGGGATGAAAATTTCGATGAATAATGTGTACGCAGCAGTGTTCAACCTTTTTTGCTGCTGAAGAAAACCGCCGTAATAAATAAATTATTCTCGGGATTCCCTGCCGGGCGAAAATCAACCTCATTTAAGGCTGCATTCTGTCCTCCCCCACCAACAACGTGACCAGGAAAAACAGCAACGGGCCAAACGGTTCCTGCGTCAAAAAGGTGAGTAATTTTTCTTCCTTGCTTGATGACCACCTTCTGGCAACCGGAGGGTTGAAAAATTGAATTTCAATGTGGCGTAACCCCTTCGGCAGTCAACTCCCCAATAGGTTATACACGCATCTGTCGGCAGCCGAAGGTCGATGATAATCAAGTGGAAAACCGTTTGGTCTCCGGGAAAGTTTTTCTTTTCCTTTTCCGTATGAACTCCAACCGGAAAGTGGTGACTTTGCCGTAGATGATGCTTCGGGTCGGAAGATTGATTCGGAAACTAATTGCTTAATTAATTATTAAGCAACCGGCCGTCGTCGGTCGGCCAAGGGGGCGCAAGGGAATGGTTCGACAAATGTTCGACTCGCAAGGGTGATAATTACTAGAGTTGTGATAATTGAAGGGGCACGGAAAGGTTAAGTGGTAAGTGGACAAATATTAAAAACAGTTTGTTGAAGACATGATAAATGTTGGGGTTTGAATTAGATAGAAAGTGGGGTAAAGGTAGGTGAAGGTAGCAATCTTACATTGATTGCACAATAAATAAATAACGCAGGGTTGTGAGACGTACTGTCAGCCTAACGGGTGACTCATAAGCTGCGGGACTATAAGAAAACACGTTTGGTGAACAAGTTTTTGTTTAAAGTTCAATTCTTAATTGCATTTTCACAATTACATATAATATGCGTATGCAGTGTGAAAGAATTAGACAGAACGTGGCCCTTCATTTTCAGTCCTCCTCGGAACCCTCGCCATCATGGTCCGGACCACTTTGAGGTTAATTTTTTTGGCACATCTAATGATACGGGATTTGAGCTGTTGAGCTGTGTTGGCTTCTTAACCATTTTTGTACAACGACTCGGACAGAATTACCCAATACGACTCGATTGGCCTCGCCTAGGGTACGTTTAGAGGATACTCTTCCTTACGTACAAACGGTATGTTATGGGTGGTCACCCAATCCAGAGTTGCCTTTACCTAATGGCACGAAGCTAGGCCGGACCAGAATCAATATCTTCATCTAGATGGTGCTTTTTTACAAAATCATCTATTTTTGGAAAACAGTTCTTCGTATTGACAGCCATACTCCTACTCATCAGTGCGTACATATGCCAGCGGTCAAAATAGTCAATCACACCAATTGGGCTTGATGATGATGATCAAGTGAACTACCATCGAATGTTGCAAGGCAACTGCCTATAGCACTGGACTGTGGTAAATGTTTCATCATGTTCCTGTATGAAGGGCAAAACAGGTCTTGTGAGCCCGTAAGCAGATATACTTACGCGTAACCCAAAGCTACAAGGGAAAAAAGAGAATCTCCTTCCAGAAACAAGTTCGCAGAAACCACACCAAAACCGAGCCCTCACCTAGTAAAATGTCCCACTACACCCAAAATAAAAAAGCAAGATTGTAATGCAATTTCGGATGATTTTGTTTCATTTCTCGTAATAGATCGCAACTTGGAGAAAAAATGCAACATTGCACTATGGTCCAGAATACGAATTTACGAGGAAACATGCTCCCAGCGCCTAAACTTGAAACTTTACAGCAAAGTGATGTTCTACAACATGGTTTGTATCACTAAGACCCATTTTTTGATGTTGATTTAAATTAGGGTGGTCTACATTTTCTACATTATTTTTTAAGGTTCAAAATTGACCGATTTAGAGCAACTTTTCCCTCGTCAACTTAGGGTGTACCATAAAAAATGTTTTTTTTGCCCTAGCTATTTTATTTCAATTTCCTTTTAAAACATTTATTCCGACGAGTTGTAGAGATATTGAAGGCGCGTATTTTGATTTACGAGTTTTGCCGCTAGCTTTAACCAACCAATAGTTATTAAAGTTTTTCTTCTAAAACCATCCCAGATTCAAATGTAATTTACTCAAGATATAGAAATAACATATCTCTAGTTTTCACATATGTTAAACAATATGAATTTGCCTTTCAAACAACGTCTTTAATTTTTTTTGTGTTTTCCCCATTCATAGAAATCAACATTTGAAAAGGGATTATTTTTTGTAGAAAAATTTCAATAACTATTGATTGGTTGAAACTAGCGGCAAAATTTGTATTTCAAAGTACGCGTCTTCAAAAGTTATAAAACTCGTTTCAACACAACTTTACGACGGAAGTTGAAATAAAAAAGTTAGGGCAGAAAAACCATTTTTTTCTGGTACACCCTAAGTTTATGAGGGAAAATTGCTTTCAATCAGTCAATTTTCAAGCTACAAAAAAATTTATATATGAAAATTCCATGAAATTTTTTGCGCTACAACTTTGCGCAATAGTGTAAACGTCTATTTCTGCAAATAAAAAAGTTAGTTTTTGTAATTCCGTGAAAATGGAGACCACCCTAATTTAAATCAACATCAAAAAATGGGTCTTAGTAATACAAACCATGTTGTAGAACATCACTTTGCTGTAAAGTTTCAAGTTTAGGCGCTGGGAGCATGTTTCCTCGTAAATTCGTAATCTGGACCATAGTGCATTGGTCGTGGGCAAAAAAGCAACACATCAATTCAATTAGAAAAATTCAATGTATGCGTGAGGTTGTACAGTTGATTAGTAGTAGTAAATTCAATGGCTCACAAAAAAAAGATTACGATCCGCTACTGAGAGTCAAACCGCGACCCTCAGCATGACGGCTCTTCATTGAAACCAGCCAGTCACTACAACAATTTGAAGTGAACGTAATAAATGCCCTACAGTTGCTTCGGTTGTCGAGGCACTCAACGTTACAACAATGAAGCATATGGCGGTCGCATACACTTACATGGCTTCGTTTATTTCATAAAACGCATGGTGACGTGATGAGAGGGCGATAGGAGGCTGATGAAGAGTGCACTAGACAGCGGAATAGCAACAGTGCCATATGGCGTAGCGGCGTTCTGTGTCATTGTTTCATCCATATTGGGAAGTTGTTGACGGTTGAACAAAAACCCAACGGTTGCTGCGACTGTCGAGGCACTAGGCACACAGCGATAACCGCGTGCACACACTTGCATGGCTTTGTTTATACCATAAAAAGCTTTGTGGAACATGATGGGCAAAATTGCCTTCTCAGAATCATGCGGATTTCTCAAGATATGATTGCCAAAACTGCAATTGCATATTTTGCTACAAATTCAACTTTTGGGTGTATATACACACACACACCGACTGGGACATTATGGCCAAATACGACTCCATTGGCCGCGTCTGGGGAACGTTTGGGGGATTCTGTTCCTTACGTACAAACGGTATGTTATTGGTATTAAACCAATTCAGAGTCGCCTTTGCCTAGTGTCATGATGCGAGGCCGGGCCATAACACAATATCTTCAACCTTATGGTGCTTTGTTTTACAAAAGCATCTAACGGGTGGCAATTAAAATTTTGGATTTTTTTCGAGGCCTCTATGCTCAACAACAAACGAGCTCAGAGAGAAATAAGACTGTGTATGCGTTAGCTCTTTCTGTCCTCTTTCTGCTAGTATTTTCTGTTTTGTTTATGCTTGCTCAGTTTTTCTCAAAATGCCGTCGAAACAAGAAGTATTTCGCAAACGCGTTGTACAGTTCTACGAACTGCACAGAAATCCCGGCAAAACGTATACGGTACAACATTTTAAATGCGAAAATGTTGCGACTTCGACCATTTACCATATCCTTAGATCCCCAACAACTGCTCGCAAGCAAGGTAGTGGAAGACCAGCCAAAATTATGGACGCAAAAGGACTTCGTTCTCTTTCTCGTGCCTTCAACAACAAGGATTCACTGAGCCAACGGGATGCCACAAAAAAGTTCAACTGTTCTCAGCAGTACATTTGCAAAACATTGAAAAGAATCGGAATTAAGTGCCGAAAGAAGACACGAGCCCCGGAATATACTGATGCACAGATTTCAACGCTGAAATCCCAATGCCGTTGGTTGATTAAAAATTATTCCGGAAAAAGTTTTGTTTTGGACGACGAAAGCTACTTCCCTCTTTCGAAGACGCAGATTCCCGGAAACGATCGATACTATTCAACGGATAGTTCTACTACACCTCCGATCATAAAATATAAGTTTAAACATAAGTTTGAACAGAAAGTGATGCTGTACATTGCCATTTCCGAGAAAGGCATTTCTAAGCCATGATTCAAGCCCTCTGGTTTGGCAATCAATCAAGATGTGTACCAGAACGAATTTTTGAAGAAAATTTTGATCCCGTTTCTACAAAAACATCATGCTGATGGACAATACGTGTTTTGGATGGATAAAGCGTCATCGCATTACGCCATAAAAACACAATCGTTCCTGAATACCCATTCCACCCCATTTGTACCCAAAAACCACAACCCGACAAATCTGCCTCAGTGTCGCCCAATCGAAGATTTCTTCGGGGCTTTGAGTTCCTTGGTGTACAAAAATAACTGGAGAGCCACGAATTGCAAACAGTTGATTGGTAGAATCAAGAGATGCATTCGCAAAGTTGACATGGAGGCCGTACAACGCTCCTGTTCCGACATCAAACGGCAGCTTCGCCGAACATCCGATTACGGACCGTTTTCAAATGTTCACTAATTTTTTTTCAACAATGGACAATGTATCTTTTATTTGAATAAATCAGATCTTCTTCAACTTTGTTTGTCTTTTTTTGACAGCTTGAGAAAGAAATTCCAAAATTTTAGTTGCCACCCGTTATTTTTGGCAAACAGTTCATCGTGTAGACTTCTGTATTGACGGTATTGGCGGTCAAAATGGCCACACTGAAAATTAATGTTAGTTTAAACTACGAAATCGAAGATACCACTAACGAATCCATTCGTTGTTTTTTGCAACGAAACTAATTTGCAAGTTTTATGAAGCTACCTTCGTAATTAATGGCACATACGCAACTGTCAAACGCACGAAGCATTTGTTGAAACAGAAAGAACATTCGTTCATTGTACAAAAACAATACAAATAGCTACGAATATTATGCTACAAATTTCAAAAGAACTCGATTAGAAGAAATTATGCATCGATTTTAAGTTGAACACCCGCAAGCCTGTCCATATTGAATGTCGGATAGTTTTCTTTCAGTGTAATTTATGAATCTTTTCACGGATCGCTGAACTGTGTCATTTATATGACAGCAGAAACCCTCCGCTATAATTTGGGGTACCATATGTTTACATTATATGTTGGATTTCTGACATCCTGTTGGCGACACAGGATTGCCAACGAGACGGCAATGAAGAAAGCCATCACTTGGATATTATGGAGTCTGTCCAGAAGTAGGCATTGGTTGGAACTTCAATGTTGCTGCAATTTTTTTTCATAAAGGTGGCTTAGAAGCACAGCTGATGATGACTCTAGTTGATCCATCTTGGAATAGAGAGTGACTCGAGGGCCTTGGCGTGGCGTAGAAACTCGTTCCAAGAGGACTGGAAATTTCCTGGCAAAGCTTTATCCCAATCTATTTCCTGCCTTCAAAGCTGCTAAAGAAACATTTTTGTCTGGATAATATCCGGACCAATAAGCCCCAATGAGTCGAATATGCGTATGGTGTCTCACAGAACAACTCGCTTGTTGATAATTTGGCCAGCGCTCCATCGAGGTTCGGCAAACTTGAACTTGTCGTTGATAGGCTCCCATGTGAGCCCAAGTGTGTTGACAGCAATTCGCTGTTATTCAAACTCCTCCTAAGCTAAGTGAAGCCTGCTGAATTCATCAACGATATTAGTTCAGTGGCAAGTGCCTTCCAAATTGACAGTTCCGGTTAAAAAATCGTTTCAAACGACCTTCGCAGCCCCAAGATGTGAGCTACAGCTAATCGCTTGAGACCACTTAGTTGCAACGGTGCCGATGCTGTTCCGTAGGTGACCATGGTGGGCTCGTACGTTGGCACTGGTTGCTCAGGAGAATCCCTCCATAGAATCCACTGAAGTGATCGGTCGACTTCCGCTAAGTTGACCATGCGGTACATTTTGACGATATTTGCGTTTAAAACGAACACGCAAAACCGGGTCCTCCCTTAGCTCAATTGATAAAGGTGCAGCTACCAAGCAATACCATGCTGGAGTTGGCTGGGTTCGATTCCCGGTCTGGATTTTTCGTTAAGGAAAATTTCTCGACTCCCTGGGCATAAAGGGTATGATTGTACTTGCCACACAATCATACTAATGTAAAAATGGTACCTGGCATCGGAAGCTCTTAATTAATAACTGTGGAGATGCATTGCAAGCACTAAGTTGTGAGCAAGCAATAAGTTGATTGCAATAAGCTTGAAATGCTACGAAAGACCCCAAAAGCGAAAACACATGATTATGGTTATAAGATCATCTTGCACCACAGGTCCAGCCATTAATCCATCGTATAGAGACATTCCCGTTGAGGAGCGACTCGAATCATTAACGACTACTTTCAACTTGTATTCGGACTTGAGTACGACAGTTTGTCGTCTTGGATGTCAACCTAACGCATGTTACCCATGAATAGGTATTCGTGGATGAGTTCGGGGGCGCCTAACCCACTAATAACCCATCCATGCCTCAAGTCCGGCCTCCCAGGCATCACCTTTCGATATTACTTCAGGGAGGCGGATAGTGTGCTTTACTACTATGTCTAGCTATATAGGTCTTTAGTAGTTAGCTTTGCTGAGTCTTATGGTCCCTCATCCGATCGAGAAAAACAGGACCATGACCGGGGTTGGAATGCCTGAAAGTGTGGCATTACCCAGGGTCGTCCCTGTTCCCCATGTCATGACCGCTTACGACTTCCTGCCGTTAAGGAGAGCTTAAGGTTTTCACCCAAGCAACACTATTAACCAAGTTGAAAGTACTTATAAATGACAAAAACAGTTTATATATTTAGGTGTATAATAATTTCTTTCATACTTTAATAAGACGCAAAAAGCGCAAAAACAGAAGCCTTATAAAACATTAAATGGAAAAAAATGTCCTCATACATAAATATAAACCTTGCTAAGCGTGGGATTTGAACACTAGTCCTTGGCGTGATAGGTTCGTAGCTTCTTCGCTGAGTCATCTCAGATTGTTGAAAAACAAGCTCTGAGTATCTATGGTATGCTTCCCGCTGGCAGTGAAACCACAATCAAGTATGACAAATTCATCGTAAAGAGAAAAAAGAACACGTTTTGCAAAACATGGTTGGTGTAATGTAATTTCAACAGGATATAAAACTGCCGATGAAATCTTGTCCTTATTATGTATTATAAATGTATGGAACCATGTTTTTAAAAACAATAATAAAGTATTAATCACTTGCAGCAGTGGAAAAGTATTTTTAGCTCGGCCGTTTGTCAGAGTGATAGAATACGAGAGATACAAAAAACCGCTCCAAACTTGACATGTTTCGCAATACGTTTATAATACATTTATAATACAAACAATTATCATGATCAATCTTAAAAGATGTTTTGTGTGCTACTTGGGCAAGGTTCACCGCGCGGAGAAGAACTACTTGCAAACCCCTAGCCTTGGAATCTCCTAAATGAAGTTTTTGTTCTTTTTTGGGAACAGTAACAAAATCGTTGGTTTAACTGACGACGTACTCGAGCTGTGGCTTGATTTTAACTCTCAAAACTTCACCACAAGTTCTCGCAGGTCAATAGTGGAGCAGGAGTAAGTAACTGAAGAGTGTACATCAGCTGGATTTCCGGTAACACGTCCTTTTACAACCAACCCGGTATGCGGAACTTAGGATACGCTAGAATTATCCCGTTCAAAATCCCGTTCAAACGGGTGTATCGGCAACTCAGTGGTCAGCTTAGAAAGTACATAAGACTGGATGTTCTCAGAAAACGGTGAAATGCGAAACGACTGTGAAGCTATCATCGCTTCCATTTTCTTCATTGATTTGACAACAAAACCTCTGAGGCTTGTTGTGACAAACCAGTATTCCGAACGTGAATTCAGAAGGGCTCTAGCTAGTTGAGTATTTTCATATCTGTCTGATACATGCATCGTTGTTATGGATAGCAAAACTGAAATGCATTGGTGACAAAAGTAAATCGAGAAACCAACAGCAGTTGTGGCTAATTAAGTCTATATTCGTCAATACTGAGGTATGAAAGTCTAGCTTAAGTCATAAGGCTGCAAACCAAACAAACTCGTATAATATTAAACAGTACGTTTCGACTAATAACCATGCAAGTCATGAGTGCGCGCAGGTCTTGCCTTAAAAGGCAATTGTGCCACCGTCAGAATGATTACTATCAACATAAAAATGGAGGAGGATTATTCTCTAAAGCACATATACTTCAGAATTTTGAAATATCTAGAACCAAACACTGTAAAATAAATTTCAACGGTGTGTTGAAACTGACAACAAGGTATTTTTTTCCTATATAATGTTTATTCATATCTCTCCTGATACACGTCAAATATCAAAAAACACTAACTCTCGCATGAAATTTAACTACCATTGAACAATAAATAAGTAAAGAACGATCTTCTAACACTTTTAACCGCCATCGGGGGCTGCACATTCTCAACTCGATCTCTTGGCACCACCTCAGTGCTTACGTTGCAAATTTTTCCTATCGCAACCAAAGGTCTCAATCTTTCAATTGCTAACATCTGCCGGTCATCCGAACCATTCAACTCCAGCTTCTGTCGGTTGTCTCCCAAGTCGGAAATACATTCCAGGAACTTATCAAATGAACCTTGGCAACTGTAACTTTCCAAATACAACTGAAACGGTAGATTTCCTTGCGTCATCTCTCCTTGTACGCCCAGGTATCCAAACGTCTCAAAGTAGATATTTTTAGCTTCGATGGCCACGTTCACGGCATCGTCGTGGGCGTTCATCATCAACAGGTATAAAGCATAATCCTCCAGTGCTTCCGCATACACTACACTTTTTGATCCATATCCATACCATGCCCAACTCACTGCCTGCGTTATCAACAGTTTTGCCAGGTAAAATCTCTTCTTGGCAAGACAGCTTCTTCCCAACAGCCGAAAAGTTCTAATGATTGTTTCGTTTCGGCAGACGTCTTCGCTAAGCAGGTGTAGTGCCAACAGTGCCTGTTTATAGCTTGCATTAAACTTGCAATTCTCAAAATAGAAAACGGCAAGAGCACAATGAAGGTCCACATTTAAACTGATAGGTAAGACATTGGTCAGTTTAACGAGTGCTCGGATCTCCGAAATCGCAAGAAAAGCAACTTCCTGACGTTTTGAGAGAGATTCAGCGAGAACCAAAACCTTCAGCACTTGTAATACCTCCAGAGATCGTCCTCTGGCTTGACCTTTAGCGATGTTTAGTACGATGATGGCTTCAGCATACCATCCAGCTTCCGTGAGGAATGTTCCTAACTTAAGCATACAGCTAAATCCAAGCAAATGGTCATCGCATAGATCCGGATTCGATGACACGAAATTACTGATGTTTTCCGTTAGGGTCCATACGAAGTTCTTGGTCGATTCCTCTAGCCACTGGAAGTATAACGTGAGCCTTGTTCGAGCGTTTGGGTCGCATCTCAGGATGTTGCTCACGTTGCACGGATTGGATAGCACTTGCCACTGTTGTAGTACCAGCTCTGGGTTGTGGGACATTTGGTCCAGTACATTGATGATGACTCCAATGGGTTGTTGCTCCAGTTCCTCCGTAAATGAAAGCGTTGGTTGATTAAGAATACATCTAGACGATAGAGAATCCAGCGTCGAACAAGAACTACTTGAGTTCGACGAGCTCTGCTGCAATTCCACAGGATAATACATTTCCGAATATTTGCACTGTCGTTGAATGGTTGAACTGTTGAAGTGATAAATATAAACTGATGCTGTTTCATACATTGCTGTTAGCTTAAATACTGTGTTGATAATCTCTACCTAGTCAGTCTGAATCAATCCGAATGGAGAAAATAAACTCATCATACCTACCGAATTGTTGAGCGGCTGGGTAGCGATGATCAAACGGAAATGGGATATTCCCATCAATAGAATACATTTCGAAGCATCAATACCAAAATTTATTACTCCACGAATCTGAAATTTCCAACTCTACCGAAGCGACAAAAAGGTGTACAAATGACATTGCATGAAAATCACGATAAAACGAAAATGTACATTAAGGTGCTCCAGTTCGTCCCTCTTGTGTGACAAATCAGCCTTAGGCTGACAATCGCGTGCCTACGGAACAACAAAAACAACTTCAATAATATAATTTCCCTGTTAACAGCAAGATCTCAGCCGTTATTGTAAGAATTAAGGCTTCTTTGACAGAAACTTAACTAAACAGAGACTCCTTTAATTGACCCTCTGGACCACACGATTGCCTTCAAATTCAAATAAATAAACAACCGTGAAAGTGGTCAATTTATGAAACAACCCTGAAAATCCTACATTATATTTTCTATCATTCAACTATCAACTATCATTCACATACTATTGCTCATGTGATTCAGTTTAAATGGTCACTTAATGGCTCTCCAGATGATCCGGCATTGAGTAACCGTTCCATTGTCGAACTTCATTTGTGAGAGCCCGCGCCAGTTTTGCCTTAGCTTGGGATCAACAGTTCTTACGCATTGAGGATGTATGTTGTAACCACTTACTTCATGGTCACAATTAAACTTCTGGAACGATGGGCCAATCCGGTGTACATAAAATTTTGTCAAAAAATGTTTAAATGTAGAATAAAGGTTCATGCTCCGTGTCCTCATGTTTGTATGAACGTTTATTGAATAATATAATAGCCATGGATGAATTGATAATAGCCATGGATGAATTGATTTGAGGAACTGAAAAGAGCATCGTATTTTGCAAACGGAAGGCAAGATACAAGGGATCCGCTTGGGCTGAGGCTGAAAAACAGCCTTGTGCATCCCTTAAAGTGTACAACAGCTCTATCGGCACAAAATAGAACACAGGTTTTATTTAATTAAATTGTCCCGAATAAGTATAGCTGGCCGAACCAAATTGTCTAGTTCCCATTTCGTTGACTGTTCTGCTCAGTGGTGACGATAAGTTCGGGAAGCCAAAAGTTCGCCAAGCCAAACGCCTTGAGGCTTCAGAGTCAAAAGGATGCCACGGTCACTTCCATGTACCCACTCTGGAAGTGGCCGTGGATGTAAACCAGTTCTTTGGGGTATTGGCTAGTCCCCTTTTGCAACAATTTTAGTACCCAAGTATCATCTGTTGACTCTACTACCATGATCGAAAAGTTCCCGGATTTTGCTCAGGAAAATATAAATACAAGATTATACATTGTTCCCGTCAAAGTACTCTGCATCGACTATCGACATCATTGCTTGATTCAATCCTCGAAATATTTTTTATATTCGCTTTGCGGTATGGCCAGCAGAGCCATCTTTGATATTTCCATGATCTCGACTAGTACCCGAGCAGGACCGAATAACTTGATAACGGGCCTTGGTATTTTGGAGCTCAGATTAAAAGGTAAAATACCATTACCAAAATAGTACCTCTCAGGTATTCACAGGTATCCAAAATAACAGGTTTTGTTATTTGAGAGGTATTTTGCTTGCAATTCTTAGGTATTTTAGTTAAGTAGTTTACCTCTTAATCTGAGCTCTTTAATAATACCAAGGCCAGTTATCAAGATCAAGATTGGGTATTCATATGCTGTTGTCTCCTCCTCCGGAGGAGAATCATGAGGAGAAGGCACGCCATTCACTCGTTTGATGTCTGGATTGTGGGTGGGATTGTGAAACTAATAAATCCACGTCTCGTCTCCAGTAAATGATCCGATTGATCATGTAGGGTCAGATTCGGCCTAGAAAATCATGTATTTTGCGACGTCCCTTTTATGCATGAGATTAAGGCATTTCGTTACCGGCTTTGGATCGACACGTCTGAGCAAAATGTCTTGAGCGGATCCGAATGCAACTTCCAGCTCCTTTGCCGTCTCTTCAATGATCAATTTGCGGTTTACGGTCATCCGTTCTTTGGTTTTGGTGATATTTTCGGCGATTTTCGAAGTCGATGGATAACCACTTCACATCGTAGTTCACGGAATCATGACCACTTCTGAAACGTTCGTGCCACTGATAAAAGTCTGTTTCCAATATTATGATTTTCAACCAGCAGAATACCAGATTGAACAAGTTCAATCAGGTTGTAGCGAGAATATGATTTCCTGTGACATAACGGGTGTATCATTCTCAAAACTCGAGTATTTGTCCGATTATCACTCAATTCAAGAAGTAAATAGAAGCAATTGAAGTATGTTTTGGCATCAACCATTAAATTTATTTAACCTTTATATCTGAATGCACGAATCTTGGCATTAGCCCCAGCCGTATGGTTCTGCACAACCTCCCAATCGACAGTCTTTTGCCTATTGGCCCATGTTTCTACATTCATTCACCACTTTAGGTCGTTTTAAAAGGTGTTTCTTCATAATGGCCCAGTATTTTTCTACTGGGCGCAGTTCCGGAGTATGCGGGGATGTGGGGCAGCATTTGCGTCCATATTGGCATGGAATCCTATATCTAATCCAAGTTTAATTTTATACTATATTCAAATGTGTTTCCTTCATTCCCTCTCGTGGATCAAAGTTTTCACCTTGTTGACGGTGAGAGGGCTTATCTTAAACAGACATGTGAGACCAAGAACTTAACAAGTAGTGAAAGTATCACATATTCTAGTCATTTTTTCACTGCCACGTCGTATAGCGTTCACTCTTAGACTTCTTACTTTTAATCTAGGGAAAACGACTAAAAGTACACTTTTCATTTTCGTGGCAATTAATGTTGTTGTTTATCCATTTATTATATGGAATAAATAACCAAAATACCTGATTTGCTCATGGTATAATATCTGAATATAATTGCACCATTTTATAAGGGGTGAATGTTTTGATAAGGGTAATTATCTGATTTCAAAATAAGGCACATGGTCAAAGAAAAGTGTTACTTAAAACTGATGCTGATAAGCATTTATATTAGAGATTGGACGCGAAGGGCCAGCTTGGGAAACACCATTTGAAGCAGTAGAATGAACCTTTCCATGTGATTTGTATCAGTAGCAGTGTTTGATGAGTGATATACATTATCATAGGATTTCCTCCCCCTTGCCTACCCTGCATTGGGTAGTATGGTAAAGGGTTATGTGCCTGATTTGGATACTACCGTTCCGTGCCCTCCGCTCGTTTTCAAACTTGTATCTTTTAATTTCGAAGCCTGCCGTTGCCGTATACGGAACTATCAATACACTTTCTCTTCATGTCTATTCGTTTTAGCAATAAATTACCGTCCATTCCTAGCGTTTCGCATGGAAATGAGAAATTATCTGCTTCTGAAAAACTTCATCATGGGATCATTGTTTTCCTATTACCTACTTGCAAGGCGGTCAGATTGAGTAGGAACATAAATCCTTCAAGCCTAACAGTAGATGAGTGGAAGCGAGGAGCAAATTTAAGATATGCGTCGATGCCAAGGTTTCATATTTGAAAGATTTTTATATTTGAAATGGCTACAGATCCAAGGTGAGGAGTATGCAAGGAATTTAGGCTTCAGACAACAATTTAAGGCAGTAAATGTGCTAGAGTAATTTAAATTGAAGGTTCCGATTAACTTAAGTTGGGATATTTACAGTGATTCGAAATTTTTGGTAAGGTGCTATAACCTTGGCAATTATTGCCAGGCTTCTGGTTCAAATGCCAAAAGTTCACCACAGGCAAAAGGAGCATAAACTAATCTTTCTAGCATCCATGCTCCCAACGATAAAGTAAAAATTATCACACAGTTTAGCTCTACATGGAAGCGTTTGGTACGGGAGGTCTACGCTTTCTCCCTTGCATTGATTCAAAGTAGTAGAGCGATTTTAGATCTTTCTGGAATCGCTTTATTTCTTGGAATCCTCTCATACTACGCAGTTGGCCTGGCCGATGACAAGAACGATGACGTTTTCAAGAAACCATCATTTTCCAGGATGCTTTCAAGAATAGGCTGCGTTAAAGTGAGATTAGATTAGATTAGATATTCAAATGTGTTTCCTTCATAGCGATTATACTCCTCCTTTTCCGACGCTTCAATTTGGTTTATATCTAAACTTTCATAAACTATCTACCTAGCAGCTACATGGAACAATATAAACAAACCACATACTAACCTTAAAAGCATACGTAAGGTACTTAAAAGCAAATTGGAAGGCAGCACTTTTTGGATTTTTTAGTTTTTTTTTTGTATGTAAACGAGTGACGAGCCCAAAGTGTTTTGAAAATTACTGAGAAAAATTGAGAAAATTGAACTGATGATGTTGTAGAAGGAGATGTTCGCTCATCACCATGAGGCACCAAGAGTGAACAACAATGTTTTTGGCTAGAATGAAAGATATGAAGAGAAAGTTTTGATAGTTCCGCTAGTGTGCGGCAAGCTTGGAAATATAACAGATGTTTTTTAGGAAAATTGAGCGAAAAGGGCATGTGTATAATGGTACTCGAACCAACGACATTTTTGCCTAACATCCCACTGCGGGGTAGGTCGAAGCACGGACTAAGTCCGCCACTTCAACAGGCCAAATTTCGTTGGTTCGAGTACCACTATACACATGCCCTTTTCGCTCAATTTTCCTAAAAAAACATCTGCTATATTTCCAAGCCTGCCGCACACTAGCGGAACTATCGAAACTTTCTCTTCTTATCTTTCATTCTAGCCAAAAACATTGTTGTTCACTGTTGGTGCCTCATGGTGATGAGCGAACATCTCCTTCTACATCATAATCGTTACTCCTCGCACGGAGAATATATAACATAACAATTAATGTATGCTGATGATGTTGTTTTTGAGAAGGAAATAATTTCTCATCATCATGAGGCTCTAGGAGTAGACCGCAATTTTTGCTAGAACAAAGTTGTTAAGAGAAAGTATTGAAGTTCCGTTAGCTCACGGCAGGCGGTGAAAATTGAATGGAAGTAGTTTGAAATTGAGCGGAGGGCATTGTGAGGTAGTATTTCGAAACAGGAACACACACTTTTACCAAGCATCCCCATGCGGGGTATGTCAAGGCATGATCGAATGCACCACCTTGACTGGTAAAATTGAACTGCCAATATTTCACCAATTATGAATTAATAAATAAGTAAATTTATTTTTCGAAATTTTTCATGGCTAAGATAATGATTTTCCAGCTTTTCCAAGCCATTTTCCTTCACTGTGGAAAATATCGTAGGAAAACTGGCAACCCTGGAGTTTTTAACATTTTTTTTTTGCTCTCCATGAACCCTACGCGTGAACATAGTTTTGTAATTATCTGTGAGCCTGCGGCCAAAACCTGTACAATAACAAAAAAAAATCCTGATTTTTTATGAAGACGAGCCCATGCTTTTTCGAGCATTACTCAAAAATACATCGGCAATATTTCACCAATGTGAGTTTATGATTAAGTTAACAAGAAAATATTTTTTTCCAAGATTTTTCACGACTCAGAAAATTGTTGTTCTGGCTTTCCCAATAAAAAAATTCTTCAGATTTTTTTGTTAAATTATATTTTTCCCAAATTTTTGAGAAAATTTAATTATATTTGGAGAAAATAAAATTGTTCAACGATGAATCGTTCTTGAGCTAAGTTGGTGATGTTCGGGAGAATCTGATAACTTCAATTGGCGTTTGCCAGGAAACCTGGCAACCCTGGTTTTTTTAATTTAAAATTCCGATTCATGAACCCTACGCGTGGACATAGTTTCGTAACAATCTGAGATCCTTTGGTCCAATCTGTACGATCTTAAAAAAAATCTCCTCTTGCTTAAACTTCACTGACGATATCTAAGCTTCCTTGGGTGTTAACATTTTGTGACGCATAAGGTGTTTCGGTTCATATCGACCCGGATTTTAAACTCACACTAAGAAAAGTTTATATGGCCAAATTTTAAAAACTTTGCAATCAAAATGCATGTTGGAGTGCCAATTTTCAGTTTTCGGTACGTGCTGCCCTTTTTGATCCAATTTACAAAACGGAATCTGTGCCGGAATAAGGCATGCTTTGCCACGATCCATGAGGCCGTGATTGATACAAAATTTCATCAAAAAGTTCTTTTAGGCGGCCTAACCTTCGTGATTTTTATGGAGTAGTCTACTTCCACCCTTAAAATGAACCAATGACCATAATGACCATTCCGGAATAATCCGGATGTCCAGGGGGAACCCTTTGGGGGACCAATGCGGAACAAGCCTTCCCAAGTAATAATTTTAGTTTTATTTCAGCCGTAAAGAACTTCTCCCGGCTTTGTTGATAAAACTACATTCAAAACTGTTTTGTCCACCAACACCTCCTCTATGCATCATTGAAGCCCAAATGTGTACAAAGTGACCCACTCTTTACAAGACCATAAAAATCTTGAAAACGTTCCAGTGAGAGATGTTATGACCACTTGAGAACCTTTATGAAACTTATTGACTGCCATCAATACTAGCATAAGGCCAAATGGCCACAGCTGTCAAACTTCTGCTTTGTTCGATTCTCTGCTCTTCTGATTCATTTAACAGTAAATAAAAACTAAGAAAAAAGTTCTAGTGTCGCGGAAATTTTGTTTGATTGCAAAATTTCCAAAACAAATTGAGTTTTTATCAGCGGGTCATGCTCCAAATCATATGCGCACTTAAATTTATAGTGAATAATACACGGTAAGAGCCGAAAATTATTGCGCCTCAGAAATTATGCAAGTTTTCAACAACAAACACAAAATTAAAACAAAAATATTCGATAAATTAATCATGATTCTTCAGGAAATTTCTATGAAGTTATTTTAAAGAATGCCGATATTGGTGTGCGATCTACAGTTCAGCCGCATTACATTTAAAATTTGGTGTTTTCATTTTTCCACAGTTCAATTATTTCTTAAATTTCAATATGGCGATTGTAAAAAATCACAATTTTGCTAAAGAGCCAACTTAACTTCGTACTGACTACTTAAAAACAATTTGGTCACCAAATGACTTCATTCAATGCCAATAAGCCGTTTAATGCATTTACCGGAAGCAGAATGGTTCTAAAATGCTTTTTCAACTGACCATGATAAGCTAATATGATTGAGTGTTAAAACGACATTTCAAAACAGTATTTTACGAGTTCATAAAGTCGTAATAAAACCTTTGATAAGAGTAAAATTAATTCGAGAAAACAAGGTTTTAATATCGTTATAAACAAGCTGTGTAGGTTCTCATAAACCTGACTGCAACCTATCGGCACCTTTTGGTGCCATAATTAAACCAAATTTAATTCTAGTGACTGTCATAAAACGTTAATAAAACTTAGTAAAGCTGGATGGCTTTGGCAATGTTACTTGGGACGGTAATTTAACGGCTCGAGAGTTAGCATAATAACGCTTTACGGATCATGACAGGAGCTTTCTGTACCAGCCCAATAATAAGCATACAAGCCGAAGCAGGAATTCCACACATCAGGTGCTTCCTAAACCAAAGACGATGTTTATAACAAAAGCAATCACCTGTCTTCCATTAAACAGCGAATCAACTACCGAACTAAACACTATAACAACCAAAAGTAGTAGAATCATAGAGTACCTTGGAACAAGCATCCCAGTAAGAAGATCTCTGCATCCACCCCATCATGGAAAAGGAAACAAATAAATGCCGATAAACCTATCCTAAAATCTGTATCCACATTAATCCGGACACCTTCAAATTATTGCAACTTTTGAAATATTGAACATAGGAATGAAAAATTTCACTGTGGTATAGCTGAGAGTCTATGATGAAAAAGACTGATGTTTACATTTCATGTTTAGTGTTCAAGATGGCGACGAAAGAAAAACAAGTGCGCGGGCGAATTTTGTACGGGCAAACGGCAAATCCTGACTTGTCAATACGGGACCTTGCAAAAACAATGGATTTGCCTAAATCCACTGTTCACGATGTGCTCAAATCATTTTCGGAACGTTTGACGGTGGAGAGGAAACCGAGAAGTGACAAAAACATTGGACGCGCTGATCCTGTCATGGACCGAAAGGTGAAAAGGATATTAACGAAAAACCCCAATTCTCTCCATTTGAACGGTGGCTCGTAAAATAGGTATGTCGCCTGGTTATGTCCAAAAATCGAAACAACGTTTGGGACTTAAGTCGTATAAAGTAAAATCAGTTCCAAATCGCAACGACAAACAGAACTTGGCAGCATAATCACGGGCTCGACGTTTGCACTGCGAATATTTTACGAAGTTTTCATGCGTTGTTATGGACGATGAAACTTATGTCCTGGAGGATTTCAAGCAGCTTCCAGGGCTGGCTTTTTATTCTGCTATGGCCAGAAATGCTACAGCTAAGCATTCAGAATGAAGAATGGACGGAGTTAAGCGCAAAGTTCAAATTTTTTTTGCAAATACCGAATAACTATGTTTTGTCTTCACTAACTGTTAAAACACATCCCATGAATCTGAAATAAACAACTACGACGGAAATATACTGCGAAATTTATGTTTTATTCAAGTTTTGAGGTGTCTGGATTATTGCGGATACAGACCATATATACATACAGTATTGGACAAATCATTTTCTAATCATGAAACTCTACATTGAAGGTTTATAAAAAGTCAATTGGGTAAAACATGTTTTTTAGTTTGTTGAAACAGAACTTTTCATGTATGTTATACAAAAATAAAACATTATTCGTACATTACATTTCATGAAAAAAAGTCAATGTCCTGGACAAAACAAGTGCAACTTCGCGTGTTGTTTATCAAATTCAATTTGGCTTTCAATATTTCGCAGCGAAACCATTAATTTCAATTACGGCCTTGTATCTGCGAGGCCTAGATTCGATCAGGTGGTCAATGAAGTTTTGTGGAATTGCTACCTAAGCATTTTGGATTTGTGCAAACAACCGATTTTTATTTCGAACGCCTTCACAATCAATTCGCTGATTCACGATCTGGCACAAGTTCTCGATAGGGTTCAGATCCGCAGATTGCGGCGGTGAGTCCATCACCATTATTTGGTTATCCTTAAACCACTGTTTGACCACTTTGGTCGTTATCTGGTCGTTATCTTGTTGGAATATCCCTTTTGATGGCATATTCCAATTACAGGGTGGCCACAGACTCGGAAAAATCGGGAAATGCGGAAAAAATGCGGGAATCCACCGATCTCATTGTTCAGCCTGTTCAAAACGTACCGCTTAGAGCATCTTCAGCGGTGGTCTCCTTTAACATCTTTATAGTTGATTTGCATCAGCAAACTTAAAAAGAACCAGCTAAAACAGATCAACTTTGCGTTCCCCGCACCGGTGTACTATTTATTGTTGTTAAGCCCACTAACACCTATCATCTTGTCAATCTTACAGTATTCAGAGATGGCAAACTTTTTACCATGGAACATACCATAAAATCTGGAACTTTCCAGAAATTAATGGTTCTTTCTAGAAGTTCAGACAACTTTCCTGAAATTCAGATTGTTTCCTAGAAATTCAGGAAATTGTCAAACAATTCAAGGAGCTTATCACGAGTTCAGGAAAGTTTCCAAAAGTAAAGGGTTCTTCAAAGAAGTTCAGGTAACCATCCAGAAATTCAGGGGGCTTCCAGAAGTTTACAAAACTTATCAGATTATTTCGGGTATTTTTCAGAAGTTCATTGAACTACTCAAGATGTTCAGGTAACTTCCCAAAAATTCAAGTAACCTTCCAGAAGATTAGAGAACTTCCAATAGAGAACAGTCAAGAAATTCATGAAGCATTTCAAGAGTTTGCGGATCTTCCTAGAGGTTTACTGAACATCTTAGAATTTGAAATTCTTAATAAGAATGAAACTTGCTAGACATATACAGAACTTCTTAGAAGTTCAGCGAACATGCAGGAGTTTAAAAAACTTCCTTGAAGTTCAGGGGTTCTCATGAATTCAAAAAAACTTCGCAGAACTTCTGGAAATGCTCACAAAGATCATGGAACACCCCCAAAGAGCAGGAAACTTTCCAAAAGGTCAGCAAACATATCAGACGTTCAGAGAACGTCCCAGAAATTCAGAGAATTTACCAGAAGTTCAGGGAACTTTCCAAAAGCTCGAAAAAACTCCCATATGCTCAGGGGATTCAGCAATTTTGGAAGTTTCTCAGTAGTCCTGCGATCTTCCAAGAATTTCAGAAAACTTCCCCTAAGATTGGGGAACTTTCTAGAATTTCAGAAAACGTCCCAGATAAACAGGAAACTGGATTTTTTGAGCATTCGAAAAGTTTAGGAAACATTCAAAGGATTTATCTTTAAGTTTGGGGAGCTTCATAGAACTTCAGGGATTTTTTCAGGTGATCGAAAATTTTTCCAATCGTTCCGAAACATCCCAAAAGTTCAGGGTATTTAAGTTTTAATAAGAACTTAAACTTCTTACTGCTCGATAATTTTTCGAACCCAACCTAAACGAGAATAAAGAAACCAACTACTTTTTAATCAATTTCAAAGAATTTCCACCTATTCACAATCTTGGAGATCATAAAAAGTTCTTGTACGGTTTAACAACATCTCGGTTATGCTAACTATTCCACAGAAATTCCACGGCTTCCAAGATTTTTTTTTCAACTTCTCGTAAGTTATTTAAATATGTGTGATATTCTGCTTTTTCTAACAGCATATGTACCGGCTGGAAGTTAAAACAAGTGAAATCTGATTTTCTAAGTTCCCGTCATTTCCAGAAAGTTGTTCCTATTCCCGGGATGATCAGCCAACTTTTTGGAAGTTCATCCAAGTTTCCAGAAACGTTAATGATTTTTCGGCAATTCAATGAACTTCTCTAAAGTTCCACCATCTCTCTTCTCGAAAGACAGCGAGCAAACTTCATGATTATCTGGAAACTTCCAATTATTTTATTCAACTGCCGAGAAGTTTAATCAACTTCTGGCATGTTCATTAAAGATATTTCAACCCAATCTTCATAGATATTCCGAAGTTCATTAAATGAAATTTTTAAAGAGTGCGTTCAGTAAGAAGTTTAGAAACTTATAAAAGTTCTGAAATGATGCAAAATAGATGCGGTATGTTTTTGCGTTTGGTCTAATCAAATAAATCCAAACCATGATTTGAACCACCGTTGAAGATGCCCTTAGAAGATCTGGCTACACAGCTGTAACAGGTGAGGTCAGAAATGAACTTATCTTTCATGTGGTGGCAAATGTGTTTGAAGTTTGGCGAACTGCGTTTGTAAGGGTGTTAACACATGGTGAAAGAAGAATTTGGGCAACTGTGCTCAATGCCGTCTGACGTTGTTTGCCGGATTCCAGGGAAAAGAAAATGGTTTGGACAAATCTTGGCTAGAACCAAGAAGGAGCTACCAAATTTGACAATATTTGTTGAAAATTGGCTCATCCTGTCGCACAAAAAGGCGTTTTTTAAATAAATGGAAAGTGTCTGGTGGTAAATCAAACTGGAAAAAGTTTGGGGGCTCAGAGATTTAGCTACGAGTAATTTATATTAACTCATCTTAACAGTCGGGAAAATATGGCAAAAATCCCGGAAAAAATCGTGAAAAATGCGGGAATTTTTATATCAAGATTGTGTGGCCACCCTGCAAGTAGCATAAGGCAACATAACATCTTTCAGAATGTTATTGTACAAAAAACGGTCCATGATTCCATTGACTCGATGAATTGGACCAAGGTTGTTCGCAGAAAAACATCCCCAGACCATCACATTGCCTCCGCCATGCTTCACCGTCTTCTGGCAGTACCGTGAATCTAAGCGTTTCGTAGTCGGTCGATGTACACGGCAAATCCCATCGCTTCCGAAGACGATGAACTTCGACTCATCACTGAACAGAACCGTCCGCCAGCTCCGCACATCCCAGCCAATATGAGATTGACCAAACAGGAGTCTTTCCTTCAAGTTCCTAAGTGAAATCAGTAGTTTCTTCGCAGGGCGTCAAGAGAATAATTTGGCATCAACAGCACGTCGTCTGATTGTCCGGTCCGATACAGATAACTGTAAATCCGTTTGCACCTTGAAGGATGATTTGAAAGGATCCTTCTGAATGTATCTGACGATCATAGAGCCCTCCTTGACGTGGTGGACCGTGGTCTTCCACCTCTATTAAAGGGTGTATTCGATAAAAATGGCACACACATATATACTCATCAAAATTAAACTGATTATCGGATTTTCTTGAAATGTTCAGGGAATGAAGAACTACTAATGAGTTTTGATTTACAACGTTTGTTTTATTCAATTTCGTCTCCCATCCCGAATGCCCGCACCTTCCTTTTCACTCCACCCATCAAATTTTGTACAACCGATTTTCCCAGTGTTTTTGTTGTTTTTACCCAAATTTTCTTCAATTCTAGCTCTGTTTTTATAGTTTTGGATGTTTGCGAAGTTCCGTTTTCATAATTGCCCAGAATTTTTCAATTGGATGAAGTTCCGGTGAATTTGGTGGATTCATATTCTTTGGCACAAAATTGACTCCGTTGGCTCGGTACCACTCCAATACGTTTCGAGCGTAGTGGCAGGATGCTAGATCAGGCCAAAACAGAGTTGATCCTTTGTGCTTCTTAATGCATGGCAAGAGACGCTTCTTAAGGCACTCTTCCGTGTAAATCGCACCGTTTATTGTTCCGGAAGTGATGAAGGGAGCACTTATTTCACCACATCCGCAAATCGCCTGCCAGATTAGAAACTTCTTTGCAAATTTCGATAGTTTCTTCTTTCGAACCTCCTCCGGAACATCGAACTTTGACTTGGCAACGAAATATTCTTGCCCAGGAAGTTGGCGGATGTCGGCCTTGACGTATGTTTCGTCATCCATCACGATGCAACCGGATTTGGTGAGCAGCTTCGTGTAAAGTTTCCGGGCGCGGGTTTTCGCAGTGATGTTTTGTTTTTCATTCCGGTTTAGGGCTTTTTACACAAAACCGACTGACACCTTAGACTTTTTAGCGACATCTCGAATTGACATGTTTGGACGGTTCTTGAATTGTTGTACGACTTTCCTGGCCATTTTACTGTCCATTGGACCACTTTTACGACCACTCCCTTCCTTCCTTTGGACACTCAGACGCTCCTTGAAGGTTCTTATTACACGAGACACAGTTGTATTTGCAATTCCAAGCCTTTTAGCAATCCACCGGTGGGACGCCCCTGGATTTTGATTGTGAGTGCACAAAATTTTCTCACGGACAATTTCTTGTTTCGACGACATGACTGGAACTACTGAATGTATAACTATGAAACTTGGCAGATGTAAATAATACACTATGGATAAGATCTACTCAAATTTCTAGGTTTTTACTCATACGATTCAACAGTTACAGAAGATTTTCTGTGTGCCATTTTTATCGAATACACCCTTTATCCACAGAAATCTTACACTCCGCTCTTGTAATCATCGATTATTTTCTTTCGTAGTTCCAATCCAAGGCTATCAAGAGCCATTTTGGTGTCTAATAACATAAGTATAAGGAAAACATGAGTGTTGACCTTTCTCAATGTTTATCATGCAATATTTACCTTTTTATGGTACAATAACGCAAGTAACAACACTTTTGTCAACAAACGAAACCTTTTCCACCTTTTTTTAAACACTTCTAGAGGAATCAGTCCAAGAAGGCGAGAACTTGCACTTGTTTTGACCAGCGCAAAATGGCTCTTGTCAACAAAACACTGCCAGTGAACTGTCAGTTGACAGCTGACTGCTACAATAATCATGTAGCAAACATGTAGACTCCTGAACCGTTAACTGCAGTAACTTGCTCGATTTCGATTTCGAAACATTGAAGTTTACTGATGCTTTTTATGATTGCTCGATTTGAGTTGCACATATTTTGTCCAATATTGCTGGAATAATTCTTTCGAGACCAGACGATATGAACGGAATAAATGAAACAATTGCCCATTCAATTTTAGAGTAAGTGAAAATGTGTGAAAGAAACCCTAGTTTATTTTGACGCATCATCCCGGACATAACCTGGGTGGACCATGTTCCTCCCCAGGACCAAACAACTCCTCCCTGCTCCACTGCTGCGAACATAACGCGAGACACGCACGCAGCCAATTAAGGTTCAACTGCACGCAAAGTGAAACTAATTTGCGACTATTTTCAGCACGTGGCAAAACATTTATCTCTCTTCCTTCGAAACAAAAGGACACGAACTTGCCACAAAGCCCACCCACCTGCCCAACTGAGGAAGGTTTAGTTTTCTTTTTCCTTCGTTCCACTTGCACTGTTCTTTAGTCAGCACCCGTGGAAGAACAACAACACGTACGCGAGACCAGTCAAGTGTGATGATCGATGAAAATTTTCCGCACCGGTTGTTTGGTCTTTTCTCTGTCTTTGTTTCGTCGATTTCCATCGTTTTTTGAGGGAGCACGAAAAATAACAGAAACATTAGTGCGCCACATGAGTTATTGTAAACGTTTGGGAACTGAGTGTGTTGTTAGTCCTTAGAAGCGCTTTTTTTTGGGGAAACACTTTTCAGGAGATTTAAGATGAATAATGTCTGACCTAGATGTTCGCAGTGAATAATTGCCCGGCAAGAAAGCTAACCGACTCTTGCGAGGTTTATATGCGTGCGTGTCACGAACATCTATTGGGACGTCGTTTGGGTGTTGTTTCGGAAGCGATAGGAAAGAAATGTTGTGCAAATAGAGGAAGTCAAGCGATTCCAGGGTCGGTCGTATGCTTCGGGAGGTTGGCTGAAAAAATGCGGGGAAAAATATGCCGGAAAGTTATGCTGAACCGAAGGCCACCTGGAAGCGGTTCGCCGAAGAAAGTTTCATAATTGCCGATGACTTGGTAGCTTGTAATATTCAGGAGCCTCCGAACGGTGTGCTGTTATGCTTCTCGCATGTTTATGGCATGGGATTTTTTGCCGCTGCCTGTGACCTCGACCGGAAATTTGGCATTTTTGCTTCCTGGTTTGTCAGCTCTTGGGCGCGTGTGAGCGTAACATCCAGTGAATCGCGACTTATTCTTGTCGCTTGATTGATGAACTGGTGACAGACAGTCACCAGTATATGGCAACGCAAAGGAATTTGTCGTGGATCAATGGTGTTCCGTGAAGTAGGGCTCAGCGACGAAGAATCAGGTGAATGTACTAGGTCATAAATGGATGACTTTGTGCGGGAAAGCACCGTGACAAATGAAGAGAAATGGTTTTCTCGACTTATTCAAATTCGATTAAAGCAAAGCGTTGACATCGTCAGACAGGGTCGTAATGGATTTGACGGTATTAAATTACTTATTAAAGCTAAATGGAAGTGGGTATAATTGTTTTCGGTAAATAAAGTGAGACGTGAAAAATAATATAAGTGATAAAAATCGAATTTCAATTGAGGGTCAATTTCCCCATGCAATCAAAAACCATGCACTTCTATAGAGTTCAATTTCCAAAATATGATTTTAACTCAACCCATGAATTCAATTTGAAAAAAATTTCGTACACCTCCACTCGCCATTGCAGGAATCCGATCGTTTTTGTCGGTAAACTCTGAATTTAAAAAAAAATGAAGCCAATGAAAAATTGCAATCAACTATAATCAAACCCGGGTACTGAGAGGAGAAAATGAATAAAACATAATAATGCCATTTCGATAATAATCGGTGTAGAGTTTGGGGCCATTTCGTCGCATCGAATACATTTTCGTCTCCTGTGGTATCACCTTGTCCAACCGAAAAAAACAATGTTTTCTTTATACCTTAACTATGTATTTACATTTTACACGACTTGTTTTGACATGAAACCTTCATAGCTACGCTATGGATTTTAACGTAATGATGTTCAATCGTTTGACTGAATCAAACACCAGGTACTGGTTCCACTATTACGTCCAAATTCTGACTGTTCAGTTGTGAACGAAGATTAGCTAAGATCAAATTCATACCAATCAATAAACGCTTCGAATTTTTCATTCGTACCAGTTGCCGACAATGTTGATAAGGGACTCAAGCTTCAACATCCATACAAAATCGTGCTACTTACAATGTTCAGCTATTAAATACCTATGATGATGTAGAAGGAAATGTTCACTCATCACCATGAGCCTCCAAGAGAGGACAGTAATGGTTGCCTGAATGAAAGAAATGAAAAAAAAGTTTGGATAATTCCGTCAGTGCACGGCAGAGTTTGAAAATTTAATAGAAGAAGTATTGAAAATTGAGCGAAGGGCTTGGAAATAGCGGTACTCGAACCATGGACGTATTCCTTTCATCTTACATCCCCAATGCGGGGTAGGTCAAGGCACGAACGAATCCACCACCATGACAGACAAAAGAATGCGTACTCATGCTACCAATTACTTGTTATGGTTCTAGCGGTTGTTTGTACACAATCTCTTTTATTCATTGATTGTTGTTTTTTTTTTGTATTCTCCCATGCGCGGAAGTAACGATCTTTGATGAAGTTTGTCAGAAGCAGAAAAAATCTCATCTCCATGCAAAGCGCTAGAAGTGGACGGTAATTTATCGCTAGAACGAATAGACATGAAGCGAAAGTGTATTGATAGTTCCGTATAGGGCAGCGGCAGGCTTTGAAATTGAAAGATACAAGTTTTGAAAACGAGTGGAGGGCATTTGAACGGTAGTGTATCCGATCAGGCACATAACCTTTTACCATACTACCCCATGGAGGGTAGTCAAGGGGGAGGAAATCCCCTTGACTGGCTCTTTTTGATTGCCTACTTGGCCGAGACACTCAGCCGCCAACATTCTGACCTTTTAGGTAGCCACCATGTCTCTGAAAAGAAATTGGGATATTTTCCACCTTCATAAACTTATAAAGTGATTGCATGCTCCTAAACTTCCGGTTAACCACGACATCAGATCACAAATTGAAGTTCTTTCTACATTCATAAACATGTTGATTGCTTAAAAAAAAAGTTCTTTTGGGACTGGTTCCAAGAACTGGTCACTTTTACGAATGTTCCGGATCTTTTGGAGGGTAAGTTGCTTCCCAGCATGGTTCTCAATGTTGATCAAACTAAAATTAATTTTTAATTTCAATGTTTGAATGCACACCACGCTGATTTTGAAAGCAATTCACAAGGAGGAAGGAAAAATCCTGTCACCTAATTTGATAAGATTCGAAATTTACAAAATATTCCGAGAATTTTTTTGCACCAAATGAAAAAAATTGATTTAGCTAGAAACTGTCGTGCGTGAAATTTTGGTTTTACCAGATCTTCCCTATCAAATAAACCAAAGACTTATGATTTCGCCCGGCTGAAACGGTCGGCTTTAAAGCCCAATTTTAGCATAATTTGTGCGATGGTGGCTTGTAGTAAAAACATTTAAATTTCGTAGTTGTCAACTTGTTATGTAAAAATTGGTTTTTGATAAATATTCTCCAGCTAAATACGATGCGAAACTACATCGTTTACGACTGAGACCATCACAAATTCTCGACGCTCTTTTAATGCTTGGGTGCTGATGCGTGACTAAAAAAGCTCAAGCAACACCAAGGCATCATAATTAGTGGCAAGACTTTGATTGTGACGAAATTAAGTCACAATGAAATAACTTTTACTTGTTTGCAATAAGTGTGCTACTAGGGAGGTGACCATACAACGCTACAATACTCAAGTATTGACTTCACATACAGTAGCGCTCAAAAGTGATTTGACTTTCAATTTTAAAAAAAAAAGCGGCAACACTGCCAACCGCAACCGATCTTACGTTTGTTTGTTTTGTTATGGTTCTCCATTCGTTTGGTATAATCGGTTGCACATTTCCGTTTGGATCAGAGGGTTTAACCCTGTTTTGGTGTAATTCCATTTGACAAAGTGCTTATTCGTGGTAAGTTTGAAGTTTAACAAAATATTCCACTATTATATCACTAAATGAATGTTCAAATAGCGAAAATGGATCAAACCAAACGATCTGAATACCCGCTCGCGCTCAGGGAGGGCGTGCTGAAATGTTTGGAAGAAGGACGCTCACAAGCTCAAGTTGCACGGGATTTTTTTCATTTCTCGTCAATTAGTGAGCTTCTGGAACAAGAAAAACAAGGAAAGAGGTTACGTCGGAAGTTCCCCGAGGCCAGGTCGACCAAAAGTTACCACTGAGAGGCAAGATCGTTTGATAGCAATGATGTCGGAAGCTGATCCCAGAAGAACTGCTATGGATATCTACAAGGATTTGGCAGAACTCCACGGTATAAAAATTCACATTTCAACCGTCAAGCATCGCTTGACTGATGATGGATTGCATGGTCGTCGGCTGAGTAAGAAACCACTCATTTCTGAGAAAAAACAGAAAGGCATGGGTTGCCTTTGCTTTGGCTCACCAACATTGGACTCAGGAAGACTGGTCGAAAGTACTCTGGAGCGCCGAAAGCAAATTCAATTTGTTTTCCTCCGACGGGATTAAGTATGTGCGCAGACCTGTCAACCGCAGAAACGATGTTCGGTACCAAGTTCTGACTGTTAAGCATGTCGGCGGTAATGTGATGGTATGGGGTTGTTTCTCCCAAAAAAGCGTTGGTCGATTGGTACGTATAAACGGCATCATGTACCAACTGGCACGAAAGAAAATGGACTTTCCAACAGGGTAACGACCCGAAGCATAGTTCGAAACTGCTGAAGGAATATTTCAATAAAACAAAAATCAAGGTTATGGAGTGGCCAAGTCAAAGTACTGATCTGAATCCCATTGAACACTTGTAGGAAGAGCTCGAAAGACGTGTACGAACCCAAAACTACTCTAATTTGACGACTTTTGACGAGGCCCTCCAGGAGGAATAGAATAAAATACCATATTACTAATCTTGTGGCATCGATGTAACGCAGATATTGGGCTGTAATGAAATCACGAGGCTTTGCTCCTAAGTACTGATGTCAGCCATCCTGCGATTTCTGAAAATGATATCATTTTGTGCAATATGTTGACTTTGCTTTGTTTTCCTCGTTTGTCAAATCACTTTTGAACTCGATGAAATATGTTATTTTTTGTTTCAAAAACAAATAGACTTTGAATATTGTTGAAATGTAGTCCACCATCTTTGTTTATTTATTTATACTTGCACTACTTTGAGATTTTCCGGAAAAAGTTTAAATTGAGTATAATGATTGCGTAAATATTGTTTTTCAACTGATCTTTAAGCGCTACTTTATGCAACGTAAAATCTTTTCATTGTGTAGTAGCTGAACCCATTGCGAGCCTTGCTACGCTTGCAACAAAACGAATGGAAATTCAATAGGACTGGTGCTTTTATGATGTTGTAGGAATAAGTTTTGTTAAAATATTTGTATTTGCTAGTGTGTGAAAATTCTGCAAAATCATTTTTTTTCTGTGTAGAAACATTTCATAGAAAAAACATCGATCTTCAAACTACGCATAACTTGATAACCTTGCATAACCTGATATTAACTTCTTGTTGTGTATAATGTAGCACGGAGAGCATCCCCCATTCTTGACCAAGAAGGGGTTCCAACTTCTGCCAGAACATTCTGCCAGAGCCCGCCTCCAGAGAGGGAAGGAGTCTCGAGCAACCATAGAAAAATCCTGCCTCCAAAAACCCCCAAATGCTCAATTTGGTTCCATTTGCTTGATTAGTTCTCGCGTCATGCAGAAACTTCTATGTCATATGTATGGGCCCCTTTTTTCAGAGATTGGAGGGGTATCAAACCTCCATAAAAAAATTGAGTTTCATTTATAAGGGAGCCTTCCCTTCTATACGGGGATGGAGTCTCAAACCATCATAAGAACCTTGTCTAGCTCCAAAAATCCCTACATACAAATTTTCATAACAATAGGTATAACTCTCATGTTTGGTTTAAATTTGTTTTTCGTTCGTATGCGAGCCCCCTCTCTATCCAAAGAGGGGAGTGGTATCAAACCCCTGTGAAAACATGTCTTGCCTTCATAGACCGCCACATTCCAAATTTGGTTCGATTTGCTTGATTATTTCTTGAGTTATGCAGAAATGTCTGTTTCTTTCGTATGAGAGCCTCTCTACTTTTAGGCAGAGGAGGAGTCTCGAACCATCATAACGACCTTTACCAGCGCTAAAAACCTCTGAATAAAAAAATCATAACAGTGGCGATAATTCTCATGTGTGGTTGGAACTTTAGTTTCATTTGTATGAGAGCACCTCCTTCCAGAGGGATCTCAAACCACCACGTCAACATATCTCGCCTTCATGTACTTCGACATGCCAAATTTGATTCTATTTTCTTGATTAGTTCTCGAGTTATGCAAAAATTTGAGTTTCATTTGTATGGGAGTAAACCTACCCACTCACCCCATCAGCAGAGAAAGAGTCTCGAACCATCAAAAAAACCTTCGTCGGTCCAAAAAACTCCTTGATAAAAAATTTCATAACAGAAGAGATAATTCTCATGTTTGGTTCAAATTTGTGTTTCATATGTATGAGAGCCCACAAATTTGAAGAGGTGAGCGAACTCACAGCATCATAGAAACATTTTTTGCCTTAATAAATCTCCATATGCCAAATTTGGCTCTAATTGGTTTATTAGTTCTTGAGTTATGCAGAAATCTCTGTTTCATTTGTATAGGAGCCATCCCTTCCAGATAAGGGATGGGTCTCAAACTACAAAAGAAAAATATCTTACTTTCAAAAACTTCCATATGCTAAATTTGGTTCCGTTTGCTTGATTTGTTTTCAAGTTATGCAAAAATTTCCAACAGGGTCACTTGAGTATCCAAGGACAAACCCCCCAGTTCGCCTTCCGTGCACCGGAACTTAGGCCCATCAATAAATACTGGACTATTATACAACAGGTACTACGCTAATTCGTGTATCTGGGCTATGACCGTCGATAGCGACACCAGCAGAGAGATACAAAAGCGCATTCTGGCAATCGTGCCAACTTTGGACTTCAAAGGTCACTAAGATCGAACAAAGTTCGCCGAAATACAAAGTTGGTCATCTACAAGACATTTATTAGACCGGTAGTTCTCTACGGTCATGAAACATGGACATTGCTCCGCAGACAGTGAAGCTAGCGAGGTACAACCATGAACCGATTACAATTGAGACAACGTCTGTGTACAGAACACAGCCACACCGGCCTTGGTCTGATTGGTAAGGTAAGTAAGCACTACGCGAAAGCGTCAAATCTGATGAAGACATGAAGAAAAAAAGGATTGAAATAGGTTGGTCAATTTTCTATTGCGTTATTTCCGTGATGCAATTTGATGTAGGGCACCCTTTATTTTAATATCTGTAAATTTTGTGAGCGTTTTGTTTCCGATTTTGCAAATTAAACCAAATAGGGTTTGTAGAAGAAAAGTTCCGCTTTCCCGTCAGAGGAACTACTTCCAGAATTGTTTCCAGTAGCATTTTTGTCTACTGATTACTGATAAAGTATGGTGATAAAGGGTGTTCCGATCAAAATTTGGTTAAACAGTTATGTGTGTGAATCGACCAAAGTTTTTATTAATAAGTCAAATTCTGTTTCTTTTTCGAGTCCAGTTAACACAGAAAACTGGAGAAATATTCAGCTAAGCTTCTTTACCGAATGAGAATTGCAGAGTCTTTCGTGTGACACTCTGCCACAAGATTTGTAATGAGACTGGTACAAAATCTTGCTGGTAGGTGTCAAACGAAAGACTGTGCAATTTACAATCGGTAAAGGAAGCTTTCAGCTGAATTTTTCTCCTGTATTCACTTTATTCGCCGCAGAACGCCCGTTTGCCTTGAACTGTTTCTCACCCAAAACAACTTTTTGAGTCTTCTTAAGGTTCCGCTTTACGATGGCCGAATATTGTTCGATTAGGCAAAGCTCTGGCGTGCTGGAAGCGTTTTTGTCCTTAGACACCACTTGAACGTTGGTGGCAGCATATCACTCCAGGGCATTTATTCCGTAATGGCAAGATGCCTAATCCGGCCAAAATAGAATGGAGCAATTGTGTCGCTTCAGGAAAAGCAGTAGACGTTTTTGTAGGCACTCGCTCAGATAAATTTCCTGGTTGACGGTTCCGGTCGCAATGTAAACGTTGCTCTTCAAGCCACAGGTACAGATGGCCTGCCACACCAGATATGTATTGGCGAGTTTTGACAGTTGTGTGCTTGAAAATATCTGCCAACTTTCCCCGATCGGTTGCCGTATAAACATCCTGTCCAGGAAGATGTTTAATGTCTGCCTTCATGTAAGTTTCATCGCCATGTACCTTTCAATCAAACTTCGTCAACATCGTCGTGTACAACTTTCGCGATCGTGCTTAGGCCGACGTGTTTTGTTTATCGTCGAAATTTGGAGTCACCACTTTCTTGTGAGTCAACAGTCCAGCTCGTGTTTTAGCTCTATCCACGGTTGAAGGCACCACTCCCAGCTTTTTTTTTGACATCTCGGACGAAGAGGTTGGGGTACCCTTAAAAACAGCGGACCACTCTTTTTGCCGTCGCTGTGGCATCCGGCTTTCGATTTCCTTCCGATCCAGCTTGCCTAAACAAACGTTCACCAAACACTTTGATTAAGTTGCTAACAGTTGATTTCGCCACATTCTAGAATTTCGCCAACTTGCCGGCGTCGGTGGTGTAGTGGTAAGCGTGACTGCTACTGGCCCCCAGTGGGTCTGGGTTCAATCCCAGCCGACGTCGGTGGTTTTTCTGAGGCGAAAAAATCTTGGTCACGTCTTCCTTCGGAAGGGAAGTAAAGCCGTTGGTCCCGGTTCATAGTCATGAGTCGTTAGGTAGGGTCCAGGTGGTGAAATCGTCTCCCTGGCGTCGGTGATTGTCACCATGTGAGGAAAATAGGCCGACGGAAAATAAATAAGTAAAAAAAAAAAAGAATTTCGCCAACTTGGCGTGAGAGTAGTTTGGATTTTCGCCATGAACGTGTAAAATTTTGATGCGTTGCTTCTCTTCCTTCGACGAAATTTTGATAACTGAAGTGCTAATCTCAAAATCAAAATAGAGGCATGATGTTACACGCACACATCTTCAAAATGAGGGGTGTGCCAAATTTTTAATGCACGACGAAAGGAAATGGGTCAAGTTTAAGTCGACCAAATTTAGATCGAAACACCCTTATGAACTAGTACGCATTGATGCACGAATACTAATTCCGACAGCGTATGATTGAATCGACATACTTACTTGTAGGTATATGGAAGCCGATCATACTTTGGTGCACGGGGACGGAACAACTGTCGCCTCACGACATAAATCTTATTATTGTTTTGTATGCATTTCATTGATCACATGTCTCATTAAGAAAAGCTTCCAGTGCAATGTATTATGTTTGGTATATATATATATATGTTTATTCATTTTCAGAAAAAGTCAAGTTTAAATTTATAAAAAGTAAAATAAAAATACATGAAATAAGCACTTTTTCTTCCTAGCAAACTAACAACTATTGAACAATAAATAAGTAAAGAACGTCTTTCTGACAACTTTGACAGCCATTTGCGCTTGCACATCCTCAAGTTTGTCTTTCGGCACCATCGCCTTCCGCTCGTTGCAAATCTTACGTACCGCAACCAGAGGTCTCATTCTTCTAACAGCTAACGTCTGCCGATCATCCGATCTACTCAAATCCAGTGTCCGGCTGTTGTCTGCCAAGTCGATGGAAGATTCCATGTACTGATCAAGTGACTCCTGCTTCTGACATCTATAGCTTTCCAAAAACAGCTGGAACGGAAGATTTCCTTGTGCCGTCTCTCCTTGTACGCCAAGTTGTCCAAACGTCTCAAAGTAGATGTTTTTAGCGTCGATGGCCACTTTCACAGCATCGTCGTAGGCGTTCATAATCAACAGGTAGAACGCATAATCCTCCAGTGCTTCCGCATACACTACACTTTTCGATCCAAAGTTGTGCCAAGCCCAACTTACTGCCTGCGTTATCAGCAATTTTGCCAGGTAAAATCTCTTTTTGGTAAGACAGTTTCTTCCCAACAGTCGAAAAGTCCCGATGATTGTTTCGATTGGACAGACGTCTTCGCTTAGTAGGTGCATTGCTAAAAGCGCTTGTTTATAACTTGCGTTGAAATCGCAATTCTCGAAGTAGCTAACGGCTAGAGCACAATGTAGGTCCACATTTAAACTGATAGGTAAAACTTTGGTCAATTTAACGAGTGCTCCGATCTCCGAAATAGCAAGAAAAGCATCCCTATGACATTTTGAGAGTGATTTGGCGTGAACCAAAACCTTCAACACTTGTAACACCTTCAGAGATCGTCCTCTGGCTTGACCTTTAGCGATGTTTAGTACGATGATGGCTTCAGCATTCCATCCAGCTTCCATGAGGAATGTTCCTAACTTAAGCATACAGCTAAATCCAAGCAAGTGGTCATCGCATAGATCCGGATTTGATGAAACGAAATGACTGATGTTTTCCGTTAGGGTCCATACGAAGTTCATGGTCGATTCCTCTAGCCACTGGAAGTATAACGTGAGCCTTGTTCGAGCGTTTGGGTCGCATCTCAGGATGTTGCTCACGTTGCACGGATTGGATAGCACTTGCCACTGTTGTTGTACCAGATCTGGGTCGTGGCACATTAGGTCCAGTATGTTGATCATAACTCCAATCGGTTGTTGCTCCAGTTCCGCCGTAAATGCAAGCTTCGGTTGATTGAGAGTCCAGCTAAGTGATTGAGAATCCAGCGTCGAACAAGAACTACTAGAGTTCGATGAGCTCAGCGTCAATTCCACAGGGTAATACATTTTGAACTATTTTGCACTGTCGCCGATCGATTGAACTGTTGAAGTGATAAACATGAAATGATGCTGTTTTAGACACTGTAGTGAGCTTAAATAAGGTGTTCATCATCATGTGTACCCGACCGGTCCAGACAATCGGTACGAATTAGAGAGAATATAAATGTACCCACGGAATTTTGTGGACGCTGAGGTAGCGTTGATAGGGCGTATGCGATGAGTCGGTTGGGTTTCAACTAATACGTATTATTTTCCATTTTGACATTGTTACCTCAATTGTGTCAGGATAAAATAGCTTATTTAAAATTTTCCCTTATCTCTAATAAATTGATTTGCAATATGACAACTGATTCCAAATATACGAATGAACATATCCCAAAAAACACAGATTACAAGAACATGTTTCTCGACAATCACTCAACTGAACTACGCGCAACAAGCACTAAGTAAAAGGTTAGGTTAGAGATTTTTTTTGAATAGCTTGCATTCAGGTCTTTTTGGTTCGGATGCATAGTAAAAACATTGTTTTAAAAACGGTTGATGCGCAGATGAATTAAAATATAAAAGCAAACATATAAAATTATGAAATCAAACGAAAAGTCGATGCACATGAAATCATAACAAAGATACAGGATTGCTGGATATAAACGTCAGATAGTAAACCTTGCTATGAAAAAATATTATCACCGCTACTAGCGTTACTTAGTAGCGATCACATTTGACGTGTATGTCATTATTGCCTGCACAGTTTCATTTTTAGAATTCATGAATTCAATACATTTGGTTAAAGCGCAAACATTTTGGCTTATTGTGTGTTGTGAGCTGTTTGGCGAAGAACCGATTTTATAATCAAAGTGCTTGTTTTCATTGTAAAATAAAATATATGCAATGCCCTTGCAAACATACTTAAAGTTCCGAGCAGTTCCAGGCGAAACTGACCATAAAAAGCCGCTTGGATTTGGACGAAATATCGCAAACATATTCAGAATACGTATTTTGACATAAGTATATATTGTTGGGACTCAAGAGTAGCTATTGAGAAGGGCTCATGTGTTTTTGATATAACAGTTTTAGGAAAACAGTAGCTCGGAAATCATTTGTTTTGCAGAATGGAAGTCTGAGAATAAATGACAGGGAATCAAAATATCCATTAAAAATAATATACACAAAAAATATTTGTATTGTAAACTTAAAATTTTATGAGTGTCTAAAAACTTAAGAAACACGCCCTTTTCATAGATTATTCGAGATGGTCCATCACCAAAACTATGTTTGTTTCAACGAACATGGATATTCCAATATTTTTTTTCTTGACTTTCGCACGATTGGATAAATAATTTGAAAGTTATAGGAGATTACTTCATCATTATTGTGATAAATTCCACGACGGTTTGGTCGATTCGATAAGTGAAGAGCTGATTTCACCCCACTTCCCCTTATATTCTTGAATAATTTATAGATATCTTTGCACGGGGAGGCTCAAGATCAACAGAATAGTGCTCGTCTCATGTTAAATTACCTAGAAAATCGAAAAAAGGTTTTTTCAAACACCGCACGGCTCTGTGAACGAAGATATGGGTGGTTTTACCCCAACTACCCTCGTATTCTTGAATAGTTTATAGATATCTTTGCTCGGAGTGGCTCAAGATCAACCAAATGAGGCTTATCATATGTGAAATTTTCTGAAGAATCGAAACCAGCTCTATAACTCCACAGCCACATCCGTGTGGTGATTGAAACCAGTCCAAGCGGAAATGGCCCTGTTTACATGCCGCGCTTTAAAGCGACAAAAGTTACAGATTTTTTCCTTAGTTTTCATCAGTTCTTGCCCACTGTGGATTGGGTCGAAATGACTGTTTACAGCACAGGACCTAATATAAGGGACATTTTTTTTTATGTTCCCAACTATGGCCTAATTATTTGATTACATAGTAAAATGATACTTTTGATAAAGTTTTCAATGAAATTGTGTGACTTTGTGTTTGTAAAATTTGCAGAGGATTCACCCAAACCAAAACCTCAGTAACAAAACCTACATTGTAAGAATTTCAATGTTTTGAAGTGAAGTTGAAGATTGATCACATGTGACAATATTTTAAGAGAAATAAAGTAATTTAATTATAGTTTGTATTGTGAAATTTGGTGCTGAGTACAACGAATATAGCTTCAAAAAGAATGTCTAAGAAAATAGAAATAAACTTCAAAACCATTCGTTTGAACAAGAACTCTTAATGATGAGACAAGGTTGCATCCACGAGTAGTCCAAATATGGTGCTTTTAGACCGACATTATATCCATACTCATCGAAAGTTTGCAATCTCATTAAGTTCATCGGTTAACTTTCCATGTTTCAAAACAGCAAACTTCTTATGATGCGTGTCTTACCAAAGGTATAAATAGTTGAATATCTTTTCTAGCTCGGTAACTTTATGAGTTATTTTTAAAATTGTAATCGACCGCTACACATTAGGCTGAATCAAAGGACATGTACCCTATATTATATTTTTATTGACATTTTGATTTCCTGCCATTTTTCTCAAACATCTGTTAAACGAACGATTTCCTAGTTACTGCTTTTCCTAAAACTGTTGTATCATAAACAAATAAGCCCTTCTCGAAAGTTACTCTCGTATCAAAACGACCCTTCCTCATGCCAAAACACTTATACTGTTATGCCGAAAACGTTTGCAAAGTTTCGAACAAAGCTAAAATTCTTAAGTTTTGTAATTTACTGATTTGGCGTGGAACCGCTCTTCTTGCATCGGTCATTCAGCTGTCAAAATGTTTGCATGACTAATTTCAATCAATAGATTTTTTCTAGACTTAGTAGAAGCATAGATAAAATATTTATTTTCCAATTTGCTGCTATTCGAAAATTTTCTTGAAAAGTTAAGTGGATATCTACAACACGGTTGTTTTGATAATGACGATGATGATGTAATACTACCAACTATTGTAGCAATATTACTTTCCATAGCAGTGAAATAATTTGAAACACGATTTAATCAAGATTATATTGTTGTTTGTGATCACCTAGCGTCTGTATGAAGGGCCAAAACCGTTTGAGTAGACCCATAAGCTGAGGCACTTATGTGAAACCCAAGAATATAAGAAATAGAATCTCCTTCCAAAAGCAAGTTCACACCACTAGAATCGAGCCCTCGATTGACAGAATAAACACAATATATGGGGTCGAAGAGCCCGCCCTCGTTCCGTGAAATGTTAACAATAGGGAAAAGGCAGTCCCATGCTCCCTATCCAAATCGTTTCACTAGGGTGCCCTGACGGTGCTTCTCTTTCCCGGTTATATGATATGTAATAAATATTTAGTTCATTTTGGTGTGGTCCAATGATCTAAATTAATAGAGAAATACTACATGATGTGTTTATAGTTCCTGGGATCACCTTCGCTTTAACATTGTAGCAGATAAAATTTCATTAATATTATTATAACGAAAAAAAAACAGCTGTTCCCGAGCACCACTACAAAATGCATGACTACAAATGCATGACTACAAAATGATGATGGCTCCTTGAACCTGAACATGAAATCATGTATGTATCGATTTTAGAATATTTAAAGGAATTTATAAGAAATATATCAGAATATTTGTATGTGTAAAACGGAAATACACCTACCTGTATATAAAAGTCAAATGATTCATCCTGAAAATTCAGTTTGATTATAAAGAAATAATCAATGATGATATGTTGGAAATAGTACGAAGTCATTTTGGAATACTTAATAATACACATATAATAACAAAACGCAGCTATTTAACTTTTGAGCTCTTGCGATGTTAGATGTTTGCAACTCTGAAATGGTGAAAATTTTCAAAGTCTGTTATTGATTGATGAACAAAAACATTTGTTGATATGATAAAAGAAAATTTATCACCTGGCAGTCTAGCAATACCGTAAAGAAAATTCAGCTAACAATAAGGCGAAATAAATTTTACACGAGTGTCAATAATGCCAAAAACGAAAACTTTATAGATCTTCACAAAAAAAAAGAAACAAAAGGGAATTAGAATTTTCCGATAACTCTTGCTACTGGATAATTTTATTAGTAAATACATGTCTTCAGATTTTGGTCCTGCTGCCAATATAGACGAACTTGCGTATCCATTATGAACTAGAATGTTTCGGCAATTTATCATCAAAGCTACTGTAGGGCTTTAATTCTAATCTTTCCAAATCCTCAACTTGTTAAAGTGGCTGAATGGATACTATCAAGAGCCGTCACACTGGCGACCAAATGTCGCATCTCGAAAAGATATCGTTTTATTTTTGTGATTCATTGAATTTTGGGGCTTCAACCTCATACCTAACTACTAGTACAATGCATATTCTCACGCACACATTGAATTTTTCTAAGCGAATTGATGTATATACCTCGACCAATGCCCTAAATAAAAAATCTATTCGATGTAATGAACTGAAAAATCACTATACACTAAGGTTTTTTTTTACACGGGGAAACGTTCCATTTTTTCTATGAATCCGTGTAAAAAATACTAAATAGAGTTTTTTTTTTATTTTGAGTATTTACACCAAAATTTGTTAGTTTAAAAAAAAATCTCACATGGTTACTTGTTCTTCAAAGCGTAAAATGTGATTTGAATTAGGTCGTAAAGTTGTTCCGTTCTGGACTTATCCCCGAAAACAAACCGTGTAAAAAAAAACCACAGCGTCTAGGATAATCTACGATAATACTTTATCCCGTAAATCATAGGCTTTCCACCTCAATTTAAGCACAACGTTTTCAGTTTTCAGATTTATAACTAGGATTCGAGATTTCGAGAACCTTCTCTAACAGCAGCTGGAACCATAAAAAGTTGTATTTATGAATAAAGTATTTTTATTTCAAGAGGACAATTCATGACTTCAAAATGATCACTAATGCCTTCGTGAATATTGCTATGGGTTTCTTGTCTACAGTAAAACAACTAACGCTTAGGTTGTGTTACGGAAAATACCTCATATTATCGTGAACATTTTTTGTGGTGCATTTCATAACACTTTGTTTACGGAATAACGTACCATTCAACTCATTTCGAAGATTGTATTTATTTTCGTACATTGTTATCGTACGTCTACTGTTTTTGAAAATGTTTTTGTCAAACGCAGAATTCAAACTGCAGTTCATCAAGTATTCTTTTTCAGTTTGACAAGTGAAATTTTTGTAGTTTCTTAGAGTTGTGTCTTCAAAAATTCAAAATATCGTTACAAACCAGCCGTGTTGGTGCACATTTTTGGATTATAGCAGCGTTCAATTCATTTGCAAACCAAAGTCATCCAGCAGCACTGGTATACAATAGTCAAAACATATAATATTTATTATACAATAGTCATAAAAATTGTTAAATTAAAATCTTTACTGAGCTAACGCTTAACTACAAACAATAATAAATAAATTTCAAAGAAATATCGCACACACGATCTATAAGACTTGAGTGAGGATTTTTGCAATAAAAAACCTCGCTAACCGGTGGGATTTGAATCGAAAATTTCCTACTAAGTATCCAGGTACATTACCAAACACACAAAGGACCTTATGAACTCAATTGAACTCAATGTTTTTACTTCCGCACACACTTCCCAGCGTATCATTTCGGTAACGCCCACTAGCCGTTCATCATGAAACAAGGATGAAAATCAAATTGGAACGAGCAGCCTGCTTATTGTTTTCGCACGTTTGCCTTTCACCCGCCTTTCAATGTGAAGAATGCCGATATTTGAGTCGAAACAATCTCATGATTCCCTTTCATTGACGATAATTGAAACAATTACCTTCTCCTCTTTCAATTTGATTAATTTGCTTCTAGTTCCTCTGCCGTTTTTTTTTAAAGCATCCATGTTACTATATGACGAATGAAACATACAACGTGCTATCTTCACGTGCTGTGTGAAAAAGTACTACAAACATGAGCTTTCATTTCTAGTAAACAAAAAATCATAACGGCTCACGATGAAATTGAAAATGATCGAAGCAACCACATTTTCGTTCGTCGGCATCGATGAATCTTGACAGAATCAGGTACGAAGCGATGTCAATAAGAAAAACAGTCGCTGCGAACTTTTGTTTACGGCATTGATTGTCCTGCTAATTTGTTACTAAGCTGCCTGTCGTTGGTAGTAAATTGAAAGCTAGTAATTTCGATTGATTGGTGCTGTGATTGGGCTTATTTTCATTGGTTGTTAAGTCGTTGATTACTACCGCAGCTGAATCATCAAACGTTTCATTTTTAGCATACGTGCTCGCATGGATCGTGCGTGTTTATAACGCTCTACCTTCACTGTAACGGTAACGGTCAGGAGGTAAAAGTCGCGATGAGAAAAACACCACTCATTGTGATCTGGGTACATTCTGGCGCGTGGACAACCCGTTCAGTACAACTAGAGCAATTGAGCAGTCGACCTTACCGCCGACCACCGGATCGTATCGTATCGTATGACATGCATAAGGGTAGTTCTTTGAATTGTTAACTTAAGCTACTTAAATATGTTGAGTGGTAAGGTAAAATTCTATTTCTCATCAATTAGCAAAATAATTTGCAAATATAAAAGTATAAATTTAAAAAAAATGAATATTTATTGTGAGACAGGACATGATGATAGAATGAATCTGGCCAAGAGCCTTCACACATTCTGGATCAAACGCTGAGCTGACAAGGTGCCGTTTCTCTTTTCGTCATTCGTTTGCAAGTATTGTTTTCCCTCTCCATGTGGGCTTCCTTACCTAACAAGAATTCCGAGTGCAAAGTGAAATAGTGTTCGAGTTCAAGCGGATGCTCAGGGCAGAGTGCAATATTTAACACCATCGTAATAAATCATCGATCTCAACTCAGCTACGGCCCAGCAGCAGGCAAACGTGTTGCTGTGCGATCGAACGGCCGAGGTTGTTGACTTCGCCGGTTATGTGAAACTGGTAAAACCAAGGGTGAGTCGCTTAGCACAATATCCCTTGTGCCCATTTTTTTTAGTGTGTCTCTAAGCGTTACGATGAATGCCAAGAGGTGCCCATGTGTGCCACGGTAATTTGACAGTTCAAAGGTTATGTTTTGGCTACACCTGGCAAGCAGGCGATTGTTTTGTTTAGCTATGGATAAATTAGGGTTTCACCGAGCGATCTCACAAACACTAGCGTGCTGCTTTACACGTATAGGATCGATTTGTTTATTGTTTTCAACCACGAGATCAACTGTCAAAATGTTCAGGTTGACAACGGTTTGTTTTTTATTTTCAACCAGCAAAACGATTGTATTAGTGAAACTGCTTACTAATACTAACGACGGCAGAGAAGTCTATGTTTTGTGATTCGAGTCTCGGTCAAGGTTTTTGTTGTGAAAAACGCGTTTTTGATACTCCTGTGTTGAAACAGCGAATTTCAGTGATAAAGAATGAAAGCTCAAGACGCTAAGCGCCAAAACCGGTGTTATACGGTGTTATAACAAAATGTTTCAAACCGTATCTTCCATGCGAGATTCCCCTGTAATAATTAATAACTATTCGATACATTTGTAATTATACTAAGTTGTTAAATGTTACCATTTATTGAAATGTGTCTTTCATACATTCCATCGTAATCTTCTTCAATAATTTTTTTTTTGCATGGTCTCTTATCCGCACGAACTATTTGGCATTTAACCGTTTACCTCATCTTTTGTTCCATTCAAGATGTTGCCTAAACAAACAAATAGCTCGAAAGCTCACTTGTAATAATTTTTTCCTAAAACCTATGTCTGTATCATGATAAAACAAACAAATCAAAACAACACCACAACATCATATAACGTCAATTTTCCAGGGCTGCTAGATTTCATCTTCGAAAAACACAAATGTCAAAAGCGTGCCAAAGAGTGCCACACATGTTATGCCTGGGACAGACAAACAACGTACAACGTTGTACTTCTTTAGTCTACTACTTGTTTTTTAGTACTGGATTAAAGTCTTTGACAGTTCGTACAACGCTGTCCGTTGTATGTCTGTCTCAGGCATTACGTATGGTGTATGATTTTCTTCTTCGGCGTGCCTGACACACTGTTCTAAGCGACTCACCGCTTGGGTAAAACTGTTGTAAAATTTTCATCGCATCGTATGCGTCTGTGTCTTGCCGTAGACGGGAGATGCTAAGATAGTTAAATAGGGTAGCAGGCATGATTATTTACACTAGTTATAAGTTTTATTTTTGCATGGTATCAGCAACACATTAATTCTTCTAGCATTTATGAGATTGGTGAAGGTTTTTTTGTATGTGACAGTGTTTATTTGTGTGCATGATTATGATCTCTCTCCAACCCGATTCTCACAAAATCAAGTGAGTATCAAAGTGTGCTGTGATCAACGCGAGATGTGAACAGTCTTCTGCTGTCATTTTGCACCGCACACAGGGATGAATTTAAAAAAAGTGGGACATGGGTATTTCCGGCGAAACTATTAGGTGTGGCCCATTCATATCTTCGACAATGTTTTCAAATTTTTGGAGTACTTTATTTTTGTGTTAACAAATTTCATTTAAGGGGTGTATACACCTAGATAAAATAAATTACTTTTTTACTTAAGGTTCAAATCGATAACCATGTATTACAACATTGGAGATTAAGTCATTTTATGGAACTTTGTAGAAAACAAAAACTTTCTATCTCTTAACTTGACGAAGTTGTAGGGTGATAAAGATATGAAAAATGCAATACCCCCTTAAAAGTCGTTTTTTTATCTTAACTTTTTTATTTCAATTTTTCCACTTTTTTAATGTTGTACAGAATTTAAGGTACTTTAAAAATACACCTTTTTTGTTGTAGAAAGCTTATCATTATCTCTTCATTTAAAGAATTTACGTCGGTTTTAATTAATTTTGTGAGCTATCTCCAAGGATGTGTAGATTACAGGTTAGCAGGTATTAGCAGCTAAAATCAATGGTTATTTATTCAACAACTGATACCCTTCAAAGTGATCTGAAATTATAAGAGGGTCCAAGGGGGCTCCTAACAATTTTTCAAAAAAGTGACTAGCTTCTTATTAAATTATGTTGCATATATAGTGATTTTTTCATCATTTTGAATAAATATTTAGACATGCTATTGATTGGTGCACCGTTCCATTTCTTAAATAATGTTTTATCAAGTGAAAATTGTATTTTATTCAATTCTTTCAACTCAGTTTTGTTGTTGTTTGTTGTTGTTTGTCTTTATTTAAGAGATTTTCAGCCGGTGGCCGCGGTTTTGTATTTTGTGTTGTTCAGTAACAGATAGCTGGTGGTGATAAGTACTACTCGCTGCATGCTGCCTATTCGGACTTATTTATACGTGATCAGTTGAAATTCAGCTAAGTATCCTTTATAGGTTTGATATCCAATCAGTTTCAGGACCTTAGCTAAGGGCCGCGGGAGTAAAGATGTCATAACCCACATAGGATGATGTAATGTTTACTGTTGTAACGTGCCAGCCGCAGGTTTCATAGTTGTATGTTGTGAGGGATGGGCAGAGGCAGTAGGAACGGAGGCAGTACGATACCCCATTTACCATCTTCAGTAAGTTGGGAGTCATCCTTGAACATTGCGGGGTGTGATAATGTACTCTTTGAAACTGCTCGAAGAAATAACTGGTGTCCGGGGGCAACTAGATAAGATTTGCTACCGCTTTTTCAACTTTAATTCGAACACCGCAGAAGTGCCAATCGACCCCCACTCTTTTTAGGTGGTTCCGACGACATTTTTGAACTTTAATGAAAGTGTGAATTTGTTTGCACTCCATAATCACAAGAACACGCTGTCAGTTAGGGCATATCCGCTTCATATTGAAACCGATCAAAGCGGCTAAATTATCATTAAGGCTGAAAGTAGTAATGCAAATAACGGGTGGCAACTAAAATTTTGGAATTTCTTTCTCAAGCTGTCAAAAAAAGACAAACATAGTGGAAGAAGATCTGACTTATTCAAATAAAAGATACATTGTCCATTGTTGAAAAAAAATTAGTGAACATTTGATAACGGTCCGTAATCGGACGTTCGGCGAAGCTTCCGTTTGATGTCGGAACAGGAGCGTTGTACGGCCTCCATGTCAACTTTGCGAATGCATCTCTTGATTCTACCAATCAACTGTTTGCAATTCGTGGCTCTCCAGTTATTTTTGTACACCAAGGAACTCAAAACCCCGAAGAAATCTTCGATTGGGCGACACTGAGGCAGATTTGTCGGGTTGTGGATTTTGGGTACAAATGAGATCGAATGGGTATTCAGGAACGATTGTGGTTTTATGGCGTAATGCGGTGATGTTTTATCCGACCAAAACACGTATTGTCCATCAGCATGATGTTTTTGTAGAAATGGGATCATAATTTTCTTCAAACATTCGTTCTGGTACACATCTTGATTGATTTCCAAACCAGAGGGCTTGAACCATGGCTTAGAAATGCCTTTCTCGGAAATGGCAATGTACAGCATCACTTTCTGTTCAAACTTATGTTTAAACTTATATTTTATGTTCGGAGGTGTAGTAGAACTATCCGTTGAATAGTATCGATCGTTTCCGGGAATCTGCGTCTTCAAAAGAGGGAAGTAGGCTTGGAAGTAGGTTTCGTCGTCCAAAACAAAACTTTTTCCGGAATAATTTTTAATCAACCAACGGCATTGGGATTTCAGCGTTGAAATCTGTGCATCAGTATATTCCGGGGCTCGTGTCTTCTTTCGGCACTTTATTCCGACTCTTTTCAATGTTTTGCAGATGTACTGGTGAGTTGCGGCATCCCGTTGGCTCAGTGAATCCTTGTTGTTGAAGGCACGAGAAAGAGAACGAAGTCCTTTTGCGTCCATAATTTTGGCTGGTCTTCCACTACCTTGCTTGCGAGCAGTTGTTGGGGATCTAAGGATATGGTAAACAATCGAAGTCGCAACATTTTCGCTTTTAAAATGTTGTATCGTATACGTTTTGCCGAGATTTCTGTGCAGTTCGTAGAACTGTACAACGCGTTTGCGAAATACTTCTTGTTTCGACGGCATTTTGAGCAAAACTGAGCAAGCATAAACAAAACAGAAAATACTAGCAGAAAGAGGAGAGAAAGAGCTAACGCATACACACTCTTATTTCTCTCTGAGCCCGTTTGTTGTTGAGCATAGAGGCCTCGAAAAAATTCCAAAATTTTAATTGCCACCCGTTAGATCATTGCACCGAATGTATTAACCTCACTTTTTTGACAGTTCAGGGAGCTTGTTTACAAGGTGTTAGAATTCTAACCGCTCAATCGAAAATTTTGATGTCTTTTTCCGGATTCTGTACGATTAGATTGAGGAAATGATGTAAAACTAAGCACTGGTGTTTGTTTTCCTGCAATTTTACTTCAATCGTAATAAAATTAGATCACATAATCTCAAACCGATCTTACCAAAAATATTCTAAATCCACGTAAATAAGCTCCCAGAACTGTCAAAACAGCATTGATGACGCCATCGTGCAATGATCTATATTGGTTTGCAAGCAAATTCCTTTAAATTTCACTATAAAAAGCTTATCTTTTGACAGATTATTTCGCCTGTGACTAACAAACTTTTTCAGTGTCGAGTGCCATTCTGCTGATGATATGTAACACATCAAAATATTTAACGATAAAATGTGAGGTAGAAGGAGATGTTCGCTCATCACCATGAGGCACCAAGAGTGAACATTAATGTTTTTGGCTGGAATGAAAGATGTGAAGAGAAAGTGTTGAAAGTTCAGTCAGAGTGCGGCAGGTAGGAAATCTAACAGATGTTTTTTGAAAATTGAGCGAAAGGGCATGTATCCAATGGTACTCGAACCATGGACGTCAATCTTTGCCTAACATTCGTCTCCCATGTGCACATCAATAAACACAGTGCACACAATAGATCGCTAGAATAACTATACAAGCCACAGTGGTACATGAGCGTCTTTCCATGCGTCAATTTTTGCCTGTTGAAGTGGTGGACTTGTTCCGTTGCTACACCCTACCCCGCAGTGGGATGTTAGGCAAAGATTGACGTCCATGGTTCGAGTACGATTGGATACACGCCCTTTCGCTCAATTTTCAAAAACATCTGTTAATTTTCCTACCTGCCGCACTCTGATGGAACTTTCAACAATTTCTCTTCACATCTTTCATTCTAGCCAAAAACATTAATGTTCACTCTTGGTGCCTTATGGTGATGAGCGAACATCTCCTTCTACATCATAATCGTTACTCTTCGCACGGAGAATAAATAACATAACATTTAATGTATATAAAATGTGTTCAAAATCTGTCTGAAAAGTATTTTTTGCCATCACAGTCCGGTTGTAAATGATACATTTTTTACATCTATTTAAGATCAGCTAAATTTCAGATGGTATATGTTTTACGTTGCCGTTTTGTACGTGCCTGACAATTGAATGTAGAGGGATTCACTGAGTGCTTCGCAAGCTAAGTCCACTAAGAATCCGGAATAATAAAATCATCTGTATCTCGGTAATGGATTGACGTACATATAAGTTTAATACATCAAAACAAAGGTAATTCACTGTACGTGAAGAAAAAATGTCAATACGAATCATTTATCTTTGTTTCTTATGAAAATTCACACTTTCTTCTTTATTACTCCCATCAAACGCTGCACACATCCGTAGTCAACTTCCTTGGCACATTTGTTCCACATTTTGGTCATGTGGGTCGCGTCCCGAGCCGTTTTTTTACTTTTATTAAGCTTCCGCTTCATTATTGCCCAAAACCTCTCGATGGGCCGAAGCTGCGGGCAGTTGGGTAGATTTATGTTTTTATCGATGAAATCTGCATTTGTTATTATCGCAGTACCACTGGATGACTTCCCGGCTGTAGTGGCAACTCGCCAAATCTGGCCAAAACTTCAGGGAACCTTTATGGGCTTTAATGAAAGGTAGTACGTGGTTTTTGGCCAGGAAGCTGTCCGAAATCCATTTTGACGTAGGTTTCATCGTCGATGAGCAGGCATCCTTGGTACTTCGTCAAAACCTGCTGATACAATTTCCGAGCTCGAGTTTTGGCCACGAAACTTTGCTTCAACGTTCTGTTCGGTTGCTTGCTGGGTCGATAAGATCGATATCCTGCTCGCAAACGATTTCTTCGACCGGTACTGCGAGCAGCAGCGTATTTTTGTTGGATTTCTTTATCTGATAGTCCAGGGTTTGCTACCGCTACCAATCAGGTTCACACTTCGGTACGCGGCCAACAGCCTCCCATGGTCTCGTCGATTACGATGAGTAACAGTAGCGGCGAAAGTCTACATCCCTGCCTCACACCGGTAAATATCCGTATAGGGCCGGACAAGGCAACGTTATGCTGGAATCTGCACCTGAAAACCTTGTAATGCGCCTCGATGATGTTGACGATTTTAGCCAGGACTGCTTTGCATATAAAGGCGACCCACAAATTTTCGTGATTGAGTCTGTCGTAAGTCGAAGTTTCGAAGTCAATTAATATCAAATTGAGAGACTCTTGGAATACCTTAACCTACTTCAGGATGATTAACAGCTAGCATGAGCTAACAACATGGTCCAAGATCTACTACGGGTGGAGATTGACGTCGATCTTCTCCTGTATCCGGTTCAGGATAACTTTTCACAGAACTTTGAGAACAAAACACAATAGCATGATGCCTCGCCAATTGTGGCACACAATCGGATCCCTCTTCTAAGGGATCTTTAGCAAGCCAGTGTAGATCTTGATACCACGATGGCATTTAGTTCTCCCCGACCTGTTGCTCGGCGGCATCTGTAGGATCATAACATTGAATTACGATAATCTTTTAAATCCGTGTTCGGAATCTTGCTATGATTTTGTTTTAATTTATTGGCTCCCACTTATAAAGCACTGCATTACCATGACACTAAACTCCACAGTACTGGGGGGGGGGGACGTTGTCACCTCAAATTCCGAATTATAACAGTACTTGCCCGGACGGTAATTTGTGTTCTCCAAAGCTTGGCTAAAAGATTTCACGTAGCCCAAGTATCTCACCCGCATCACGCCTTGATGGCTTATCTTGCCGAGCTAATGGTAAAACATTCCATTTCCCTATTGGTGTCTTTTGCTTTGCGCTAAAATACGTTGCGTGAATCAGTTCGTAACCTTACTGTGTTGATGTCTGTAACAATTATAAGATTCGGAAAACAGTAGGTAGTGAGCTCCGTGATATAGCCCCATCTTAGAAGTAGCTACCGAGGAAGAACATTTCTTATTCAGCCGCAGGATGCTCCCTGGCTAATGGTGAACAGATGGTCAGATTGCTGGAGAATTTCCTCTACCGCTGTGCTATGATAAATGTGCCAATGTTCAAAAGGCACCATGAGTTGTCTTTTTCCAGCCCAGAGATAAACTATTGAAAAGTCTTGACATTTAGAGAGAATTGATGCGCAAGAGTTCTGATATTACGATACATAAAGAGAGATTTAAAAGTCTTTCCAGTATAGAATATTGTATCTACATTTTCTCGCGAGATGTGAATCTAGTTGGCATTGTCTCCGATGTGAGTTTGACTGTTTTGAAACAACCTTCTGGTTGTTTTAAGGACTTTTGAGACTAACATGAGATTGTAACTATCTCATGAGTTTGTAGTATCGGTTTCAAGACGAAACAAAAGTTTATCAACTTTTTGACTCGTTTCACTTCAAAAAAATCGCCGTAAGAAAACTAGAATCCCCTCCATAAGATTGAAATCGTAGAAACCAAAGGCTCCACTTGTATCAACTTGTGAATGCAGTTAGCAGTTTCCGCCATTAGCCGAATCCGAAGAGAATAATAATAATAATAATAATAATAATAATGCTTCTCCTAAACCTTCCTATATAGCTTTTTCGGACATTGTTGCATCCACTTTGATATGTTCAGTATAGAAAACACTATTTGACGCTTAGTTTATTCAATTAACTCTTTCATGGCCCCTCCTAGCGTCCATCATATCCTTCGATGAATAATTCATCGAAGCACGTCGGAAATATAATTGCCGAACTGGAACTTCCGTAGTCTGGGGCATAATTAGAAACTCTCATCTCCATGCGAAGCGCTAGGAGTGAACAGTAATTTTATTGCTAGAACGAATATACATGAAGAGAAAGTGTATTGATAGTTCCGTATAGGGCAACGGCAGGCTTTGAAATTGAAAGATACAAGTTTGAAAACGAGCGGAGGGCATTTGAACGGTGCCGATCAGGCACATAACCCTTTGTCAAACTACCCCATGTAGGATAGACAAGGAGGAAATCCCCTTGACTGACAAAAGGTTATGCAGCCGATCGGGCTTATATGTCTTATACTGTATCATACACAAGGACAAATTTGTGATCGTTTGCAAGAGGTTGCATCTAATTTGGTTCAGATTTCGCCAAATGACAGGCAAATGAAAATTCAGATTTTTGCTAAAAGAGGAGCCAGGCATGTAGGTGTTAACTGTATTCGTGATACAGAGCTGACTTCGTTAGCCGTGACGTGGTATAGTGTTTTGGTAAATTCTTGTTCAAAGCTTGTTTCAATTCATTCTTATTGGAAAACTGTCGTATTGCATCATCCATGATCTTTCTCCACTTCATTTGTGTTGCATAATCCCTTCGATAAAGATAATGATAAAGAGATAAAGAGTAATGCACTGTGCTTTACTCTTTACTTTACTGTGCTTTGGCTCGAGCTTTTTTGAAATTGATTCTAGTAACAAAAAGACATTGTAGGGATTCATAATGGGTAAACTTTATGAAAATCTTAATTCAAAAACTAGTAGGGCACAAAATTCGAGTAATATTTTTAGCACTTCAAAAGGTTTTTGTATGGAAATACTCAGACTTAAGTATACACGCTTTTGCTCTTCCATACCCTGCTTCGCATATCGTTACATTACTCATGGATGATTATTTTCATCGTTACTCATGGATGGTATATAAAATTATCATGGATCAAGGAAATCCAGAAAATTCAAATTTTGGTACTGATGCTCAAAATTGTATTCTACCAATGGGCTTTTCCGATTTCCGTTTGATCATCGCTACCTAGCCGCTAAACAATTCGGTTGGTATAGTCGAACTTATCTTCTCCATTCGAACTGATTCAAACTGGCTGGGTAGAAATTATCAACACAGTATTTAAGCTCACACCAATGTATGAAATAGCATCAGTTTATGTTAATCACTTTAACAGTTCAACCATTCGACGACAGTGCAAATATTCGAAAATGTATGATCCTGTGGAAATGCAGCTGAGCTCGTCGAACTCTAGTAGTTCTTGTTCGACACTGGATTCTATTCCATCTAGATGTATTCTCAATCAACCGAAGCTTACATTTACGGAGGAATTGGAGCAACAACCCATTGGAGTCATCATCAATGTACTGGACCAAATGTCCCACAACCCAGAGCTGGTACTACATCAGTGGCAAGTGCTATCCAATCCCTACAACGTGAGCAACATCCTGAGATGCGACCCAAACGCTCGAACAAGGCTCACGATATACTTCCAGTGGCTAGAGAAATCTACAACTAACTTCGTATGGACTCTAACGGAAAACATCTGCCACTTCGTATCATCGAATCCGGATCTATGCGATGACCATTTGCTTGGATTTAGCTGTATGCTGAAGCTAGGAACATTCCTCATGGAAGCTGGATGGTATGCTGAAGCAATCATCCTGTTGAATATCGCTAAAGGCCAAGCAAATGGTCGATCTTTGGAGGTTCTACAAGTATTGAAGGTTTTGGTTCACGCTGAATCCCTCTCCAAGCGCCACGAAGTTGCTTTTCTTGCGGTTTCGGAGATTCGAGCAGTCGTTCAACTGGTTAACGTTTTACCTATCGATTTACACGTGGAACTACATTGTGCTCTGGCCGTTTTCTATTTTGAAAATTGCAAGTTTACTGCAAGCTACAAACAAGCACTTTTGGCTCTGCACCTTCTAAGTGAAGACGTCTGTCCAAACGAAACAATCATCGTAACTTTTCGGCTGTTGGGAAGAAGCTGTCTTGCCAAGAAGAGATTTTACCTGGCAAAATTGCTGATAACGCAGGCAGTGAGTTGGGCATGGCATAGTTATGGATCGAAAAGTGTAGTCTATGCGGAAGCATTGGAGGATTATGCTTTATACCTGTTGATGATGAACGCCCACGACGATGCAGTGAACGTGGCCATCGAAGCTAAAAACATCTATTTTGAGAAATTTGGATACCTGGGTGTACAAGGAGAGACGACGCAAGGGAATCTACCGTTTCAGCTGTATTTGGAAAGCTTCAGATGCCAGGATTCATTTGATCAGTTCCTGGAATGTATTGCCGACTTGGGAGACAACCGACAGAAGCTGGAGTTGAATGGTTCGGATGACCGACAGATGTTAGCAATTGAGAGATTGAGACCTTTGGTTGCTTTAGGAAAAATTTGCAAAGTCAGCACTGAGGTGGTGCCAAGAGATCGAGTTGAGAATGTGCAACCACCAATGGCGGTGAAAAGTGTGAGAAGATCGTTCTTCACTTATTTGTTGTTCAATAGTTGTTAAATTTAATTTTTAGAGATTTTATGTCACGTTTGATAATTAAAATAGTATCTAAAAAATTATGAATAAACATCAATGTAAGGAAATAGAACCACATTTTGTTTTTGATGGCTTAACCGAATCTTCTTATTTCTTTCAATACCCTGTAAGTTTGAACAAAACCATGAACCAAAAAAATTCAAATATAATCACTGGTTAAACATTGCACTGCGACAAAGTGGATCGAAGCCCGTTCGAATTGGCTGAACCGAAGCAGAAATGCATTAAAAATCATATCTCGATTTTTCGGCTTCTGTTGACTCTCGAATGTGTGCAGCAGTGCTTTGGGGTTCAATTTTGACGGGTAGAACATGTTGAAAACTTTGAAGCTTTTGCTTTTCGACCGCGCCAGCCGCGCGGCTCTCGTTCAATCCATCGCAAATACTTTTAGCCGCTGACCACCATTCATCAGGGCAGCAGCAAAGCCGGCTTATTTGGCACGTTTTATATTTTAACTGATGGTTTCCAGTATACCCATGGCCCTAGTTTCGATGATGCCGAATTCAAAAAATCTTTCCACAACTGGTGATTGCAGTTATCGGAATCCTGCCGGTTAGTGAGTGCGGTTTTTCGCCATCGGTGATTGGATGGAATTCTCATCCAACCCCTACCATGATCCAGAAAAAGCATGTGACTTACCCTCCCTGTGAACAGCAGCCGACAGGATTGCTGTGGCTTATCTACACCCGCTATATCGCAACCAGTTCGCGTGCTTCTGATAGAAGGTAGGGATATGGACGAAGCACCACAGCGGAGAATGCGAGGGCAGCACATTGTTGCGGTTGGACGTTGAAAGTTATTGCTTTTGCTAGTGGTTTCTAGGGACGAGCGGAACCGGCTGGTATCCTGCTGGCTCTACTGCCGCCACACGCCGCAGAGCATATAGTGAATGTTGTTACCTTTCATGTGTGGTTTGAGGAAAGTTCAAGTCCACGCAATTTAAAAAATAGAACTCATCGTTATCCACTAGAAGAGGTTAGTTGTCTGGAAGCTGATGAGGATTATCAATAAGTGGTTATTGATGCAATCTTCAATCAGCAACAAATCAGGAGACCATACCGTAATAGTAATGGAGTCAACAACAACGAATTTGCCATAACAATAATGCTGCGCTATGGATTTTTAGCTGTGAAAATTTATTTTGATTTGTGCTTCTAAAATAGCGAGAACCGATTGCATGTTTTCTATTCTGGTAGCCATTATTGAACTTTCAAAAGCATCACTTATAGGCCTAATAAAGCTCAATGTGATATTTTTTATGATTTATCGTATAAGATTGAAACAAAACAGCCAAAATAAGCGTCAGATTTCGAATGACGCCTGCTTTTTCCAGCCATTAGTACGGATTATTTTTATATGAACACTCACCATGATACTTTGTGGTTGTGTTTTTGATCATCGACATTTAGGTTCACGTTTTGATTGCAAGCAATCACACGTGATAGCCGTTTCTGGCAAACGTTTGTAAATCAATATGCTGATGACTATCGCGTGAATGTCGTGGGATTTTGCATCTTTGGATCCGATTCACCGAACCATAGCATGTTGCATTCTCTTAGTTTTATGTCTAAGTCTTCATTTAACAAAAAATTTTACTTAAAAGTTCGATTTTTGAGCAATTTTTTTTCACTGATATGTTCTCGACAATATTTTTCTACAGTTCAACGTGACATATTCAAGATCAATTCAATCGTACGCCAAGGAGTGGACATTTAATCTAACGCACTCATTTACACAGATTGTTCGCCAACAAGTTTGGATACTTTTTTCCAGCGTTTTTAAAAAGCTGTAGTAGAATTCGCTGCTTAGACAGCTTTCTGTAAATATCCTTTATGAGGGCCCAACAGTTGCAATTGGTCTTACTTGGTACCAGTGAAGAGGATTCGTTTTCTTGGGTACGAATTCGGCTCAGTTGGCTTTGTACCAGACTACCGTGTTTCATCCGGCCTTCACGGAGAAACAAAAACTACCCAAAATCGACTGTGATATTACTCAGAACTAACTACTCTGATAGGACTACTATGTTGGATATAATTTTGCTTTCTCTTTTGGTTAGTTTTAATTCAATCTTGTTGGGTGTTGGGCTGCCACTTTGCTTTGGCTGAAATTTGTTGATCACAATCTTCCATTTTCTGCTGTTTTGTAGAAGCGTATTTTGGTTTTGCGTACCATGTCTAGTGTAATCTTTTCGGAATACTGGATGTTTTGTAAATAACTCAATCATGAGTGTTTTTACCTTGCTGTCAAGATTTGTGAAAATAAATTAATTTGGGGGATTGTAGTGAGCTGACCGAATTTACCAGCCTAGATTATGTTGATTCGCTGGTCTACTGTAGCTGTCGAAGTTTGTTACAAGAATGAGGTGAATCAGTACAGCTAGCTGGTATTTATGTCTAACGGCCTCCCATGTCAATGCGTTTGGTTGATTCTGTTTTACTCTTCTGAAGTTAGGAGGTTTCGCATAGCTTACTACACGTTTTATTTCGTTCCACGCTAAGTTGATTATACTCAAATCGAATGATTATTCCCAAATCTAAAAGTAAATTAATACTCTTAAAACCTTACGAAGCAACTTAACATTTCCTTCACACATACTCTGCATACTACAGGAAGTTTAGTTTCGCCGTGTATACAGTGCTGCATTATGATGTTTTTGGATCACGAAGAGCAGGCGCTGCTTCAAGTATTCCCGAACGTAAACATCAGCTGTCACCAGGCATGGAAAAATTCATTCACTCGCATGATCACCACCGAAATAAAATAGCAACCCTCGGTTGCTAGTACAAAAAGAGCGTGATGTTTGCTATCGAACGATTCTACACGAATCCTCGAAAATGAACATTGTAGAAAGAATGAACGAGAATAACAGAATCATGCGAAACAAATTTTCAGCTAAACGTTATATTGGATAAATGCGTTGCCGCTGAACGCAAGCGGTTTGAATACACCGAATGAGATTATTTTGACTCAGTGAATGCAGTCAGCTTCGAAATATTAATTTGAAATGTTAAATCATGTTAAAGGTATGATTTGAAGAAATGAGTGTGATTCAATTAATCTCGCTCAGCTAAATCCAACTGAATGCAATCGTTAATGATTCAGCTGGTAAAAAATAGGCAATGAGAAATCGACCACACTGCTACCGTCCAATTCATTCGCTGTGCGATGAGTTGTCAGTTTTGCTCAATTCTGTTTTCTACGAAGGAATGAAAGCAGAATAGTAATGAACAGAATCGTAATGATTTATACGTGGTAATGCTCACTTCTGAATGTTTATGCGTGTGAGTGAGAAATGAGCGGAAAGTGAACCAATTTTTACCATGCTTGGCTGTCATCGTATTGGTTGTTACAAATGAATTTAAAGGCCTTCCAGACTCAGAAATTGCTTTCAAAACCAATGCTTACTAACCGAATATCAATTGACTTATCGGACCGTGTAGGACTGACGTGTATAAGGCCTGTACTCGAAAACAAAATGCACCAGAAAAAGTGTTCGCCAAAAATTTATTTTTAATCGGATTTTCTTGAAACTTTCAGGGAAAAGACTTATACATATGGATAATTTTTCGGCATAGTTTCTTTATTCAATTTCTTTTCAATCGCTGAAAGCCCGCACCTTTCCCTCAAGATTTCTCATTACGTTTTGAGCAATAGTGGAGCCGACCTTTTTGGTCACTTTCATCCATTCTTTCTTCAACTCCAACTCGTTCTTAAACACCTTGGACGATTTTCGACCTTTGGTCTTCATTACCGGACGAATCTCTGGTGAATTTGGGGGTTGGCGGTTGTTGGTACAAAACAACGTTAGTGTCTCTGTACCAATCCTACATCGATCGCGTGTAATGGCGCGATGCTATGTGCGGCCAAAATAATGTTTCGCCTCCGTGGGACCGCAGGAAGGGCAACAGACGCTTCTGGAGGCACTCGGTAGGGTAAATTTTGCTGTTGATAGTACCCGTTGTGATGTATGGTTTACTCAGTTTATGGCATAGGCGTATGGCCTGCCAGAGCAAGGATTTTTTGGCGAATTTGTCCACTTTCTTCTTCCTTATGTCTTCCGGAACATCAAACCGTGATTTGGCTTTTCGTCTGCCATGATGTAGGTTTCGTCATCCAAAACCACACACATTGGTTTCGTTAACCACTCTCGATACAGCTTCCAGGCGCGGGATTTGGCCGCCGTGTTTTGTTGATCACGCCGGTTCGGTGCCTTGCGGACCTTGAATACTCAAAGCCCAGCTCGTTTCATAAACCGTACACTTGAAATAATCCAACATTTTCTGGGCCTTATGGGACTCTTCAAACGATTTTACCACCCGAGACACAGTTGTATGGGTGATTCCCAGTTGTCTTTCGATCTATCTCATGGTCGCAGCGGATTTTCCGAAGATTTTCTTTTTGTTTCGATGACATGTCAATAGTCACTGAACCGATTGTTATGAAATTGTAAACAGTTCACTCCAAACTAGTTAAACTCAGATTTTCATCAATTTTTACTCACGGACAAAAAGTTACACACGGTTAAAAATGTTGCATTTTTTTCGAGTACAGTATGTATAATATATTTAGCACAATTGTGGGTTGGACGATTACACGAAAGGAATCTTTGAAATCTACCTAGAAGATCTTCAACATTATTCGTCCCGGTTTGAGCTGATGGTCTTTTGCAGGAATTTAGGTTCAGGGAGTTAGATTGATAGGCCTGATCAACAGTGGAGCGCAGGCCTCCATAAGCAATTCCATAGACATTTTTTACGATTTCTCAGAATATAATAATAATTGGTAGTTCAGTTTCTTATCCAGAAACATTAGACCCGCGTTTTCAACTAAAAACGTAAAAGAAAGGTTGTTAAATATGTTTTTTGAAAAATTCATGTTCTCGGGACCGCAAAGCTCAAAGCAAAGGTTTTTTACATCTATGTATATATAATTAAATTTCTGTATGTTTGGACAGAAATTTGGAATGTGGGAGATTTTAGAGGCAAGACATGTTTTTATGGTGGTTTAAAACTTCTCGCCTATCTGGAAGGGCGTCTCTTATATAAATGCAACAGAATTTTTCGCAAAACTCGAGAACTAACGTTTGCATTAATAAAAAAGACTTTTTTCGGATGGTGATAAAAAAAGCTAAGGCCCAAATTGCTTTTGATAAATTTCCCATGGAAGGTTATTATTTAACCTTACTTGCAAAACAAATTTACGCCCTTTGCAACGGTCTTACAATAGTTAGCGGGAACATTCGTCATGGCAGACGAAAACATGCGTGTATGCATGTTTTTGATTTCTTTCTTCGGTGAAAACTGAGGAGGAATGGATAAATAATTCCTCCTCAGTTTTCACCTCCAAATTGTTAAAGTAGATCTTACGCTTCAGGTTCGTCTAGAAATTCTCGATGGGAGGCAGCTGGGGGTCGTTGGGCGGATTCGCCGACTTGAGTACTACAGATCACCGCGTCTTCACCATTATGGTATTTTTTGTTGAACAACTCAACTTTCGGCGGAATTTCGTACTATAAATTTCCGCGTTCACGGCCAGTCCGGAGCGAAAGAAGAGCGGCTTTGACATCCCCTTCTCGCTGATTGTCAGCCACAGCAGCATCTTCTTGGGGAACTTGGTGTATGAAATGAACTTCACCTTGGAGCTCTGCCCTGCCAGTCGCTGCCATCCAGGGTGAGATAGGTCTCATCGTCTATCACCACCGTCACTTCATGATTCGCCGGAAAAATCGAAATGACCATCTTATTCAGCCGCTGCCGCTGCGTCATTGCCTGCTTCCTGACAAGCATATTCATGTTCGCCAGGTACTTTTTCACTGTTTGGCCGATTGAACCAACCTCCCAGCCAAGCGCACGCAGCGATGTAGCCACTTTTCCCTCGGTCTTCCTCTTCAGCATCCTTTGGAGCTTACGCTCAGGGTCGTCGGCCGTCCGGAACCGGGCTTTTTTTTTTTCGATACTCTGATTATTGTCTAATAGTGTTGTCCTGTCCGGCGTCCACAAAGTGGCGCATGATGTCCGTTTTTGACGCGGCGGGGTGCCGTTCTTTGAACGCGCACACTTCTGAACGGAGTTTCTTCACTGTTTTTGCCATCACGGTTAGAGTTCGACTGATAGAGCTGTCAAATATTGTCTGCTGACTCATGAGTTACTATGATTTATGCTGCATGGGTAGTTTTTTCAGTGCGGATGAAGGTAAACCCATGAAAAATCGGCAATTTTTCTGCCTAGATGCCATGTTCTCAATGTCTGGTTTTTACGTCGTTGGCCTGGGAATCTGCTGAGTTCAGACGTTTTGACCGTATTGACCGAAAAGCTTTTTGTATGTTGGTCCTAAGGATTGATAAATATCAATTGTTTTTTGGGATGGTTGTTCAAGCAAAACAATTCAATCAAATGACTCATGAGCTTACTCAAATAAAAATAAATTATCATTGGTCATTTAGTAGATGAAATCAACCAGTTTCATGAAAAGTCATGAATTTTGCCCAAAGTCTCAATACTTTAACTCCCTTGAAACTCCCTGTAAGCAAATAAGGCAAATTTAAATACAGATATGTTTATGCAAGCAAAACTGTGACGGTTTAAAATATTTCGCTTTTATGGACGATAATAAAACAAAACAGAGTGATATCGCTGATAAACAGAAGCACTACCGCCATCAGCTTATTTATTTTTTCCGTGAATGTCTCATTCAATTCTAGCCGGCACGAGAGCAAGCGGGCCAAATAAATTCGTCTGGGTTGGATTTAAGCTGAAAAATGGCTCCCCACCTTCCCCTGTCTGTACCGCCGGAAGTGGCAAAGCGTTTTGTTAACAATAAAAATTACCAATAAATTTTTATTACTTTACTGAGTCCCATAGTGCCAGCTGAGACCGACTGTGGAATGTGCGGACAATCCTATCGAATTGCCCCCGTCCGTTGTCCTTGTCGTAGTCGTCGTCGTCGATGGCGCTGCACAGTTTTCCAGCGTTTTTTCCGCTTCGCTTCCTCGGGGAGGCTGTCCGATAGTGGGTGGGAGATTTTTTTAACGTCTCGTCGCGGTTTTAACCGAAATGAATCAAAGTGAAGTGAATTTTCCCGGTGAGAGTGGGACAATCGAACGAGACTTTTTTTTCTTTTGCGGTCGATTCGACTTCATATGATAAAGGGGGCAATAAAATGCACAGTGAAAAATTGTGAATTTTAGCAGTCGCGTAAAATTTCTTTTCGTTCGGTTGCAAGCCAAATCAAGCGCAACAACGGAAATGCTTGCAATCTTCCATGTAGCAGCTAATATAGGCGATAATTGAATTAAATTTAAATGAAATATCCTATGAATATATATCAAACTAAGCATTCCTTATATCTGCATTCAATTTATCACAGAGAACAGACGTTCATCATCGATCGGCTGGAGTAGAGTTATTAGTACAAGATACTAAAGAAGTCTGTACATTGTAAATGAAATACGCGTATCTGTCAAGATGAGCAAAGATAGTCTGAATTAAATGGAAAATGCTTATTTATCTTATAATTTCTAGTTACAGGTATTCTCTCTAGGATAAATGTCTGTTTTCTGTGATTACATGGTCTGTATCCGCAATAATCCGGACATCTAAAAACATGAATATAACATAAATTTCACATTATATTTCCGTCGTAGTTGATTATTTCAGACAATCCGTGAAGACAAAACATAGCTATTCGGTATTTGCGTAAAATTTTCGAACTTTGCGCTTAACTCCGTCCATTAGGGTTTGTACAGACTCTTCAGAAATCGTAGAAGCCGTCTTTGTCCAAATTTGCTGGGGGTGTTTGATGTCTTTGATTCCTTGCTTCTTTCCAGAAAGCTTCCGGTTCATCAGAGCCCAATATCTCTTGATTAGTCGTAGCTCTGGGCAATTCGGCGGGTTTGAGGTTTTTGGTGCAATGTTCACTTGATTTGCTTGGTACCACTCCATCACAGGTGTTTCTTTGTGACTTTTGATGATGGGTAGCAATCGCTTCTGCAGACACTCTGATAGATCTCCTTGTTGATTGTGCTTGTAGTGACGAAAGATTTACTCTTTTTGCCACACGTGCAAATTGCTTGCCACACAAGGTATTTTTTTGGGAAATTTCGATGCCTTCTTCATTCTGAATGCTCAGCTGTAGCATTTCTGGCAATAGCAGAATAAAAAGTCAGCCCTGGAAGCTGCTTGAAATCCTCCAGGACATAAGTTTCATCGTCCATAACAACGCATGAAAACTTCGTCAAATATTCGCAGTACAAACGTCGAGCCCGTGATTTTGCTGCCAAGTTCTGTTTGTCGTTGCGATTTGGAACTGTTTTTACTTTATACTACTTAAGTCCCAAATGTTGTTTTGATTTTTGGACAAAACCAGGCGACATCCCTATTTTACGAGCCACCGTTCGAATGGAGAGATTTGGGTTTTAAAGACTGTAGGTCATCAAAAATTTCCTTGAGCCCGATTCTTTTCAAACTTTCTTGAAATAACGTACTACTAAATGGTTAAGTTTTGACATGAATGGTTTATTGAACCTTTTCTCCCAACCCAAATGCCCGCACCTTTGCCTTGACCTCTTTCATCAAATTTTGAGCAATGATAGGACCGACTTGCTTACCTACTTCAAACCACACTATCTTCAGTTCAAGTTCATTTTCTATCAGTTTTGGAGTTTTAACGAGCTTTGCCTTCATGATTGCCCAAAAATTTTCAATTGGGCGAAGTTCCGGAGTGTTTGGAGGGTTGACGTCTTTTGGTACAAAACTACATTATTATCTTTGTACCAGTCTAAGACGGGCCGGGCATAGTGGCAAGATGCCAAATCCGGCCAAAACAGTGTCTGGCCTTTGTGAGATCTCAAGAAGGGCAGAAGTCGTTTTTGGAGGCATTCGTCCTAGTAGATATGTCCGTTGACGGTCCCAGAGGTGATGAAGAGCTGACTTAAGGGCCACATCCGCAGATCGCTTGCCAGACAAGGAATTTTTTGGCGAATTTCGACAGTTTCTTCTTCCGTACACTCCTGAACGGCCAACTTAGAGGGTGCGACGTACTGTTCCTGTCCTGGCATTTGTTTGGTGTCGGCTTTAATGTAGGTCTCATCGTCCATCACAATTCAGTACGGTTTTGTGAGCCACTCCCTGTACAGTTTTCTTGCACGAGTTTTGGCCACCGAGTTCTGTTTATCGCTCCAGTTTGGTGCCTTCTGGACCTTGTACACATGTAATCCAGAACGTTTCATTGTTTTCTGCACAAAACAAACTGAAACTTTCGCCTTTTTCGCAACATCCCTGATCGAAATGTTTTGATAACGCTTAAATTGGTTCAATACCATCCTGGCCTTCTCCGGATTTGATGTGCCACTTTTTTTTGCTACTACCATTTTTCCGCTTGGTTGTCTTATGGTCCTTGAACGTTTTGATCACATGAGATACGGTTGAATGTGCGATTACGAGCTGTTTCCGATCCATCGATGAGAAGCGTTTGGGTTTTCGAAGTGAGTGCCCAAAATTTGTTGGCGCACTATTTCTTCATTCAAATACAGTATATAAGTTAATATCCTTTTCATCTTTCGGTCCAGTACAGGATCAGTCCAATGTTTTTGTTACTTCTCGGTTTGCTCTCCACCGTCAAACGTCCCTTAAATGATTTGAGCACATCGTGAGCAGTTGATTTAGGCAAATCCAATGTTTTTGCAAGGTCCCGTGTTGACAAGTCATGATTTGCCGTTTGCCCGTAAAAAATTCGCTCGCGCACTTGTTTTTCTTCCGTCGCCATCTTGAATACTAAACATGAAATGTAAACATCAATCAAAGTCTTTTTCATCATAGACTGTCTGCTATACCACAGTGAAATTTTTCATTCCTACGTTCAATATTTCAAAAGTTATAATGATTTGTAGGTGTCCGGATTAATTTGGTTACAGACCTTATTACGCAGAAAATAACACGTTTCTTTCAAACTGTGTGATTTACGGATTAAGATTTCGCCTGTTTGCCAGGGACAAGATTGTCCATAATTTGATACAATGGTTCATACACCCTAATTGTCGACGCAGGGAACGACGAGTTGGCCACCCTATCGACCAACGTTGCTGAAGGGAGCACAGCCGCTGTCAAAGCGCCACGGCGAGGCGATTGACGGACGTCAAAATGTTGTCAAAGGCAGTTCCGTTGCCTTTGTCAGACAATTTTCTTTGAGACAGTGGTAGTAAGTGAGTAGCGAGTTGTTGATTATTCACAATTGTTGTTAAAATAAATGTGAACTAAAGTCGAATTTAAAGTTAATTATTCCAGAAACAGCCAGAATCTAAATCGGTGCCTCTTCAATCATCCTGTGAGAGAGCCTGAAAATAAGTACTTAAAAGGACGCGACAAACATCAGCGAAGGGCGTATAATACTACTAGCAAACCGAGAGGGATTTGAAGATTGTCGGATTTGTGCTAGGACGCAAATACAGGCTTACCCCTCTGTATACTAATTACAATATTTCTTCAATTTATTTCCACTAAGCTAAACACGAAAAGACAGTGTCAATTCCCACATTTGAAACAGTTGCATCACTGTTTTGTGAACTCAATAGTCAGAAAGGAAAATCGCCATACGTGTTCCCTCACCTATTGTCCAATTTCACCCCTCAAAGTCTGAACGACCTCAATAGAACAATAACAAAAAAAAAAATGCCGAGTCGGAAGTCATTGCGCTACTGTCGGCAAACTTCACGGAATGAGGCGAGCGATTGCTATCGTCAGTTGGTAACCACCCCAAAGAAAGGCAGGAAAAAGCTCATTGCCGAAGCAGGAAACTTTTTAATTTTTATGTAAATTAGATTCATTAGCGAATGAGGAAATGTGTATGGGGAGGACTTTCGATGGGACGGCGGTGAACCCGTTTTTGCATTGCCCCCACAGTGTCTGGACTTGACGCTTACCTTGATGACGCCCGACAGTGCCGGACTTAGGATTTTGAAGGCCCAAAGGGGCCTTAAGAAGCGTCTAGGAAATTTTCAAACAGTTTTCTCACGTTCAGCGTCATAGGAACGTCACTGCATTCAAGTATTTCTATTCATCGATTTTCTCTTCCGTTAATATCGTTGGCGGATCAATACCCAAGTAACATTTCCAAAACCATCCAGCTTTAATAAGTTTTATTGATGTTTTATCAAAACCACTAGATATCAATTTGGTTTTATTATGGCTGTAAGAGGTGCCAGGTTTCATATTTTAGTCAGGTTTATGAGAGCCTTCACAGCTTTTTTACAACGATGTCAAAACCTTGTTTTTAAAGTTCCTTTTACTTCTATCAAAGGTTTTTATTTTGACTTTATGAACTCGTAAAATGCTGTTTTGAAATGCCGTTTTGGGACTAATTCGTATTATTTTATTATAGTCCGTTGAAAAAGCATTTTAAAACCATTTTGCCTTCAGTAAATGCATTAAACGGCAAATTGGCTTTGAGGAAAGTCACCAAATGACCAAATGGTTTTATAGTAGCCATTGCGAAGATAAATTGGCTTTTTGGCGAAACTGTGATTTCTTCCGATTGACATATTGAAATAGTTGAAATAACTGAAATGTGGAAACATAAATTCACCAAATTTTAAATGTATTTCAAATGAACTGTACATCAGAGACCAACTTTGGCATTCTTTTAGATAACCTTATTGAATTCCATAAATTTTCAGGAAATTCATTATTAATATCGAATCGAATATATATGTTTAAATGTTGTTTTTGTTGATGTAAACTCGCATAATTTCCACGGCGCATTAATTTTCGGCTCTTATCGTGCCAATATTCACCATTAAATTAAATGCATATATGATTTGGAGCATGAGACGCTGTGAAAAAAACTCAATTTGTCTTGGATATTTTGCTATGAAACAAAATTTCCCGCAACGCAAGCACTTTTTTCTTCTAGATAATATTTACTGTTAAATGAACCAGACGAGCTGAGAATCGAACAAAGCAGAACAATAAAAACCAACCGGGAAGGTTGACAGCTGTGGCCATTTGGCCTTATGGTGGTTTTGATGGCAGCCAGTCGGTTTTATGAAGGTTCTCCAGTGGCCATAACATCTTTCAGTAGAACATTATCAAAATCTTTATGGTCTTATAAATGTTTTATTAATTTTTTATCACAGCCATCTATACAGTGGGCCACTTTACACACATTTTGGCTTTAAAGAAGCATAGACGAGGTGTTGGTGGACAAAACAGTTTTGAATGTAGGGAGGAGTGCTATACGGCTGGAATAAAACTAAAATTGATACTTGGGTACTTTGCGATGTGTTTTCATTGTCTATCCTTTTAGATTAAATCATCCGTTATCGCACTTAATCAATTTATCGTAGAAATACGAAGAGAAAACCAATTACGTCCATATAATACTAAGTGTGAGCTAGAGTTAGATGATTGCCCATTTTGAAATTGTTATCTAAAGCTCGATTCAAAGTAAATCTGGACGCACGGCTTAATACTTCACCTCGTCCCTTGTGGTTGGAACAAAAAACGTTTGACAGGCATTTGTTGATGTTTCATTGTTGAACAAACTTGTGATTGATCGACGCATCTCGTAATTACGGATCATGGAACTTGAGAAAAGAAAATTAATTGTGCACAAACGTCTAGAGAATCCCTCGTATTCTGCCTCAAAAATAGCAAAAGTGATAAAATTCCCAAAGTCAACGGTGTGTCTTGTGATCAAACGTTACAAGGGCACTCTGAGGGTGGAAAGAGCACAGCGCATCTATCATAAAAGTGGCATTAAGGACAAAGAGCTAAGGAGAAACGTCTTGAGGTACGTGAAAGCCAACCCAGGTGTCTCCATACGTGATTAGGATAAGAAATGCGATTTCAACTTTTCCACCGTGCGTAACATCCTTTCAAGGATATAAGTCTTTTTGTGCCAGTAAACATCAGAATCGCTCCATGATACAAAATTTAGTGGCCAAAAAGCGAGCATGATTACTATGCGAACTAGTTTTAACGAAATCTGATGTCTGTACTTTAATGGATGACGAAACATGAGTCAAAATGGATTATAAACAAATCCCCGGACGAAAATTTTACCTGTCAACTGGTCGTGGGGATGCCCCTCCCAGGTATAAATTTGTCTTTGCTGATAACCCAGACAACCAAAATGCACGTATATTGCAAGTTGTTTTTATGATAAACAAACATATATGTACGTAAACAAATCGTATAGAATGCAAAAATATGGCTTATACATGCAAAAGTGGAGGCCATGTACGTGCACATTCGATTGTTTTCTTTAACGAGTTGATTTGATATCGTATGCGATTGAATGTGTAATAACAAATTCGATTTAACAGGGTTAGCGATGCATATCCGATTTAGTTTGTGACGCAGTACGATGAATAAAACACATCGTATAAGTCGATAGTTTTCACTCTTTACGATTTAACTTAAACATATTACGATGAAGGCCACAATTAATTGCGGGTTTGACTAAAGCTATAGGAATATACGATACTATTTGAACATTGTTATACGACTTGTGGTTGTCTGGGAAGGTTGCTAGGAAACTAATGGTTTGGCAATGAATCTGCAGTTGTGGCCTTAAAACCAAGGTTTTCATCACATCTTACACAGTGACGTCGAAGGTTTACGTTAAAGAGTGTCTAAATACGCGGGTTTTAACCTTCATTCGGCAACACAAGACTACCATAATGTTTTGGCTGGATCTAGCCAGCTGCCACTACTCTAATGAGGTACTAGAATGGTATGCTGCAAACAATTTCGTCGCTATTAGCGACTCGCTAAAGAGATTAATCCTCCGAATTGCCCTGAGTTCAGACCGACCGAAAAATATTGGGCAATGGTCAAGCGAAAACTTTGAGGATGCGGTAAAGAAGTGACAAATGCACAACAAATGCGTTGAAAGTGGAATAAGTGCGCCGGTACAGTGCCACCAGTGACTGTGCAGATCATGATGGCATCGAACACTAGTTAAGTGTGACAGTTCGTTCGAAACTGTGAAATGTAATAACTTGTTGTGTATCGTTTAAAATCTGAATAAGTATTCTTTTGTTCGACGTTTTGATCAACCGCGTATGTTGTTTGATTCTTGAGTTATGAACACTTGAATGCGTCCAAATTTACTTTGAATCGGGCTTTAAGCAAGCGATTTGTATTCAATGTATTTTTTGAGAGCTTTCTCAGCTTAAAAAATAATACTCCTGTTTTGAAAATTCCCGTTCTCAAATTAAAATTATGTTTGTTCAATTGAGTCACATTCGATTAATATTTTTGATTTGATTGACTGCTGTATAACTGAATTTTCCAGTATAGTCTGGTTCAGCTTATAAAAGATGGAAATATCCAGAATGGATCCTTCCGTAAAGTAGGGTCCTAACAGCCCTCATTTACAGAGTACTTTTAAACAAAGTTAGGATTGTAATGGGTGCATATAAGTTGCTGGCTATAATTTGAATTCAATTAGTTCTTCATGAAGAAGTCCGAGATTCGTTCATTGGTGTACAGGGTGTGATAGGAAAAAATGCATTAATCTATGGTGTTTTTTAAAATCTCATTATCAACTACTTTAAGCAATATCATCTACATATACGAGCCCAGTTATTTTTATAAGGTCCTTTCAAACAGTAATTTTATTAGGTCCTTTCAAACATACGCTTACTTCATTGCGATTCTGCTGTTGCTCTATGAACAAGACGTGTGATGATAGGACAGATAGATTTACGATACACTTAGTTAACTCATTTTATCACCAACATAAATTTAACTTTCAGAAATTTTTCAATAGAAGAATATGGAATCTTTTACCTTTCTAATTAAGCCTTCATTTTCATAATAATGCGTTACACATTTGGGTAACGAATTCAGTATTCATTCCATTAGTTTGTCCTTTTAGTGTTGTTTTGGAGGTGGCCATTGGTGAGATCAATATGATTATAAAAATATTCCTAAAATTGCTATTTTCAAAAAAAAAAACAAAATACGTGCCGGGTTTCGAAATTTCCGCAATTTCTTATCTGAAAGTGTGTTACATTGCCCTTATCCAAATGATATCGGTAGTGTTTACATGCGGAGCTTATTGTATGTTGAAATAGCCTCGGAATGGGCGTGACTCTCCAGAAACTGTGAAATGGGTTGCTCCATCTGCAATACACTCTCGGGTTAAAGCTGTTCAGCTACCCAGAAGTATAAGAAAGCTTTCCTAAAATCTAAGATTCCAGAATTTCAAGATGAGTTTTTCTCCTTGTTTAGGAATGCCCAAAAAGTGAGGTAGATACTTCTGAGAAAAACAGGAAGATTTTTTTCCAGATATATAGGGGGTACTTCCTGCTTGTTCAAGCAGTAATTTCTCAGAAATTCAGGAGAAAACTTCCCTTAGGTCCAGAAAAGGACTTCTGAAAAGATCAAGAAGAATCAAGAATCAAGAAGAGGTGGCCAATTGGTGAGATCAATGCGTTTATAGTTATAAAGGGCGAACACCGAATTGAAATGGTTATAACTCTGGCTATTATTGACCGATTTTAATTCATTTAGCACCGTTAGGTTAGATTCAAAAAATCATTCGCTTTTAAGACATAATCAGCAATGATCGTTTGAATTCTTCTGGTTCCCGTAAATCCTGGTTACCGGGACTGTGGTCCGGTACGGTTGCTTGGTTTGGTTGCTGGAAACTTCTATTAAATTTTCGGGAATGGAAGCCAAAATCTTTAGTATGATTCCTAGAAACTATTTTAATTCCATTGTGTGCCGACATACTCCTGCAACTGCCATTTTGTAACAGGTTTTCGTGAGGCCTAGAGTGGCCATGAACATATTTCAAAAGAAACTCTAGCAATATGAGTATCAAAATTCATGAAATTTCTCCAGTAGGATATTTCTCAACGTTTTGAAGCTATCTGATGATTTGTCATCGGACCGGTCATTCCGGAACAGGTTCCCGTGGGGCCTCGAGTGGCTGATATTTTGACATTTTTAAAGGGTGATACGGTCAAAATTTGGTCAAGGGAAAACGCGTGTAAATCGGTGAAATCGTTTATTTAAAAAATCAAATTAAATTTCTTTTTCAAGTTCAATTAGTATAAAATTCAGGAAAACTATTCATTTAGGCTTCCGCTTTTCTAAATCCGAATTGCCGGGCCTTACGCTTGACCCCTGCCATCAGATTTTGTACAGACACCTTGTCCACCTTCTTCGCCGCAGAAAGCCAGTTTGCCTGCTGCTCGTCCTTAGCAGTTTTTTTGGTCTTCTTTAGGTTCCGCTTGACAATAGCCCAATATTTCTCAATTGGGCGGAGCTCTGGCTTGTTGGGAGGGTTCTTGTCCTTGGGAACCACCTGCACGTTGTTGGCGGCGTACCACTCCATGGCCTTTTTACCGTAATGGCAAGATGCCAAATCCGGCCAAAACAGTACGGAACAACCGTGTTTCTTCAGG
>JASCZW010000617.1:190000-223508 GCA_034211315.2 Aedes japonicus
ACATTTATATTGCTTGTAATCTGGTGAAATGCAATCATTACATCTTTTTTGCACAAAATTTATTTTGTGAAGGCCAGACAATCGCTGCTCCTTTTATAACTTACTCGTACATGTTGGTGTTACTGATGGAGAAAAAAAAATCCCTGTCTATGTTCAAAACATCATACACATTAGTCAAGTTAAATATCAGGAGTCGTGATAACCTAGTGAGACCAACCACAGATTCAATTCATGTCATGCATGTAACAACAAAAGAGACGTTTCTTTATTGTTTATAACAACGCTTCCGTAGCACTTTGAATTGTTTTCGTAAAATACGCCAATGATCTTTTGTGACATCAAATGATTCGTACTTTTGACAGTTGCGCTTGTGGCATTGAATATAAAGGTAATTTAATGAATAGTAGAAATAAGTTTCATGGCAGAAAATAACGAATAGATTCATGAGTCTTACCTTCAACTTTGTATCATAAACTCATTGTCAACTAAAGTAACATTGCCAAAACCATCCAGCTTTACTTTTAGTTTTATTAGAGTTTTATGAAAGCCACTAGAAATCAATTTGGTTTTATTATGGTACCAAGAGGTGCCAATAGGTCTATTATTTTAGTCAGGTTTATGAGAAACTATACAGCTTGTTTACAGCGATCTTAAAACCCTGTGAAATTCTGTTTTGAAATGCCGTTTTAGGATTCATTCGTATAATATTAGTTCAGTTGAAAAAGCATTTAAGAACCATTTTGGGTCCAGTACATGGATTAAACGGCAAATTGGCATTGAAGGAAGCTACCAAATGACCGAATAGTTTTATAGTAGTCATTGCGAAAACAAATAGGCATTTTGGCAAAACTGTGATTTTTTTAAATCACCATATTGAAATATTAGTAATAATTGAAATGTGGAAAAATAAATGCACCAGATTCTAAATGGAATGCAAATGAACTGTAGATACTAGACAAATTTCGGCATTCTTTTAAAAACCTTTTTTGAGTTCTATGAATTTTCAGGAAATTTATACTTATTTATCGCACATATTTGTTTTAATTTTGTTTTTGTTGTTTTAGAATAATTTCCGAGGCGCATTAATTTTAGGTTCTTAAAGTACTTATATTCACCATAAATGACTCAGAAGAGCAGAGAATCGAACAAAGCAGAACAACTAAAACCAACCACGATATCACCGTGAAGTTTGACAGCCATGGCCATTTGGCAGTATTCTGGTTTTCATGGCAGCCAAAAGGTTTTATGAAGGTTCTCAAGTGGTCATAACATCTTTCACTAGAACATTTTCAAAATCTCTATGGTATCATAAAGGTTTTATTAACTTGTTTTCACAACCGTCTATAGAGTGGGCCACTTTGTACATATTTCGGTTTTACAAAAGCACAGAGGAGGTGATGGTAGACAGTTTTAAACGTAGCTTTATCAACACCGCCGAGAGGAATGCTATAGGGCTGGTATAAAACTAAAATTGTTACTTGGGCAGCTCAGAAGAGTTACTGAATTTGTGGTTTATTTTGCTAGGCTACGGTGATCAGTGAAAAGCAGAGAGATAAATTTACATCAAGTCAAAATTTTCGACTCGAACTTCATGTAGCTTCTAATATGATTTTAAGATTAACATATGATTTTACCGCCATAGTAGCAACACTAACGTGTTCGAGTACGATAGAAAAAGAACTGCGATTGGATGGTCCGCACGAAATTCATTACGTGCAGTATACGAATAAGGTGTAATGCGAATGTATGTTATAGTCTAATGATATTCAGAGATTATTATCATTTGAATATTCCAACAACGCTCTCTGAAGTCTTATAGTTAGAGCAATACATCGTGTGGCAATTTTATGAAAATAAACAAGCACAGCAATTAATAATTGGTTATAATTTGAAAATCAGCTGCAGGAATGAGTTATCGGAAAATGAATCTTATTGGGCTACAATGACTCTTTACATCACTTCTTATAAGCGAGACACACCAAGGAATTTTGTTACCCAAAACTCACTCAGTTCTTGAAATTCGTGGGTTCCAAAACATTCTCAGCTTTCTCGGCATTTTGAGCGCAATGCTTTTGACAATAAACTTATTGTTAGCTCTAATAAAACATTCTAGAGGCATACCTACCTCTATTGGTTGACAGTTTCCTATGCTTGTACCATTTTTGCACAGCAGCGCCCTCCTGATGCATTGCAGAAATTCAGATATGTAAACGTCAATTAATTATGTCCCACAAAAAGTGACTTTTTATACCCCCCCCCCCCCCTCTTGTCGAGTTTTTTTTGTATGGACCTTCCCCCCTGCGTGACATAATTGGTGGACCTTCTTTAGTTACACATTAAAAATAAAAGAAAAAACATTATACAAAAATATATGCATTATGTCGCACAATTCTCAATTTTGACGTTTGACGTGTTGAGGTGCATTTTTTCAATACCATTAAAACATTTAATATACGCAAATTGAATCTTGTAACATGCACATATTGAACAAAATGTACAGAATTGATTTATCTTGAATTCTTGAAGTATAATTGCTGATCGTTAGGGAAGGTTCATTAATTACGAGACGCAGTAAGGGGGAGGGGGTTGAGAAAACGTGACGATCCATACAAAAGAATTGAAGGTTCATTCAAGGGGGGGGGGGCGGTTGTAAATAGTCAAATTTTGCGTGACGTAATTAATGGACGTTCCCTTATTATGAAATAGTCAAAATACTTACAGTTCAACGCAACAAAAATGTTTTTATTGAATTTTAGATGCCGCCAGAAGAATTGCAGAACATGGTATCGATGGTTTGTCAGCTCATGAACAACGTGTTTTCTGCTACCGTAAAGTAGCATACTAAAATTGAGCACTTTGGAACCCATACTCCTTTTTTGCATGGGTACTCCTTTTGTATAGATAGTTTTATATTAGGCCATTAGAAATGTTTGTCTGAGATATCTCCTAAAGAGTAAACTGTAGTCCGAAATGGATGCACTTACCGAATACCCTTCCAGTAGGGTATAACATAAAAATAACATAAATATAACAAACCTCGTAATGACAAACTGATTGTGATATAAATTTGTAAAGGATGTTTTCAGCGGGATGGTTATATAATACAAGCTGCTTTATGGTTTTTTAGGAATTAGTTTTGTCAAAATATTTTCGTTTGCTTATGTGTGTAATTTCTGCAGAACTTAACGTAGTTATGTATTTTTAATTATACCCCCAAATTTTTAGTTTCTAACATGGTTTTAGAAGCATTCCGCTGACAAACAATATTTCTACAAACTACGCTGTATCCTGTCAGTTTGAACGTCTATTTTTTCTTACATAACCTTAGATTAACTTCTCGTGCATGTGTAGCACTAAGAGTAAATTAATCACTTCTAATAGAATATGCTGCTTTCCACACGAAAAACACAGTCTGTGTTTGTTTTGCTTGGAAAATTCTCATGTTTGGATGAAATTTCTGTTTTATTTGTATGAGAGCACCCCCTGCCGAAGAGCGGAGGTGTCTCGAATCACCATACAAAAAATGCCTGCCTCCACAACCCCCATATGCCAAATTTGATTCCAGTTGCTTAATTAGTTCTCGAATTATGCACAAATTTTTGTTTCATTTGTTTGGGAGCCCCCCCTGCCTCACTAACAGACGTGGAAGGAGTCTCGAACCGTCATAAAAACCTGCCCCGGCCCCAAAAACCCCTGCATACAAATTTTCATAATAGTAGGAAACATTCTCCTGATTGGTCGAAATTTGTGTTTCATTTGTATGAGAACCCCCTCCCCCTTTCAAAGAGGGGAGGGGTCTAAAACAACCAAATTTGATTCTAGTTGTTTGATTAGTTCTTGAGTTATGTAAAAAAAAGTCTGTTTCATTTGTTTGATTGCCATCCCTTCCTGAAAGGAGAGGGGCCTAAAACTACCATTGAAACATTTATTGTCTTCGAAAACCCCCACAAGCTAAATTTAGTTCTATTTTCTTGATTAGCTCTTGAGCTTTTTCGGTCCCAAAAACCTCTGAATACAAATTTTCATAATAGTAGGAATAATTCTCATGATTGGTTGAAATTTGTGTTACTTTTGTATGAGACCCCCCCCCCCCCCTAACAGAAAGAGGAAGAGTCACGAACCACTGTAGAAATATTATTTCCCTCCAAAATCCCCACATGTAAAATTTGGTTCCATTTGCTTGATTGGTTCTTGAGTTATGAAGAAGCTTCTAGTGAGGGGAAAATACCATAGAAACATTTCTTGTCTTTAACTCCCACATGCTAATTTTGGCTTCCTTTGCTTGATTTATTCTCGATTTATGCAGAAATTTGTTCTTCATTTGTATGGGAGACCACCCCCCCCCCCCCTCTGCCTTACCGAAGATGGGAGGGGTTTCAAACTATTTTAAGAACCTTCTCACCGGCCCCAAAAATTCCTGCATACAAAATTTAACGCCGATCGGTTCAGTAGTTTTCGATTCTTTAAGGTGCTGACAGGACAACCAAACAGACAGACAGACAGACAAGTTATTTCTAACAGCCTTCGTTATAAAAACTCGTTACTGAATAACAAAATTTGAAATAATTTTGTTATTTCCTGCTGGTCGGGTATCTTTTATGATTTATTTTTGTCCTTCGGAGGTTGTTCAATTCTGAGCAAATCGGCTAAGTTGTTTCTGAGAAAACCCGGCTTGCTCAACATCAAGTTGAGCCGCATGAAATTCCGCCCGTCGAACCCCTAGCCGAACGATAGCTATTCCACCTTTCATTGTAAGAAGAGTAAAGAGATCAAAGCCGGCAAACTCGACGAGCTGTGTTGTGAATTGCGATGATTGCGCTTTTCCTCGATGGGCTGTCTGTGTTTTTCGAACTCCCAACGAAGCCGGGGGCGCTGGTGGCGAAACTCGCTTAACGAGGCATGGATTGCTCCAATTTCGACACCTTGCACCACCCACTCGGCACCGGATTTCCAGTTAAACAGTCAGTTCCACGAACTTTTTGGCCGCGCGGAATAGATATATCTTATTTCAATATTCGTCTCACCTCAAAGAGGTTTGCACTGGAGCTTCGAAAAAGCAATTGGCGGATAAATCCTCCGAATGGCATTACCGTGCAATTTATTCAGCTCTTTGGCTCCAAATCCGCACCAAAGTGATTCGCAAATAGACAAATCACTTACAGTAAAATGGAGCTTTTTCGTTTTGGATGTTCGGTACGGCTGCTGGATGATGGTTGGGGGGACTGTCAATACTGAGAGAGCAGCGCTTTTGAGGCTTTACAAGGTCCTTGTTTTCGTTAAGTTGATTATTAAAACCCAAGTAACACAATTTAAACTTCATTTAAATCTTAGAGGTTAAAAGGCTTATCGTCGATGCTACTTAAATAATTGTTGAATCATTATATTTAGTTAATACCTCTCAAAGTAAGCATCAGTTTGCTTAATCAAGAAGGTACGTCATGGGTCAAAGCATTGCATGCGATTGTTAAGAAAACTCGAAAAACTAACTTTACTGGCTGCGTTCCTAGACATTGAAGCAGCATTTGATAACTTATCTCATGCCTCAATGATAAAATTGGTTTTGATAAAAGTATTGTCGCTTGGCGTATTGTCACCTCTAATGAAGTCTGTATTAGTTGATAATCTCCTCTTCAATCTGAGGGTATGCAGTAGTCTTATTCGTACTCGGTAAATATGATTATACCATTGCTTAGAGAACGCAAAGTGCTTTATATTAGGTCTCATTGTGGTGTGATAGGGAAGACTTGACCATAAATTCTTCTTAAATTACTATTGTGCCATTTACCCGAAGGAGAAAATAGTTATTTGAAAACTTAAGTATGAAAGGTTCGCAAATGGAACTTTCAAAAACAGTGAAATGCCTTGGAGTATTCATTGACAGTAAACTCAACTGGACCTTTTATTTTAATTAGACAATCGACAGAGCAACAAATGCACTATGGATAGCTAAAAAACATTTGGCAAGCAAAGGGAACTATAGCCAAAAATGATCCATTGGATTTATTCAGAAATTGTGAGACCCAAGATTACCTATGCTTCATTGGTCTGGTAACCTTCAAAGGCTATCAACTAGTTCAATTACTGCTGCAATTAGACGTATACCCACAAAGGCACTAGCTGTTCGGCTTTTCATGCTACCATTGCGTAAAATCATAAAATTAGAAGCTGAAAAAAGTGCTCTAAGGATCCAAAGGTTTGTGAAACTTATCGAAAATAATCTAATAGGACATCCCAAGTGACAACTTTTGTTTTATTCCAGCCGTATAGCATTCGTCCCGGCTTTGTTGATAAAACTACATCCAAAACTATTTTGTCCACACAATTTCCAACCTACCGTACTCTGACGGAACATTCAACACTTTCTCTTCATATATTTCATTCTAGCAAACATTACTGTCCACTCTTGGTGCCACATGGTGATGAGCGAACATCTCCTTCTACATCAATCTATTTTCACAAAATGCCATTGATCTGATGTGAAAACTTCGCTTAAAAATATTAATTTGAGTTCTGTGTTTGGTTTGAACAATGATTATTTTTATTAAAGACGAAATAATATGGCTTGCGGTAACACGATACAGTACCGATTATATAAAACATAACTATGGCTTAGAAAATAGTTGATATATATTTTTCCAAATCATTATCTAATATCTTGTGTTTTATTATGTCAGTGTGAAGGTTAATATATAGTGTTACAAAACAGAATCGTTTATTTTGGTTTCAATATATAATATGATGCAAAGAATGCTTAAGAAACTTGAGCTAAAAATTTTACTCTTGACTTATTCAGGTTTACATACATTAAATTGTTATGTTATGTATTCTCCGTGCGAGGAGTAACGATTATGATTTAGAAGGAGATGTTCGCTCATCACCATGAGGCACCACTCTGCCGCACTCTGACGGACCTTTCAACACTTTCTCTTCACATCTTTCATTCTAGCCAAAAACATTGTTGTTCACTCTTGGTGCCTCATGGTGATGAGCGAACATCTCCTTCTTATTCAGGTTATTTTTGGCAAACGCTTGATTTGAATGTAAACGAGATATCACAGCAGGCGCTTCCCGCGGACGCTTGAGTTATCGAGAGCTGTCAACTTTTTTCTTTTGTTGCACAGTGATGATGGTTTTCCACGATAAAATTCTATTCGAAATTGTGTTTTACCTGGGATTTATTTTGATGTGCATTTTGTCTCGTGGGGTAAAAAAAACTAAGTGTCTCCATAAGTGTACTGTAATTAATTAATTCGGGTTTCTTTTGCTAGTTCCATCCAACAATTACCACACGCATCATACATCTGGCCATCTATCACGAATCGCATATATTTCGCCCAACATATGAATTATTTACAATATTTACGTTACTATATATTGTTCCAATAATTATAAATACACTTATGATTAACCGTCAATTTAAAATTAACCGCCAATTGATTAACCGCCAATTCAAAATGCGTGCAGTATTCATCCAACTTTTGGCTGCGCCATTTTGTTTCCATCCAAATTAAACTTACGTGATCACTCTTTTTGATTTTTGGCACGGAAGTTTCGTGCACAAACGGTGCACCGTCAGTGGTTTTTTGATCGGAAAACTGACTAAGGAAGGAGCATGTGAGCGTCGGAGCAGTTCAAAGCGCATTACGGAAGTATCAACATCAGTGCTTTTTCGACCAGCTATGGCAAATCATGCACGAATATGGATTTCCGGAAAAACTGACGCGGTTGATCAAAGCAACGATGGATCAAGTGATGTGTGGCGTCCGAGTATCAGGGACTTCAGCGGCCCACGAGAAGACAATGTTAGCCGCCTAGCACGAGTTCAGATCGACGGTGATGAAATCGAGGTAGTAGACGAATTCGTGTATCTGGGCTCATTGATGGCAAGGTGCATTATGGCTGGCAATCGTACCTTCTTTGGACTCCAAAGGACGCTAAGATAAAGTTCGCCGAACCACAAAGTTGACCATCTACTAGACATCAATTAGACCGGTAGTTCTATACGGCGACGAAACATGGACATTGCTAGTGGAGGACCAACGCGCCCTTGGTGTCTTTGAACGGAAGGTGATGCGTACCATCTACGGTGGAGTGCAGATGGAAGACGGAACGTGGAGGAGGCGAATGAACTACGAATTGCAACAGTTGCTGGGAGATACTCCCATCGTACAAATCGTAAAAATCGGTCGACAACGATGGGCTGGGCCTGTCGTGAGAATGTCGGACGACAGCCCTGTGAAAATGGTTCTCGAAAACGAACCGACAGGTACAGAAAAAGAGGCGCGCAACGAGCAAGGTGGATCGATCAAGTAGAAGGCGACCTGCGGACCCTCCAAAAAGCGAAGCTGGCGAAGTACAGCCATGGATCGATTACAATGGAAACAACTTCCGTGCACAGAAGATTTCCCGTGACGGGTTAGAAATCCCGACCCCGCCCTAGTAGCACACTTGTTGCCATTCGGTTGAGATAACATAAGTATGACTTGCTAAGTCATAATCAAGTAACTACAACTAATTATGATCATAGTGTGCTACTTGGGCGCTGACCCTACAATCGACAGAAAGGCAAAGGACTATTTCAGGCGTCATCCTTCAACATCAGTTCGAGATGTGGCGGAAAAGCTAAGTGCCTCGGCGACTAATGTCATGCGTGCCAAGGAGATAATGAGCCTGCTATTTCGTCGGGTGCAGAAGCAGCCAAAACATAGCACCAAACAGGCTGAATCTGTAAAACTTAGGGCTCGAAAGCTGCATGACAAACTGCTGACGAAAAATTTGGACTGTGTTATCATGGACGATGACACCTACATTAAACTCGATTATTAAACTTTGCCGGGACACAGTTTAATACCTCGCCGAAGAGAAAGGATGTTCCTGGATCAGTGAAACCCATTTATACCGAAAAATTTGGCAAGGAAGGTAATGGTATGGCAGGCCATATGCAGATGCTGAAAAATATCTCGTCCATTCATTACGATAGACACAATGAATGGTTAAATCTACGTGAACGAGTGTCTGCAAAAAAAATTGCTACCCTTGATCAAACAGCATAACACGCTTACAATCTTTTGACCAGATCCTGTTTCCTGCAATTACTCTAAATATGCACTAGAGGGGTACAAAAGGAACAATGTCGTATTTGTATTTAAATTTTCTGGGCTTTGACGAAGGCGAAGCTGAGAAAATACATGAAACCAGCGGATTGTGTTGAAATAAGAATTATTGACCAAAAGTAGTGAAAATGGTAGGAAAAGGTACTGTGCAGAAGCTTATGAGTAGTGTTATGGAAAAAGTTAGAGAACTCGCCTATCCTACGAAAACTTAAGCAAACTGAAATGAAGATGGGATGAAAACATTTTTATTTACCACTTTATTGTCAATTGTATCTTAAAATTTTTCTTAAATAAGTTGCGAAAGCTAATTAAAAAAAAAACAATAATGTGTGTGTCAAGGAATAAGATGAGATTTCCAAAGCATATTGTAGAAAATATCTTTCTTCTGCTATGGTCAGAATATTAACGGATGTACAGAGAACATTTCATTAAATTATCGTTTCATTTATTATTTAAACTGACAAAAATAACTTGGTTTTGATGAGATTTTTTTTAACAGATTGTTGTTTGAGAGGTATGTTACGTCCCTATAATACCAGTTTTCAAAATAAATAAAAAATGATGAACTTTATGCAGAATTAAAATATGCCTTTTATGTTTTGCGATTTTTTGTAGGAGATATTTAAAAAAAATTGTGCAACATATTATTAATACCAAAATAACGTCAACAAAACCGAAAAAATAAGGGCTAGATGGTGAAAGTATGAAGTTGAAGTATGAAAAAGTAATGCTGGTTTTTGAAAGAACTGCAGAAATGCGAGAAAAAACAGAATTTTGAAAGAAATACGCCCATCTCTCTCTCTCTCTCTCTCTCCCTCTCTCACACACACACACACACACACACACACACACACACACACACACACACACACACACACACACACACCGTTTTTTGTCATTCCTGTTTACTATAGGCAAATTTCTTTAAAATAAGTTTATTAAAAGTTAAAAATGATTCATACTTGAGCTTCGTCTTATGCGTAGTTTTGTTTCTCTAACTAGAAACAAACAGTAGTCACCCAGCATTGAATCGTCACAAAAGCCTTCATATCGTCGTTCTATTTTTTTCATTACTTTCGTCGCCAAGATTCGGTGGGAAGAAATCCAAATGTGAGTGGAGGAAATGGATTTTCAATTACATGTTCACACCTATAGTCATGAAGAGCAAGGAGTTATGAACTATGTACATGAAACATTGGTAGCTTGATAAGTTATTTTTAGATTTAATATTACCTATTTTCTTATAGTTTTCCAGCAAATTCTCAATAACTTCAAAATGATCCGCATTTTTAGTGTTTCCTAGAAAATTCTTAACAACCAGTCAAAATGATTTCCACGCTTCTTGCTCATCCGGAGCCAAAACTTTTTTATTTGAGGACCCACGAATACACCTTCCTTAATCCGATATGTTTGGGAATACTGATTTCAGATATACAAATGCACCATTCTTCTCCAACGTTTTTACAAAATTCTTGAAGAGTCCAAGTTTTGTATGTATCGGCGGGAGAATAATTTGATCATTATCCACGGGAGGAACACATTTCACGTTTTCTTTTCCAAGAGTCAAACTTGTCCTCTTTGGCCAGTCTTTTTGAACGTAATGCTCCTTACGTGCTCGGCTGCCCCATTTACAGAGAAAGCACATGTATTTTGAGTACCCCTGTTCAGCGTGTCAAATATTCTCTTTGTGTACCTAAGAACACAAGATAAACTTGACGAGTGATACACCCGTTATTCTCTCACTACGCAACAATGTTATGTTGTAGCTTAAGTTTATTGCAACAAAACACGAAGAAAACAACAAAATGTTGCATCGATGATGGAAAAGAGACAAGTTGCTGTAAGAAAATGTTGTGATTTGGACACATGTTGCAACGATCTTGTTTTCCTGTAACAGCGACAAAATAATGTTTTGTCATTATTGCAACACACTACCGATAGTAACAATGCTTTATCAGCAACATGAACATTAGCGACAATCATTTGTTGCTGTCGAACAAATTAATGATCTGAATAATTATAAAATATGTTCTGGATAGACTTCCACCTGAAAAAAATTCCTGTACGAAATCACACACAGAACAAAAGCGAACACTATCTTCTGAAAATTTGTTGCAAATTGACTATAGTTATAGTCTACAGTTGTAACTATAGTTTTTCCGATTACACAAAGTTACGATATCTATTCTACCATGTTTATTTAGTCTTATGGAAGATCAACAGATATAATTAGATAATCTGGGATGTTCTAGGTTGTCCAAACAGTTGTAACTATAGTTTTATCGGCTATACAAAGTTACTATATGCATTCAACCTTGTTCACTGAATCTTTTGGATGGTCAACAAACATTTTGAGATAACATGGGATGTTCTAGGTAATCCAAACTGTTCTTGAGTTCATAACATAGGCTCTACAGTTGCAACTGTAGCTTTTTAACTATTCAAATTAGCGATATGAAATCAATAAAGTTGATTGCATCTTTTGAAAGGTCAACCGATACTATGAGATAATTTGGGATGTTCTAGGTCAATCAAGCTATCCTGGAGTTCAGAACTTAGGATCTTCAACTGTAACGGATACTTTTTCAGCTATACTAATGTACGATATGTATTCAACCATTTTATTTGAGTCTTCTGGAATGTCAACAGACATAATAAGATAATCTGGGATGTTCTAGGTCATCCAAACAGTCCTGGAGCTCAGATTTTGCATCAACAGTTGTAACTGTAGTTTCACGGCTATTCAAATTGACGATATGTATTCCACCATATTCAATGGATCTTCTGGAAGGTCCATCAACATTATGATGAAATCTGGGATGTTCTGGGGCATACCAGGCTGTTCATTAGTTCAAAAATTAGGATCTACCATTGAAACTGTAGCTTTTTCAGATGTGCAAATGTACGATATGTGTTCAACTATGTTCATTGGATCTTATGAAAGGGCAATTAACATTATGAAATAGTCTTGGATATTCTGAGTCATCCAACCTGTCCTGAAGTACTGAACATAGGATCTATAATTCTAACTGTACCTTTTTCGGCTACACAAAGTTATGATACGTTTTCAACCATGCTTATTAAGTCTTCTGGAAGGTCAGCAGATATTATGAGATGATCTGGGATGTTCTTTATCAGCCATATAGTTCTGGAGCTCAAAAATTAAGAGCTGAGATATTAACTGTAGCTTTTTAGGCTATACAAATATACGGTATGTATTCAACCATGTTCAGTGGATCTTCTTTTAGGCCAACCGACATTATTGGATAATCAATCCTCACAAAATATTTTTTTGGTACATTATAGAGATGAATCACTCAAATTGGTTGTTGGTCATAAACTTCAAAAATACATCTTGAAATTGAAAAGTTCTGATTGAATATGTCGAACAAAACAGATGATTCTCGATAGGCTCTTGGTTCCGATTTGGCTGAACTAATTGTAACTGTATCTTTTGTAGAATTTAGAATGACCAATATTATCACAGATTATCACATAATATCTTTTGACCTTCCAGAAGATTCAATAAACGTGGTTGAATGCATATCGCAACTTTGTATTGTTGAATTATCTACAGATACAATTGTAGATTCTAGGTTTTGAGCTGAAGAGAAATACCAAATTACACTACATTTACCATCACTGACCCAGATCGTGTCCAGATGTGGCCAATGTAGTTCTTGACACTTGATTCTACCACTGTTGCTCTTATTTTGGATTTCGTATGTGATTTGGGGTGTGGCATGATATGTTCTGGTCCAAGTAAAAGAAAAGGCTTTTCCCCGGATGTACCTAGAACATGCCAATAAGGTTTTGTGCAATTGATGCCAGCACTATTGCACTTATTATCGAATTTAAATGTTATTAGAATGGAATGTTTTGGTTCAGATCAAAAAAACTGGTCACATCACATAGGTACCCGCAGCATGCCCGGATGTGGCCAGCGTTCTCCTGAGCACTCTGTATGACTACCATTCATCTTGTAATCGAATCCTTATTTGAATTGACGCGTCACATGATAGCTTGGAAATATTTTAGATAATATCTTCAGAAGTAACTCATACCCACCCGAATTTATTCCGGTCATATCTCTGAAATCTGTAGACCGGTATCAAAAAAGATAATGATAATAAATTGGATAATAGTACCGTCCATTTGCCAGTAGTTCAAGAGGTTGCCGAGAAACGTGAGCTTATTCATTATATATTTTATATTTTATATGTATACACAGACGCACACGCAAGCGCACATATTTCCCTATCCAGTCGAGTTGAGTCGATTGGTATATGACAGTCGGCCTTCCGAGCTATAGAAAAGGTTGATTTTCCACGCGATTATTAAAGCATTCTTTGTAACAAGGGTGAAACAGGTTGTATCTAAAACTTGCTAAACTTTGACTTAGAAACAAGGTACAGATCAAACCACAGGTGGATAAATACGGGTTTTCATTTCCAAAAACGATGTTGTTCTTATGCGGTTAGTTGGATAAAGAAAAATTCCGTGTTTAGTATCATACGGGTGGAACTGCAATGATCGATTTCTCTTCGAATTATTACGGCAAATTGAATGATTTTACGGGATAATAACGGCTGAGAAATTCGATAAAAAGATATCGCTCTAGTTACGCCCATAGGATTCGAAGCACGTATGGTGCTTCGCTTGTGTTAAAGACGTGTTTCACAATGTTCTTTTTGTTAATGGTAACGTTCAGAGCCTTCAACAAAGGGTCTAAAATGGCCCGGAGAAGTCACAATTTTTATTAAGCCATCCACAACTTTTTGCTTAGACACTCTCACAGTCACCACTTCTTCACCTTTAGTGCGTTTTTTACCTCGAGCAGTGATTTTATCTTCGGAAATCTCCTTCCCCAAATTCAACACATTGTGACTCTCTGGGTGAGAGTTCTTAATGAGGCGCAAACAATTTGTCAACACAAACGTTTTCGGACTGACCTTGCAATTAAGACCCAGGCTACAGTTAAGATCCCCGTTCTCGGAACAAAATATGTTTTGAACTTTTTCGGACACATTTTCTTTGTCCTCTTTAACAAATGTAGAATCCATATTTTATTTTTTAAAACAACACAACGCAACAAAATGCACTTAGGAAATGCCACACAGATCAGAAAATTATTAATCGCTCGAATATTGGAAGAACAGCACGTATGCAATAAATAGGGGAATGTCGCTAGAAACGAACCATGGTTGAAAAGATGCACACTAGCTGTTGCAAATAAAATTATTTTTAGGAATAAATTAATTATCTCATGATATTATAACAACATGCATGATATACTTTAGTTCATGTAAACAAAACAAACTGAAATTAATTGCAAGTAGGTATCCATGTTCCATCTTCAGATCTACGAACTATCCCCTAACACTCGACAAAATTTTTGAGAGAGAAAGACGGATAAAACTAAAAAATTTCTTTTTTCGGTAAATGCAACATGTGACATTATTGAATTTATTTTTGTTGCATACAAAGCAATATACAAACAACGCCTTGTCTCTTTCCTTAATAACAATCGGATGTTGTGAAACATTAATATCTTGATTCTACTGCCATGCAATTCACTGCCCCTGTTGTATCCCAGTCAACATGGCAACAACGTTAAGATCGGAGCAAATCTTCCAGGAGTGTTGCTTCTAATTTATCAAATTCAGCAGCAGCGCCATTGATTCATACAATTCCTTCATGTTAACGGCATTAGCCAGCGGTATCGAGGGTTTCCTTGGATTGTGTTGCTCCCCAAACTCTTCGAACAAACCGTTTACATCTAGGCACAAACTAGCGTTATTTTGTTTGGAGAAGTATTAAGCGAATTTTTCATCACGATTCATCACGGAATTTTCACACCAGGCTCTAATAAATTTCTTTCTTTTAAGCGTGATGCAAGCAGCTCAGATTTCTGTTCTGTCGACAATTCCAAATCGCGTACCAAATCATTGAATTCTGCTTGGGAAAATAATGATGGTTTTGTTTCAAATTCTGTGTCGCTTTGATCTGCGTACTCGTTAACCAGCTGGGCAGTATCTTCAAATGAGGACTCCCTTTTTCGGTTTGGGCAAATAGGGTACCGGTTTGAACTCGAAAGTGGAGTTGGTTTTTCTACGGATTGCACATTAGCATACTGCACCGACTTATGTGTAAGAGTGAGTAAGAGAGAGAGAGAGAGAGAGAGGGGGAGAGAGAGAGAGAGATGGGTGTATTTCTTTCGAATTTCTGTTTTTTCTTGCATTTCTGCACTTTTTCCACAAACCAGCAACTTCTTAGTTTTTCAACTGATTTTCACCATTGAGCCCTTATTTTCTTTGTTTTTTTTTGGCTTTCAGCTACATATGCACTTTATTTTTTTGTTGACGTTAGTTTGTAAACTAGTGTTATAGAGCAAAAGTCAATTTTACCTAGTAAATAATCATTTAAGACGAAGGAAAGATGTAATCCCTCTGGTAACGATGTAATCCACCTCGTGTTGAAACCAGCCGATAAACATTCCGAGTCAGTTTCCCTTCTCCGAGTCAACCTTTCGCTATTTACCAGTGTCAATTTGTACACACTTTTTTTATGTTCCACACCAGTATCAACACTGTTACACTGTGTATGATTTCATGGTCTTGCATCTGTTCGTGATTCCGTGATTAATTGCACCAACCAAGAAAAGAAAATCACTTAATTGCAGTCGTGTTTTTTTTCTCCCTCTTCTTACTCAGCGATTCCCTTTTAATCGTGTAGTTTTTTCTCCCTTAATATTCTATGCTTTCAATCACGGCTACGATTTGCGACTGCATACACACACGCGCACACCCGACCTGTAGCGACTGGCTAATGCAGCACCAAGAAGTCCAGGTGAATTCATTAGTGCCAACCGCCTCGCAGTAATGGCAATCCAGGTTACAGGGCCCGGGTTGGTATTAAAACTAAAACAAAGAAGCGAAGATTGATTACCTTGTAGATAGAGCCACCAACCGCGTACCTTTAAAGGTCGGAAAACGGTGGCGAAGACCGGTGGCCGGCGGACAGAAAATGAAATAAAATTAGATCGTTTCAGCTATGACCATGACTGGCTGGAAAAAAAAACGGAGTATGGAATGAAGTTTTTCACTCACTGCCAGCGAAAAAAGAAAAATCTCTGCAAGCACTGCGCGTCGGGGCCCCATTTTTAATTTATTCAAATTATCCATCACGAAAAATGTGCATTAACACATAATTACTTAATTAGAGTGTACTATAGACGAACGAAAGAGGTGTAGAAATGGTTTGATTTAGTTTAGCCCGTTGGAACGCAGATGGAAAAACTTTGAATTCGGGCGTATCATTTTTTTCTTCTTCTTCTTCTTCTTCTGCACTCCATTGCCCTGCCACGCTGAAATTTAGTTGTACCAACAAGCGGAACGAGTGAGGGGAAGAAGAATTAAGTAATCCAATTCAGGATTCTCGCTAAGTCCTCTGTAAACTGCTGCTTTGGCGTTGCTACAGCTGCAAGAAAACTTTGCTCAAACAAAGGATGAAATTAATTTCTGTATTGTAGAATTTCACCACGTTTGCAGAAATAAAGAAAGTTATTGGGAGAGCTGAGCAAACCCTTGGCAAGCGAGGAGTATTTTTGCTTCTTCTTATGCTTCAATTTTTTTATGCATCTCGCCGCATTTGTGAAAAATGGCACGATAGAAAAAGTCCAACTAATTTATATTAAATTCTTTTCGGTCGGAAACTTGCTGTGTAAACTAGGTTCTATCAGGGGTTTGTTTTTTGTTTTGCCCTTGACAGGGTTAGTGGGCTTGGTTTATTTATCAAACAGATGGGGTTATGCGTTGAACACCTCTGTCTGTGATCCATCGATTAGAATTTACGTGAATAGGTAAGATAGTTTGCCTAATTTTTCTTTGGATAGTTCAGGTTTCCGAAATGTTTCCGATAAATTGTGATTATCTGATCGCATGGAACAAGATTTATGTCAAAATTGAAATTAAATTGGGTGGTTGTTCTCTTTTCAGCTAAGGCTGTTTATTTTTTTCGTCGCGGCTAGGTTGTTCAGTGGTATTCCATTCTGTCTAGGGAGCAGAAGATCGGAAATTCAATTCGTTTAGAGTTGAGCAGATTGTTTGTGTACAGGACCTTAAAACGTTTCAAAGATACTGGCGTTGTTCCTGACGTTTGTATTGAAAAAATATAGACAAAATTTGCCGACACTTTCACTTGCACTGACGAAACTACCCATGCAGCATCAATCATAGTATTTTTTTTAATTTCTTTATTAGAGTGGCTTTCAGCCACCTGGGCTGGTTCGCCAATCAATCATAGTAACCCATGAGTCAGCAGACAAAATTTGACAGCTCTATCAGTCGAACTCTAACCAAGATGGCAAAAACAGTGAAGCAACTCAGAAGTGTACGCGTTCAAAGAATCTACATCGTTGCGTGCGCTTGGCCGGGTCACTCCACGGTTCAACCGGCCAAACAGTGAAAAGTACCTGGCGAACATGAACATACATATCAGAAAGCGGTCGCGTCCACTGGTTTCGGAGCTGCAGGCAATGACGCAGTGGCAACGGCTGAATAAGATGGTCTAGTCGATTTGCCCGGCAAATCGCGACATGGCGGTGGTGATGGACGACGAGACCTATCACACTCTGGATGGCAACGACTGGCAGGGCACTTCGTATTTTACTTTCCCCACGGAGGAAGTGATTACCGAGGTGAAGTTCATTTCACGCAACAAGTTCCCCAAGAACGTGCTGCTGTAGCTGACAATCAGCGAAAAGGGCATGTCAAAACCGCTCTTCTTTCGCTCCGGACTGACCGTGAACGGGAAAATTTATAGTATGAAATGACTGCGTCATTCATCAAGAAATACCATAAGGGCAAAGACGCGGTGTTCTGGCCGGATCATGCGTCGGCCCACTACTCGAAGCGATCGTTGGAGGAGATGGAGCGGTTGAATATCGATGTGGTATCCAAGTCGGTGAACCCGCCCAATGTCCCCCAGCTGCGTCCCATCGAGAATTTCTGAGCCAACCTGAAGCGTAAGATCTACTCTAACAATTTTGTCGCAAAAACTGAGGAGGAATTTATAAATAAAACGAAGAAAGGGCTCAAAAACATGCCTACACGAATGTTTTTGTCCGCCATGGCGAATGTCCTGGTTAACTGCCGGTAGGCCGCTCGCAAGTACGAAGTTTTTTTTGCAAGTAAGTTTATAAAATTACCTTCCATTTGAAATTTATCAAAAGCAATTGTCTGTCTTAGCCTTTTTTCATCAAAGAGTCCATATTTATTAATGCAAACGTTAAACCAAATCTGTGCTGTTCTCACTCTTGCAATTTAAATCGGCCCAATTACCCCGGGTTAGCTAGGTACTGGTTGTACGGGGTTAGAAATATCATTACTTTATTTTTGCAGTTGTCATCATTATTTCTTTGTAAATATGATTACTTATTATCATTATTATTATCCGGTTTTTGTTCCCTTCTCAGGATGTAGCTGGAAACTTTCACCTTCCCCCGGGCGTCTGGTTGCCAAAAGGGGTTAGGCCTGGTGGATACATTCGTCTTAAACTTACATCCTAATTCGTTTGCTCCGGTTGAATTAGTTATGGTGATTCAGGAACCGCCGGACAGTACTACAGGTTCCTAGAATCACTGTTTTTTGAATGCTGTTCAGTTCATTCCGCAACTACAAATCTTCAAGGGAACGTATAAGGGTAAGAGGAATAATTCCGGTCGCCGAGATTATTACTGGAACTATACAAACCTCCTCCAAATGCCACATCTGCCTCAACTCCTACGCCAAATCGTAGTATTCCGTAATCTTAGTAGAGAACGTTGAATGGATATTGCAATCCAGCGGTACATCGACATCAATGAGAGTCATACTCTTCTTCGTCGTAGATCACTTCTTTTGTCGTAAATCACAATGTCAGGATGATTGGCATTGAGAACATTTGTTAGGATCTCGCGATCCCAGTACAGCTTTATGCAACTATTTTCCAGAACCGGGTACTTGCAGTAAGGCACGTAATGGTTCACTAAATTGTGCAGTTCAAGTTGTTGGTGCACAATCTTGGCGACATCGTTGTGACAGCCGAGATACGCTACTTCTGCCAATGCTTGGCAGCCAGCAACAACGTGTTCGATCGTGTGTCCTACTGCATTGCAATCCTACAACGGTCTTCTACTTCTTCGTGCAATATATGCAATAGATTGTTCTTCGTCGCAATCCCCAGTCTTGGATGGCTACCATAAAGCATTCAGTCTCTGAGAAGATATCACCTCACACCAGCAACGTATTCGACGCTACTTTGTCAAAAAGTACTTGTTCCAACTGATGGGGATGCGTCCCATGCAGCTCATTCAGCTTCCACGATGCAACTTTTTCGTCGATAGTTTTTAGGTCGCAGTCCTGCAGATGGAGGGCGCTAAACCCATGGTCTGCTTCACAAACAGCACCGCAGACTTCGTGACAGGTCTGGCTTTCAACGAAGTACATCCGCAACTGCTGGATCTGGGAAACACCTAGCGTTTGAATAACGGTAACACCTCTTCCGCCTTCAATACATGGCAGAGTGACTCTCTCAACGGCCGACTTTGGGTGATGCATGCGATGCTTAATGAACGCCACTCTTACTACTCGTTATATCGCCTTCAAGTCAGTTTTGGCCCACTTTATCACTCCAAATCGATTACTGACGAGAATACTTTGTACAGGCTTGATAGGCATGTTATTGACCTGTACTTGGCTGCATTAGCCGTGTTTTGATGCGCTGTGGGTCCTCTTCGACCATATTTAATCACTCCACCATTCGTCCATGGATTGCGGAGAACGTTTTATACCTGTAGTTGTGCACAAAATCCGGTCCTTGTGAAGCCCAATTCCTGGTATAACGGGTAGCCTAGCAAATATCCTGGGCGGTAAATACGGTGGCGACCATACTTCCAATTCCATTACTCCTAGCCTCTTCCTCTTGCAACCACATCCCATCACTGGTATGTTGAACGGGGTTCTCCCATACATTAGCCCAAAACTTTGTTACTGCGCCAATCTCCCGAAGTTCTTCATTGTAGTTTATTTTGTTCTTTCGGATGCGGTTGTACAACTCCCTTTCGTTAGTGGTTAAAATGGGTTTCCTCCTTCCGCTCCGAACTTTCTCCATACCGTTGCATCCGTTTAGCAAGAACACTCAATTGCTGTACATGGGTTTCGAGAACCTCAGAAATATCAGCTTCAGTGAGGTCTCGGAGCTCTGCGGGCTTGACAATTACAGCTACGTGCGTTGGAGTGTATGCGCCCTTCGTCGTTTCCTTGTGGATAGGTCCGTAATCCCAGCGTTCTTACAAAATCCACCGCTGTAGAGTACACTAAGAACTTCAGGTCCTCAGGATATTCTCATTGAGAATGTTTACTGCACTTGATAGCCGGTAGGAATACTGCAGTTTCGGTATCCTGTGTCGAGACATGGGGTCTGTCCCTTGGAATTGTGTTGCTGCTGCTTCCATGTTGAAAGCTGGTTCATCTATCATCTTTGCTGGTTCGTCTCTTATCTCATCTTCGTTTTCGTCTCTCACTCGCAAGGGATGCATCCAGACCAACAGAACTCATTCTCGGCGTATCGCTTGATCCATTCCCTTCCCTCCACAGCTCCCTTAGCACATCTGCTTGATGTACTCTACCTCAGCAGGTGTGAGCTAGTCTGGTATATAATTTGTTCCGGCGTAAGCTGATTGGTGAATTGAGGAAACCGTTCGTTGAACATCTGCAGCATACTTGGTCTGCCGGACATATCCGTTTCAAACATGGTGCAAACGTAATAGCACCGTCTCACGAACTTGTTCATCTCCGTTGTCCACATGATCCGTTGTCTTTGGCGGCCTGCCAAAGTGAGCGATTGACGCCTTACGCTTCAGGTTGGCCCAGAAATTCTCGATGGGACGCAGCTGGAGGACGTTGGGTGGGTTTGCCGACTTGGGTACCACATCGATATTCAGCCGAGCGAACGAAGAGCAGCTTTGATATCTCCTTCTCGCTGATTGTCAGCCACAGCAGCACCTTCTTGAGGTACTTGGTGTGTGAAATGAACTTCACCTCCGAGCTCACTTCCTTTGTGGGGGAAGTAAAATACGAAATGCCCTGCCAGTCGTTGCCATCCAGGGTGTGATAAGTCTCGTCGTCCATCACCAGCGCTACATCGTGATTAGCTGGAAGAACTATCTTATTCAGCCGCTGCCGCTGCGTCATCGCCTGTATCTCCGAAACCAGTGGACGTGACTTCCGCTTCCTGAAATATATGTTTCTTTTTAACAGGTACGTTTTCATTTGTTGGCCGGTTGAATCGACCTCCCGGTGAAGCGCACGCAGCGATATAGCCACTTTTTCTTCGGTCTTCCTCTTCAGCATCCTTTGGAGCATCTTGTCGCTCAGGATTGTCGGCCGTCCGGAACCGTGCTTTCTTTCGATGCTCTGATTATTGTTTAGTAGTGCCAATATATTTTAGATGCCAGAACCGACGTATCCGGCATCCTAAAATTGCAGCACGATGTGTGTTTTTGACGCGGCGGGGTGCCGTGCTTTGAACGCGCACACTTCTGGACGGAGTGTCTTCAATGTTTTTGCCATCTCGGTTAGAGTTCGACTGATAAAGCTGTCATATTTTGTCTGCTGACTCATGGGTTACTATGTTTGATGCTGCATTGGTAGTTTTGTCAGTGCGGATGAAAGTAAACCCATGAAAAATCGGCAATTTTTGTCATTTTTTTAAATGCAAACTATATTGCTGCCTGTTCTGTTTTGCGTATGATTTACGGGCTGAGCCCATTGCTCTTGCATCTCCTCAAGCCGCTGGCCGCTCGCTCTGTCGTCCGTCCCAGTTCTTCTTGGCCTGTAGCTTGACAGTATCAGTCGGTGCAGAACACTGGATTATGGTAAGGTTTGGTACTCGTGTTTTGAATTTTGCTTAGATTATTAGTTTCATCAATTGGCGTCCACTTGCCTTTGCCTGGGCGCTACGTAGGAAACCAATGCCATGATACCGGGGAGCCTTGTCACCTTGAAAGCCGGGATATATCAGTACCTGTCCAGATGGTGATTTGTGTTCTAAAACAATTGGGCTGCGGACTTCGCTTAGCCCAGGGATTTCGTGCTTTGCGCCTCCACGTTCCAATTCGGGTCATTTGTTTTTCGCAAAAAGTTGATGCCGTAAAATCAGTTCTTAATCTTTTTCTGTTAGATTCTGTAACGATTTCCAAGATTCGGAGACAGTAGATGATTGGCCTAAGGTCTCCTATCCCCGTGATGGGGTTGCCATCGAAGGTGTAGCTTCCGAGGGAAAACATTTCTCATGCAGCCGCTGGATGCCAGACAAAAGCTGTTTGAGCCGCACCTCCATGGTGGACAGTAACTCGGATTGGCGAAAATTTAGCTTTACCGTAACGCGCCATTCAAAGTGAGCAAGAACTGATGAAAACTAATGAAATATGTAACTTTTGTCGCTTTTAAGCGCGGCCTGTAAACATAGCCGTTTCCGCTTGGAAATTGTCTGGGAAACCGAATGGAATCAGTTTCAATCACCGCATGGATATGGTTGTGGGGTTAAAGAGCTTATTTCACACCACTTCCCCTTATATGTTTGAGTAATTTCTAGATATCTTTGCACGGAGAGACTCAAGATCAACAAAGTAGTGCTAATCCTATGTGGAATTTCCTGAAAAATCGAATGGAAGCTGTTTCAACTACCGCTCTATGAACGAAGATATGGCTGGTTTTACCCCACTTCCCCTTGTATTCTTGAATAATGTATAGATATCTTTGTTCGGAGTCGCTCAAGATCAACAAAATAGGGCTGTTCCTTGTGAAATTTCCTGGAAAACCAAATAGAGGTTGTTTTATCTACCGCACGGCTCTGTGAACATAGATTTAGCTGATTTTATCCCACGTCCTCTTATATTTTTGTGATAAATAATTCAACTAAAGACTGGACTCTGAAAAAATGAGACACAATGACACAATGATCACCAAAAATTCATTTTACATCGAATACTCAAATTTTCAGGGATTTAATAACTATATGTTAGCTAGGTTTTGACATTATTTATTTATTAAATTTCCTCCCCAAAGCTGAATGCTCGTACCTTTCTCTTAACACTGCTCATGAGATCTTGGGTGAGGCTTTGTCCATCTTCCTTACACAATATCTCCCAGGTTTTCTTCAAAGCTTCATCGGTTTTGAATGTTTTTCCGCTTTTCTTCAACTTCTCCCTCAGCATCGCCCAAAACTTTTCGATCGGACAAAGTTCTGGTGTATTTGGCCGGTTCGCCTCCTTCGGAACCACATTAACGCCATTCGCTTCGTACTAATCCATTACAGGCTTGGCGTAATGGCACGAAGCGAGATCCGGCCAGAACAGCGTAGGACCACGGTGAGAGCGGAGGAAGGGCAGCAAGCGCTTCTGCAACATTCCTCTCGATACATCTGCCCGTATATAGTGCCGGTTGTAACGAACGGCTTGCTGTACCGTCCGCACTCGCAGATCGCCTGCCACAACAGGTACTTCTTCACGAATTTGTTCACCTTTTTCTTCCAGAACTTTTCCGGAACCTCCATGCGGGACGTACCGACAAAAAACTCCAGGCCGAGGATTTGTTTGGTGTCCGTCTTGAAATATGTCTCGTCGTCCACGACGAGACAGCCTGGCTTGACCAGCCACTCACGGTACAGCTTCCGCGCACGCAATTTGGCCACCATGTTTTGCTTGTCAGTCAGGTTTGGCGCCACCCTGACTTTAAAAACACGTAGCAAAGCCCGATTGATGAACTGCTGGATGAACCACTTCGACGAATTGACCTTTTTGGCCACGTCTCGGGTGGAAAGGTTCGGGTTATTCTTAAAGTACTGCCTTATCTTCCGAACTTTCTCTGGATATTCCGTTTTCGGTTTTCGGCCGCTACCAGTGCGCCGCTCGATGGTCTTCGTCTCCGGGAACATCTTCACAACGCGGGACACGGTGGAATGGTGGATTCCAAGCCTTTTGCCGATCCATCTGTGCGACTGACCAGGACTATCGATCATTGCGCCCAAGATTTGCTGGCGTAGCTCTTCTTGTTTCGAATGCATCTTGAAAACTACTTGACAGATCGCGATACAATTTTGCATACATAAATTCAACTCTAAACTAGTATTATCCAAAATTTCATTAATTTTTACCCACGCGATAAAAAGTTACACCCAAAACAAAGTGGCGCATATTTTCCGAGTCCAACCGTTATATGGGTTAAACTGGGGTGAAATAAGCGATATCTTCGTTCACAGACTCGGGCGGTGGTTGAAACAACCTTTATTCAATTTTTCAGGAATTTTCATACTATTTTGTTGATGTTAAGCCACTCCCAGCTAAGATATCTATAAATTATTCAATAATATAAGGGAAAGTGGGGTAAAATCAGCCATATCGTCGTTCACAAAGCCGTGCGCTATATGAAGTAACTTCTATTCGATTTTTTAGGAAATTTTACATAGGATCAGCCTTATTTGGTTGATCTTGAGCCACTCCAAGCAAAGAAATCTATAAGCTAAAGGGTGTATTCGATAAAAATGGCACACAGAAAATCTTCTGTAACTTTTGAATCGTATGAGTAAAAAACCTAGAAATTTGAGTAGATCTTATCCATAGTGTATTATTAACATCTGCCGAGTTTCATAGTTATACATTCAGTAGTTCCAGTCATGTCGTCGAAACAAGAAATTGTCCGTGAGAAAATTTTGTGCACTCACAATCAAAATCCAGGGGCATCCCACCGGTGGATTGCTAAAAGGCTTGGAATTGCAAATACAACTGTGTCTCGTGTAATAAGAACCTTCAAGGAGCGTCTGAGTGTCCAAAGGAAGAAAGGGAGTGGTCGTAATAGTGGTCCAATGGACAGTAAAATGGCGAGGAAAGTCGTACAACAATTCAAAAACCGTCCAAACATGTCAATTCGAGATGTCTAAGGTGTCAGTCGGTTTTGTGCAGAAAACCATGAAGCGTGCTGGGTTACATGTTTACAAAGTGCAAAAAGCCCCAAACCGAAATTAAAAACAAAACATCACTGCGAAAACCCGCGCCCGGAAACTTTACACGAAGCTGCTCACCAAATCCGGTTGCATCGTGATGGATGACGAAACATACGTCAAGGCTGACTTTCGTCAACTTCCTGGGCAAGAATATTCCGTTGCCAAGTCGAAGTTCGATGTTCCGGAGGATGTTCGAAAGAAGAAACTATCGAAATTTGCAAAGCAGTTTCTAATCTGGCAGGCGATTTGCGGATGTGGTGAAATAAGTGCTCCCTTCATCACTTCCGGAACAATAAACTGTGCGATTTACAGGAAGACTGCCTTAAGAAGCGTCTCTTGCCATTCATTAAGAAGCACAAAGGATCAATTCTGTTTTGGCCTGATCTAGCATACTGCCACTACGCTCGAAACGAATTGGAGTGGTACCGAGCCAACGGAGTCAATTTTGTGCCAAAGGATATGAACCCACCAAATTCACCGGAACTTCGTCCAATTGAAAAATTCTGGGCAATTATGAAAACGGAACTTCGCAAACATCCCAAAACTATAAAAACAGAGCTAGAATTGAAGAAAATTTGGGTAAAAACAACAAAAACACTGGGAAAATCGGTTGTACAAAATTTGATGGGTGAAGTGAAAAGGAAGGTGCGGGCATTCGGGATGGAAGACGAAATTGAATAAAACAAATGTTGTGAATCAAAACTCATTAGTAGTTCTTCATTCCCTGAAAATTTCAAGAAAATCCGATAATCAGTTTAATTTTGATGAGTATATATGTGTGTGCCATGTTTATCGAATACACCCTTTATTCAAGAAAACAAGGTAAAACCAGTCATATCTTCGTCCACAGAGCCGTGCGGTAGTTTAAACAGCTTTTTTTTCGATTTTACAGGAAATTTCACATGGAACTAGTACTATTTTGTTCACCTAAAGCCTCTACGTGCAATAATATCTATAAATTTTTCATAAATATAAGGGGAAGTGGGGTAAAATCAGTGAAATCTTTTTTCACAGAGCCGTGCGGTAGTTGAAATAACTTCTATTCAATTCTTCAGGAAATTTTACATACAAAAATACAAAAAAAAAAAAAAAATGTTCGAATCTTTGTAACAATAAAGATTGTACATGCCCAACTTTTCAAGAATTCTAATTAAATACACTGCTGCATACAAGTCTTAGAGATTTGGAGTGTAAAAGCTTTGTATTTTCTTAGAATAGTGACCTCCACCTTGAGAATCACGAAACATCCGAATCACCCAATCATCCATGATCAGAGCCTACTGTTGTATCCAAAAACCATCCTACCCTTTTGACAGCGAATAATAATCGCAACATTCTCTTAACACATTCTATCGACATTCTCAACAAAAAGGCTCATAAACACTCCAATTTATTCCCGACACCGAGTCTTTGCTAGCAAGTTTCTTATTAAAAGTTTTCGTAATCTCCTCCCGTTCCTCTGAGCATGCAGTTTATGCGATTCCCTATTAAAGCCCATGACGATGTCTTTCGTTTACTTCGAACCATCCTGAAATAGGGGAGAATCAAGAAGAAGAAAAAAAAAATGCAAAATTAAGGAACCATGATGCGGCAATGGCCGCTTGGGGAGCATCCGATAAAAATAATGCTCAATGAGTGAATTCCGTTGCAGGAAGCGGTTTTACTGTGAATCGAGGAAGAGGCCGCTTATTGACGATGATTTGATTGTGAGATAAGGACTATGATTGCAATGTAATTTCGTTTTGGGCTTTTTTTCCTTGACGTACTTAATGGAGAGGCCATCACTTTCTTCACTCGATTCTACATTCAAGGGGCGAATGATTTGACCTTCTTTCACTGCAGTTATTACAGTTCGTTATCCTTACTGCATTGGACCACTATACTCTCTGTGTGTGTTCCCAGCACTAGTCATACTGTCTGAAAGCACTGGAAATATATTTGAACTGGATGGGGCCTAGCAAACTGAATATGAGGAAAAAAAAATCCGAACTAAAAGCTGCAGTCGTATTTTTTAAATTCACTTGCCATCAACTGGACTAACGGCGGCTGTGCCAGTCGAGGACGATGACGACGGCGGGTCAAAGAATTGCAATCTAGAAGATAAAAGCAATCGGCTTCGCAGCGCACTCTACTAGGGCAAAGTGGCAACTGAGTGGCAGAGAGTACGATAATGGGGAAAATGGAGAGGATGAAACCCGCGAGCCCTCGGGGATGAACCCCCTTCCACATCCTTTCCCAGCAGTCAGGATCGTGCTGCGTGAGAGAAAAATTGAGTGTGTCTAGTCGAGTGAAACTAGACTCACTTTTTTTTCGTTCGCCATCCCACAGCGAAGTCCACTTAAATTTTGAGCCAAAAGAGAAATTTAAAATTTCTATACGGGCAGGAGTTGGAAAGCATTCGCAACTATGGGCAGAGAGAACAACTGCCTGCTGTATTTGGCCGATGGCAATGCACTCTCGTTGCACAAAGTCGTCGTCATCAGCGGAAGGCAATAGGAAGTCAGATATTTTCATATTTTAGCATAAGTTTTTGTTCGATCGGAAGGAAAACGGCAAAATTGGGAAAACAAAATTTGGTTGACTTGACTTGAACCTGCCGCTAGCGTTCTGTGTTTGGTTGGTGGTGTTTCGATTTTTAAGAGGATTTTCGGTTGCCAGTGAATCGGTGACCTAGTTTATGAAATGTTTGTGGTGATATGGGAGGGGGGTCAGTAACATTGATAAAGCGTGGAGTTCTGCAAATAATTTCGCAATTCACTTCAAAGGAGTGCCCATTCCCTATATGCTCCATGTTTAGGGTGGACGACGAATTTTTTACAGTAAATAGCATGTTTTAGAAAGGTTACAACAGTTAGCCATTGTGATGATGTTGTTTGAGAAGGATATAATTTCTCATCCCCATGAAGCTCTAAGAGTTGACAGCACTTTTTTGCTAGAACAAAGTTGTTAAGAGAAAGTATTGATAGTTCCGTTAGCGCACGGCAGGCTGTGAAAATTGAAAAGAAGTAGTTTTTGAAAATTGAGCGGAGGGCATTGTGAGGTAGTATTTCGAAATCAGAAGTCGAATGCCAAAAATAAACCCAAATGAGCTGGAGATAGTTTCTCTCCCATGTGCCTTGACCTACTCCGCATGAGGATGCTTGGCAAAAGATTGTGTGCTTGTTTCGAAATACTATCTCACAATGTTCTCTGCTCAATTTACAAAAACTACTTCTATTCAATATTCACAACCTTCCGTGCGCTAACGGAACTATCAATACTTTCTCTTAACAACTTTGTTCTCGCAAAAATGTGCTGTCTACTCCTAGAGACTCATGGTGATGCGAAATTATTTCTTCTCAAACAACATCATCAAAGATCGTAACCTCAACGTATGGGTGAATACAAAGAAAGACTATATCAGTTGTAGTCATTGTGGTTAATTTACTTTCGTTACATGTGGGAATTGTAAATTATTTCATTCAAAAAAAAAACCCATATATGTCATCATCACTTTGATTTTTGATTTGAGCGACCTAAGTGTGGTGGAGTTCTATTGGTATCCCACTCAACGACGCTCCACACAAAAAAATCTTAATCCATTAACTTTGGGACTCCTAGGGGGGCAAATTTCTTCTTCTCAAAACTCCGAAACATTTTTAGCAAGCCATTTCTTAGTTTTACATACTCTTATTGAGGTGGCAGACGTGTCTGTGCCTCGAACTACCCCGCAGTGGGATGTTAGGCAATGGTAACGTCCTTGGTTCGAGTACTACTTTACCCATGCCCTTTCGCTCAATTTTCATTACTTCTTTTCTATTTCCAATCTACCTTACACTAACGGAACTTTCAACACTTTCTCTTCATATCTTTCATTCTAGCAAACATTACTGTCCACTCTTGGTGCTGCATGGCGATGAGCGAACATCTCCTCCTACATCATTTCTTAGTGTCTTCATGATCAGGTGACTCGACTTGTTGGAGGATGAAATGATCTAATAAATACAAGAGCATTACATCCCCTTATCTACGGTATAGAGCACGTCATCTGTCATTCATTTGACTTTCTTTTCGACCAGGTTAAATTTTTTCTCATCAGAAAAATGTGTTAGAGGATTGTTATGATGTAGATGCTTCAATCGACACAGAAGTTTTTAGCTTTCTCCAAATGCCATGATTTGGTCGCAACGTTCATGAATTGGCCCTAACATACCAAGGTTTTTAGCAATTTCTTGCCAGCTTGAAAAGCCCATCAACCGATTTCCCGTCCAATGGTCATGATTGACCTTGCTGGATTCTTGTTATTTTTTCCACTGTTTTGACCCGTCAAGCCGTATTGGAATGGCACATGTATTTCTTCCGGGTAGGTTGTCCTGGCTGTTTATGACTTCTCCAAGCCTTTTTTTACAATAGACTTGTTTTTCCAACACATTTACCAAACGAATTATCATCCTTACGTTTTTCCGGTGCCCAGTAAACGATGACTGCTGTCAGATTACCCATCTGTATCGACATCTTTATGCTTACTCAACACTGTTCATTCACACCTGACACCGAACAGTATAAGCTTTCCAGAGGAGCCAAATATATTTGAATTGTGTTCCGCAAGCATGAGAAGTTACTGTTTGAAATTAACTGCAAGAAATCGTCACGCACCCTGTATTTTTGCAAACTCAAAATCGTTTTTGGTCTCGTCAATTTTGATCAAGTTGACAGTGCGTTTGGCATTGCTTTAAATGTTGATGTTTGCTTGAAACTTATCGTGATTTTCCAATTCAGGATGCAGTAAAGATCAATCAAGAACTGGTCAATTTCAATGGAATTTGTGAATTTACCAGTGGTGAGTCTGTGTCCTGAGTATGACACGGGCAAGCGTTCTTTGGAACATAAGAATGAGTTGAAAAGATGAGAATATAAATTCAATCAAACACATCTCTTGTCGACTTGCATATGTGTCAGTTTCAGAAGACACAATTTTAACGAAATCTCTCATAGGGGTCCTTGACTTTTTACAAACATGAATTACTTCGTGTGTACATGTATTTCAGTTTTATGCAAGTTGAGCTTGGAGTTGTTTCTTTGAAATTGATTATGTGCAATATTTCTATGAAATTGCTTATATTTTTTCATTTATTTAGTTATTTATTTATTGATTTATTTTATTTTTTCGGGAAGGGAAAAGCCAAAGTGGAGATATCGTATGCAATTGTTGTCATCCACCTCAGGCATACAAACTCCAAAATTAAGTGAAATACAATTGTATCCTTAACCTATTTAAAAAATCTAATTTTATAATAACTTGAATATTTTCCTAAGCATATGCATTTTTATACATTAATTGTTATGTTATATATTCTCCGTGCGAGGAGTAACGATTATGATGTAGAAGGAGATGTTCGCTCATCACCATGAGGCACCAAGTGAACAACAATGTTTTTGGCTAGAATGAAAGATATGAAGAGAAAGTTTTGATAGTTCCGCTAGTGTGCGGCAGGATTGAAATGTAACAGATGTTTTAGGAAAATTGAGCAAAAGGGCATGTATACAGTGGTACTCGAACCAACGACATTTTTGCCTAACATCCCACTGCGGGGTAGGTTGAAGCACGGACTAAGTCCGCCACTTCAACAGGCCAAATGTCGTTGGTTCGAGTACCACTGTATACATGCTCTTTTCGCTCAATTTTCCTAAAAAACATCTGTTATATTTCCAAGCCTGCCGCACACTAGCGGAACTATCAAAACTTTCTCTTCTTATCTTTCATTCTAGCCAAAAACATTGTTGTTCACTCTTGGTGCCTCATGGTGATGAGCGAACATCTCCTTCTACATATGCATTTTTGTTTAGAGAAAGAAACCTCCGATAGTCAAAAATGACTGATATTGAGGTCTTTCGATGACGGAATACTTGCATTCAAGGTAATAGTAGAAATTCAAACTACATGCTCAGTATAAACCATTTGAAAGCTTTTTTAAATCTATGAAGAGCAACGATGTTTGAAACATTTGCTGGTTAAATGTTAAAGTATACTATGGCACTATACAAGGTGCAGCGAAAATAATGCGAAAATGTTCAAACTTGAGTATTGGGTTAATTCGTGTAGCTAGTGACTAATTTCTGTCGAAAGTGTATTTTTTTTATGTTGACTTTCAAGTGCTGCATCCAAACATTCTATTTGTTCTATTGTAAATTCGTCAAAATTTTCGCGAAAGATGTGAACACCAGTTTGTTGCTCGCCCAGAAGAAGTCGAAAGAGATTGCCAAGGTGGTAGGTGCCATTTGGCAATAGTTTATCGCATAAAATGTCCCTGCAGGATGGTCCTAAGCAGCGAAAGCCGAGAAGCGGACGTCCGCACTTTGCACAAACGCCGAACGTGATCAAATCAGTCCGTGCAGAAATTGCTCGCATCCCAGTGCGTTCCATAAGAAAACTTGCAAAGGAAGCCAATATTTCGGAAAAATCCATGCGGAGAATCACCAAAGAAGACCTGCATGCATCTTCCAGAGCCAGAATGAAACGCCACTTGATTACGGACCGGGTCACAGTGGCACAATTCTGAAAAAAGACGGTCAAAACATTTACACCCTTTTGTCATCATTTTTTCAAATTGAAAAGTGTCTTCGAAGAGTTGCTCAAATAATATTTCGCATCTTTTGAAAAAAAACACGCCTAAACTTTCATAAGGGTTTAACTACACTTTCGTATTATAACTTTTTCCAACGCCGAGACACGGGTTGTCATCTTCGACAAAGTTGTAGAGCAGGTAATTTTAAGAAAAGTTGCTGAAGACACCAAGTTTCTAGAGCCTAACGTTAAAGAGATATAAACGGTTTTCTTTCAGCCTTACCTTAAATCATGGTACAAAGATTTTTCTGGTAGCCTTCAATATTGAACGCTGAAAATTTCAGAAGTACTAGTTCATTAGATAATCTTTCAAATATAATCGATTTGAGACCATGCCAGCATTCTGCCCAGCTTTCTTCAAGTTTGTTGAGCATTACGTCACATACTGTTGCTATTCATACCATTTCAAAATAAGGATTTAGTAGGTACCCTTTAGTACCCATTGCTGAAAATTTCAGGATTACTGGTTCATAAGATACTCTTCCAAATAAAATTAATTTAAGACCCCGCCAGGACCCGCATATATTTTTTATAGTTTCTTGAACATTACGTTACATGTGAAATATAAATTAGCTAGTAACCTGTAATATTTCAAACTGACGTTTTACTAAATATTGTCATTCATTCCCAACGCTGAAAATTTCAGAATAGTTTTTCATAAAATAATCTTTCAAATACAATCTGTTTTAAACCCCGCCAGGACCCACCACCCTTTTTGAGGCGGTTGATTATGACGTCACCAGAGCACTTTAATCACCATATATCAAAATGTGATCATCAAAGAGCTTTGTTGACGTTCAACAAAAATGTTTATTTCAATAATTTCTACAGTTTCTTGGAACATATGAAATCCTCAAGTTGGAACAAAGTACTAATTATCTCAAAAAACCAGTTTTAGGTGGTGCTGATAGAAAACTATTTATATCTCTTTAACTTTAGGCTCTAGAAACTTAATATCTTCCGGCAACTTTCCTTAAAATTGCCTGTTCTGACTAGCTTTGTTCAAGACAACAACCAGTTATCTCGTTGCTGGAAAAGTTAGAATATTAATGTGTATGATTAAGCCCTATGAAAAGGTTAGGCGTATTTTTTCAAAAGATGCGGAATAACATTTTGAGCAACTCTCTTCTCGAAGACACCGACTCGATAAAATGAGTGACAAAAGGGGTGAAAATGTTTTTGACCGTCTTTTTCAGAATTGTGCCACTGTGCAGGTCAAGGAACTACGAGTGACTCGTTCCAAGAGATTGCTTTCCTTGTTGAAGAAGGAAAAATGATAAGCCTGTTCTCCGACGAATAGCTATTTCAGCATCGATGCTGCGGCCCAACAGCCGCACGGACCAGTTTATTTCACCGCGCGAAAATGGTGGCGTCCAACGGTTTGAAAATGCCGCCTGTTTTCATTGATACTGGAGTTAAAATCAATACCGAGGTGTACATGGCATTTTAAAGGACCAAGTGCTTCCCTGGTTGAAGTTCAACTTCTCCGAGGACCAAAACACGTTGTCCTACAGTAGGATGAGCGCTGCATCACATGGCCAATCGAACCCAACAATGTTTGAACGAAAACATGAAGTTTTGGAGCGAAGGATTGTGGCTCCCTGGCTCGGTCAGATCTTAATCCGTTGGATAATTTGAGTTGGGCATATGTTGCACAAAGAGGTTGCGTACTTTATCAAACAGACATAGCACAAGCTTACAATCTTTTTGGCTACACAAAAATGTTTTTGTTATTTAATATGTATCATAA
>JASCZW010000618.1:0-131979 GCA_034211315.2 Aedes japonicus
GAATATTTTATGATTTATTTTTTGCGAAAAGGACGCAGCAAAACAAAACACGTCAGTTGCTATCGAGCAAAATACTTTACATAACGATTGATACCTAAAACATATGACTTACTTATTTGAAAAACATGAAACACGCGAGGCTGGTTCTTTATAAACGAAATCTTTAAGAACCATTGGAAGTAAAAAGAGGTCAATGACACCCCGTTCTACGATAACATGTTGAAGGATTTCTACAAATCTTTACCTCCACCCTTCCACCCTCCATGATACCGCGTTTGTCCGCAAAATTGACAATAATCAATCACCCAAAGTGTCATCATTAACGCCAAGGATTTCCCTCCCACCTCCTCACCGCCCTCCATCCTCGAATCCTGCGCTCTCCATTCCTCACCACTGTTCACCATTTGTCTTTGCGGCCGGCGCAGTAGACTCTGGCCGATTAAAATTAACGACACCTCCACCCTTTCGGAATCCGCCAAACCCGAAAGCGTACTCTAAACCTTCTTCCGAGACAACAAACAAACACGCAAGAATAATCGATTGGCTTGGGCTCCGAAACCCGGTGTCAACCTTCGTCACAATCGGACACGCGTGTGGACCATGTGACACTGGCAAACGAATCGGTTTTCAGCGTATCTCCTGCTCACTGGAGGGTGGAAGGTGGTCGTGTAGACCCAAAATAGAACAGTGATCGGATTTCTCCGAAGCAATAACCGCATTCTCGGGAAAGCTATCTATCAGGCCCTACCCGAAACGAACATGGCCCCACCTTTTCCTTGTAACGGAAGAAGCTACAAAGTCGATGAAACGGACATGATTGTATTTGTCTTCGGCATCATTGGGTCGTAGATTTTCTCAATTATTGGCTTTAGCGTCGATCCCGTGGGAAGCGAGCAGGAAAGGGGGATATGTTATTGTTTTCACCGGAAATGGAGTTGGCTTGTCGTTCATCCGGAAAATGAGGACGCTCAATGCCAAACATCTCTAAGCTGTCGAATGTTTGTCAGCTTTGGCAGGAGATTCAGCCATATGCGGCCAATTTCAGGTGATTCGCTGCAAAAGCACGCTCCTGTGTTAGGCTATTGACTGCTGCTATTTAATGGCTGCTAAAGATCATAAACATCGGGACAGAGAGAACGTTCTCACGTTTTCGACAAATTTTCATTAGCCCTTGGTGGGTGTCAGTTCAGTTGCCTGGTGTTCTCTACCGAGGGGACGCCTAATCCTGCTTAGGCCCATTTTTCAGAAGCACGTCCGTACATTATGCTTCAGTTAATTTCCAGTCAAGTTATGGAGAAGTTCGCTGCATGGAACGTGTCGCATGTGGAGAAGTGAAGCTTGCTTCCCAGAGAATGATTTTTTCCGTCCCCAGCAGCAAAAATTCGTTCGTGTATGAGGTGTGTGAAAATGAGGGCTCAAATACGTGCCGGATGGAATTTGTTCTCTAATTATGAAAACTCATTTGTAGAAGAGTAGTAGGCGACTATCTCCAAGGCAGTATCTCGTGTCACTTTATATCAGCACAGCAGGCGAGTCGTTGTCGTCGTCAGGTGAAAGTGTTCCAAAGTGCCAAAAAGCGGGTTGAGTATGTGCGAAGGATAATTGAATTTGCTCGCATTGTTTGCTCTGTGTGCGATGCGTCAAAAGTTATTCACCGTGTGATCGTTAGCTGCTAAGCTAGAGGACGCATTAAAGTTGTGGGGGAAAGACAAACATGAATGGTTTCTGCATTTGAACAATGCATTTTATCACCTGAATTGAGTGAACTTGAGATTACGCTGGCATCGATTGTTTTCAATGGCGGTTTTTTGTTCTCCATTGCTGAATGGTTACTATGGAATTTTCATTTTAACCAGGTAGGTCACTGGTTTAGTGATTTTGATTCTTTTATATTTGTTTGCTGACAGTTCATTTGTGAAGCTGGATTTACATGATGAATATGATTTATGAGGAAACAAATTTATCGGTCAACTGGATTATTTTGACATGGAGTTTTCATAAGGGCCAATGTCGCAAACGTAAACAATGGCTTTTTCCGTAAATTTCTTGAAAATGCAAACTTGCTCAAGTTAACTGCCACTTCTATTGTAAAGGGGAACTCCTCTTCTGTACAATCATCGTGGTAATTCAGTATGTTTAAGTTAGCATTCTCGAGAAATTTGCGGAAGAAGCCATTGTTTACGTTTGCAAAATTGGCCCTTATGAAAACTCCATGTCGATTTCCAACATGGTGACATCGGTCTATTTGATCGCATTTTGCCACCTGTGAGTGCACATGTTATGTCAATCAATGTGCCATGTGTCAACAATAGATCAAAGCTAGGACAGGACCTGCCAGCTCAGAGAGAGATGATATCTTATAAATTTATGATTGCTATGACACGGGGGTCACTCCAGTGTTGTCAGATATGTTTACACAGTAATCCCATTGAAAATAATGTAATTAAAAATATAATCAAAATTCGTCGATATTCTTTTAATACTCGGTAATATTCAATAGAGTAAACTTTTAACAATTGTCAATATTTTAAATGGAGAGGTTCGTGAATTTGAGGCTCTACAGATACAAAACCAACTTACACGGAAGAAAGTGATGATATTAAAAATTCAAATAAATAATACGCGTTACTTTTAAATCTTCGAAAGCTTTTTTCTGATCTTTATTTTTCCAGAAAGTATCATTTTATTTTCGCATTTGTTCAGTTGTCACAAACGAAAATAGTGAGAAAGCAGTGACTAGCAACACCACCAAACCAACAACAAACTGACTGCTTGTAACGTAACTCAACGGAGGCGGTAGAGGCGGTTGTCACAGCGACCAATAAAAAACGGTCATTTTTTACAGCTAAATGGTCTTGTTTTTGCACTAACAGCTGGCAGGTCCTGTCCTAGGATCAAAGGAAGTCAAGCAACTGTCAAGCTGGTTTACCTTGATGGGATAAAATGCAAAAGTGAACTGAAATATAAAAGTGAGGTTAATGATCATTATTTCTTTCCAGACCTTCCGGAAGTAAGTACGTATAAAGGGTGTCCACGATGAAATTGCCACACTATGAAATTGCTCTAACTTTTTAACCGTTGGGTAGAATTAAATGAAAATTTGAGATTTATTATTTATATCCTGCAAGTTATAAAGTCCTGTGATCAAAACTCGCGGAAATGGAGTCGAAAGAACAGCTCGTGCGTGATAAAATCTTGCGCATTCATCACGAGAACAAGGATCTCTCGCATCGTTCCATCGCTAAAACGTTGGGAATCGCGAATTCCACGGTGTCGCGAGTGATTAAGCGGTTCGAGGAACGGTTGACCACCGATCGGAAGCCCAGAAGTGAAGGAAAAAGTATTCCGTACAACACCAAAAATCACAACCGCGTAGTTGGGGCCTTCAACCGAAATCCGAACGCCTCCGTTCGGGATGTGGCTAAGAAGCTGCACCTAAGCCGAAGTTTTGTCCAGAAGGCCAAAACTAAGGCTGGGCTTCGAACGTTCAAGGTACAAAAGGCCCCTAATCGCGACGAGAAGCAGAACAAGTCCGCCAAAACCCGTGCCAGGAAGTTGTACCTCAACATGCTGACGAAAGTTGAATGCTGCATCATGGACGACGAAACATATGTGAAGGCCGACTTCAAACAGATCCCCGGCAACCTGTTTTTGACGGCCAAGGATATTTCAGCGTTCCGGTGCATATCCGCACTCAAAAGATGTCCAAATTTGCGAAGAAATTTCTGGTTTGGCAAGCCATCTGCACGTGCGGGAAGCGGAGTGCACCTTTCGTGACCCAGGACACGATGAACGGACAGGTGTACATAAAAGAGTGCCTCCAGAAGCGGCTGCTTCCTCTCCTGAAAGCCCACAACGTCTCAACAATCTTCTGGCCGGATTTGGCCTCATGCCACTACTCCAAGGACGTGCTGAAGTGGTATGCGGACAATAAGGTCAATTTCGTGCCGAAAATGTTCAACCCTCCCAACACTCCGGAGCTCCGCCCCATCGAGAAGTACTGGGCGATTATGAAGCAGCACCTTATTAAACGACCTAAGGTAGTGAAGACAGTCGAGGAACTGAAGAAAGTATGGGTTTACATGCAAAAAACGGTTGATTCACAGGTTGTGTAGAATCTTATGGCCGGGGTTAAGGCCAAGGTGCGGGCATTTGCGTATGGACTGTAAATAAAATACGAGTAAAATGGTAAAATAAAGTTTAATAGTCATATCTCAATCCCTGAAAATTTGATGGCAATCGGATGAAAACTCGAATTTTGCGAATCAATTTTGTGTGTGGCAATTTCATCGTGGACACCCTTTAAGACGCCACCAGAATTGGAAACCAACTTTTATCAGGAGGTGCTGAAAATGGCACTTAAAAAAGCTAAAAATAAAACAACGTCTCTGAGAGAAATCGCATAGAAAAATGGTCTAGGCCCATCAATGATCAGACAAAATTATGCCAAACATACAGGAACACCAACTGTGCTTTCCAAGCAAGAGCAGGATAGATTGTCAGAAGGTGTATTTCTCGTTGCTGAATGGAGAATGCCGTTTACTCGTGTGTACATTTGACGGTTGATAAAGATTTGTTAGGATCGCATGGGAAGAAGCAAACCACATTTCAAAAACAATCTTCCGGGATGAATTATTTTTGAAACCTTTTTGAGATTCGAGAACATCATTTTTGAAACGGCTCTCGGAACTAAAGCTAGATTCATAGTAAATCTGGACGCATGGTTTAATACACCACCGCGTCCCTGATGATTGAAACAACACACGTTTGACAGGCATTTGTTGATGTTTCATTGACAAAAAAATTGGTGAACAGTTTTTCTCGATTGATCGACGCATCTCAAAATAACAAATCATAGAACTGGAGAAAAGAGAATCAATTGTGCACAAACATCTAGAGAAATCTTCGTGGTCTGCCTCAAAAATAGCACAAGTGTTTAAATTCCCAAAGTCAATCGTGTGTTATCTTGTTATCAAACATTACAAGGACACTCTGAGTGTGGATAGAGCACGGCGCATCTGTCATAAAAGTGGCACTAGGGATAAATAGCTGAGGAGAAAGTTGTTGAGGTACTTGAAAGACAACCCAGGTGTCTCCATACGTGATTTGACAAAGAAATACGATTTCATCTTTTCCACCGTTCCTTTCAAGAGAAGGATATAAGTCTTTTTGTGCCAGTAAACGTCCAAATCGCTCCCTGAAACAAAATTTAGTGGCCAAAAAGCGAGCACGATTACTATTCGAACGAGTTTCGACGAAATTTGATGGCTGTATTTTTATGGATGACGAAACGTATGTCAATATGGATTATAAAGAAATCCCTGGACGAAAATTGTACCTGGCAACTGGTCGTGGGGATGTCTTTTCCAGGTTTAAAATTGTTTTTGCTGATAAATCTGGGATCTGTAGTTGTGGCCTTAAAACCAAGGTTTTCATCACATCTCACACCATGACGTCGAGGGTTTACATTAGAGAGTGTCTGAAAAGCGGATTTTACCGTTCATTCGGCAACACAAGACCAACGTTATGTTTTGACTGTCATTACTCTAAGGAGGTACTAGAATGGTATGCTGCAAACAAAGATAATTTCGTCGCCAAAGAGATTAATCCTCCGAATTGCACTGAGTTCAGACCGATCGAAAAATATTGGGCAATTGTCAACCGAAACTTTTGAGAATGCGGTAAAGAAGTGACAAATGCACAACAAATGCGTTTAAAATGGAGAAAGTTCGTCGGTACAGTGTCACCAGTGACTGTGCAGATCATGAAGGTATCGATCACAAAGTGCGACAGTTCGTTCGAAACGTCGAAGAGTAACAACTTGTTATATATAGTTTGAAAGCTGAATAAATACACTTTTGTTTGACGTTTTGATCAACCGTTTATGTTTTGGAGTTAGGATCACTTGAATGCGTCCAAATTTACGTCGAACCGGGCTTTAAGCCTACAATTGTGTGAAAATATCAAACGATCTAGAGCAAGACTCCCTCCGAAAGTAAATAATCCGGAAATATTTCGATATTTTCGCAAAATAAGGCAATGAGTCATGGATTCATCTGAGTCAAGCACTCGTGGGATCTGCATCAGGAACAATGCTACCACCTTTTGCAGCAAGAACTAGTACGATTCTTGGACTGGAGGAGGTGCAAAAGGCACAGTTTATGATTGTTCACAGCCAGGATGCTTTAACAAGAATCTGGTCGAATAGTGGGTTTCGAAGACAGATTTGAAGTATTTCAAAGACAATGAGCGGTCTGGGGAAAACAAATTAGAGGTGATTTAAAAGGAAATATTTTCTCATCACCATGAGGCTCTTGGAGTCAGTAATTTTGCTAGAACGAAAGATATGAAGGGAAAGTGTTGTCAAACTAATCGCCTTCGATCGTTACACTGCTGCCTAGTCAGGCTTTGTCGTGCTTTGTCTTCGGCAAAGCAGATATATTGGCTGGATCTGTTGAGAATCGTTAAATGTTAAATGGCGGTCGTCTCATAACACCTTCAAGAGCAATGTTGAGCAGCACGCATTAGATTTAATCACCTTGGTGAAGACCCCTGCGGGATTCAGATGAACCCGATAAGCCACCAAATTTCATCACACAAAGTTTAGATTTGGTCTGTTGTAGACTGAACTTCGGTGCAGCCGGCTTGATAACTTCCCAAGAATCTATAAGTGGCGACAGTCGCTGAAAGATGATTTGGGATAATTATTTATAGGCGGCAATTTTCAAAGTCCAGTTTGTCGTCATTTTTTTTAGATACGGCCTATTGTTCCATCCTTCCACTCTTCCGGCTGCTTTTTGGTATCCCAATCCCTGACTATCAGCCGATGCAGAAAATTGGCCAACTTGTCTGGATCCATCTGGTTGAGCTCTGCTCCGATACTATCCCTTCGAACCGATTTGATATTCTTCAGCTGCTTGATCCTCAACAGACGATAGGTGACGTCGGGGGTGGTACATATCCATCACGTGCTGCACCGCCGACGGCACCTCCTTCGCTGTCTTGGTCTTCCTGTACTCCATTCAGGTGTTCATCGAAGTGCTGTTTCTACCTTCCCCACCTTATTCCGACACATTTCAACAGGAAGAGCTGCCTCCACTTCTGTCTGTACCCTTCCACACTCTGACGGGTAACTTGACGCAGCATAAGTACCTAATCACTTGTTCTGTCGGCTTCGTTTCACGTAAGCTAAGAAGTTCTCCTCTACGCTGCTGATAGCTGTTTTCACTGACCTTGCGAACAGCTTCATCGAGCTCATCCTCTTCCAGCAGCGCAGTTTCGTGCGATTCCGCGTACCGTGCGGGGACGTCAGGTTGCCTTAGTAGCGCGAGATTGTACCTTGGCGGGCGTCAGAAAGTTGTTCACTACGGAGAGTGCACTACGGAGAGTTTAGGGCTCATCTTAACCATCCTAATCGATGTTGGTTCTGACGTCGATGATGGCTGAGAAGTTCCTACCTTCCAACAAAATTTGGTCGACTTGTGATTCCGTTTGGTTTGGTGACCTCCAGATCTACTGATATGGAAGGCTGTGCTGAAAGACGGCCGACCTTTTTTGGAGGCGGAGAAGTCGATAAAGCGAAGCCCGTTTGTCTAGTTCAGCGGTCGTATTTATGCTCAAGCTGCGCGTAGAATTCTTCTTTGACGTCATCAGTACTTCCAAAGTGAGGGCTATGCACGCAAATGATGCTGATGTTGAAGAACGTTTCAAGCTTATTGCTATCTCTCAACTTGGTGTTCTAAATGCACTTCCAAAGTTATTAACTAAGAGCTTTCGATGCGAGGTACCATTTTTGCATTAGTATGATTGTGTGGCAAGTAGAATCATACTCTATGCCTAGGACTCCCTAACGAAAAATTCTTAGACCAGACCGAGAATCAAACCCAGCCACCTCCAGCATGGTGGTGATTTGTAGCCGCGCTTATACCGTCTGAGCTAAGGGAGGGACCCGATGTCGATCTTGTAGTTCTCCCATTCGTCGGAAAGCACGCGAGTACTTCCAAGAAAATTGAAAGATCGGCAGTTTCCCGTCCTGAGTTTCCAATCCTCAGTCCTTATCCGTAGCCCAGTTCCATGCTGATTGTTCCGGTTCAAATCTGTTAATGGTCTATTATTCTTTGCTGTACTTTTTTATCTGTGTCAGCACAATTAGGACTTTCAGGTTTTTATTTAGTCCTGGGAACATTTGCGAGATGGTAGTTCAGCCACTCCTAACATGGAGATCAGACGTTGCTTTGAGCCGTCCCTGACCAGGAAACAGACGCTCGATTGCAGTTCAGTTGCACACAGAAAAAAATTATGAATATTAACAACGCATAGAATATCCCTTCCTTCAATTGCAAGCCAAAGCAAGATTTGCAATTGTTTGAAATTGTTTGCAATCTGTCATACAAAAGACCTAATTTAGGCGACAGCAGGCTTAAAAACCCCTTTAAATGCCAATTTTCAAATTCCATGTGGAGACTGTACTCGAAAAAATAGGACATGAATAATTGGTCCCCAGAGAGAATAATTTTTAGCAGGATTTGCTTCAAACTTCCAGAGCATTAACTACAATATTACAATTAGGTATCAATTTCATTGGTTTATTGAATCTCTTCTCCATGAACGACTACCCGCACTTTGCTCTTGACCTGCTCGTTCAATTCTTGAGGTATTCTTTTACCCTAATCTGCTCAATCGGATGAAGTTTCGGCGAGTTTAGTGGGTTGAAGTTCTCTGGTACAAAAGAACATTGTTATCTCTGTACCAGTCTGTATAAGGCGCCACTTATTGGCAGGATGCCAAATCCGACCAAAATAGCGTATCGCCTCCGTGACACTGCAGTAAAGGCAGCTGGCGCTTCTGGAGGCACTCATATCGCTAGATTTGCCCATTCATGGTACCTGTCTCTCTACACCCATAGAGTTTTTTGGCAAATTTGTCAACCTTCTTCTTCTTTATCTGCACAGGAACGGCCAACCATGATGTGAAAACTTAAAACACCAGCCATCACGACTAACCTCAGATTCGTCAGCCACTCTCGTTTTGTCGAAAACTTTAGTCGAAGCTTGAACAACACCTTTCTTGCCTTCTCCGGATTTGTTATCCGTTTTTTTGCCACGGCCTGATCACCGGTGGGTCGTCAGTCAGTCAGTCAGTCAGACAAGACAAGACAAGACAAGACAAGACAAGACAAGACAAGACAAGACAAGACAAGACAAGACAAAGACAAAAGACAAGCAAGCAAGTAAGACAAGACAGCAGACAAGACAAGACAAGACAAGACAAGACAAGACAAACAGACAAGACAAGACAAGACAAGACAAGACAAGACAAGACAAGACAAGACAAGACAAGACAGCAAGACAAGACAAGACAAGACAAGACAAGACAGAGACAACAAGACAAGAATAAGACAAGACAAGACAAGACAAGACAAGACAAGATCAAGACAAGACAGCAAGACAAGACAAGACAAGACAAAAGACTAAGACAAGACAGAACAAGACAAGACAAGACAGCAAGACAAGACAAGACAAAGACAAGACAAGACAAGACAAGACAAGACAAGACAGAGACAAGACAAGACAAGACAAGACAAGACAGAAAGACAAGACAAGACAAGACAAGAGAAAGGCAAGACAGAAGACAAGACAAGATAAGACAAGACAAGACAGATAGAGCAAGACAAGACAAGACAGAGACAAGACAAGATAAAGACAAGACAAGACAAGACAAGACAAGACAAGATAAGACAAGACAAGACTAAAGACAAGACAAGACAAGACAAGACAAGACAAAGACAAGACAAGACAAGACAAGACAAGACAAGAGACAAGATAAGACAAGACAAGACAAGACAAGACAAGACAAGACAAGACAAGATAAGACAAGAATCAAGACAAGACAAGACAAGACAAGACAAGACAAGACAAAGACAAGACAAGACAAGACAAGACAAGATAAGACAAGACAAGACAAGAGACAAGACAAGACAAGACAAGACAAGACAAGACAAGACAAGACAAGACAAGACAAGACAAACACAGACTTGCCCACCTTGTTCCATCACTGGACGCTCCAGGCAGTCTTATGCAGAAATGCTTAAGTCTGCAACAGCCGCTCAAGATGAAAACCAATTTTCGATTTTGTCGGCATTGATGAGATCGGACTCTGACTTATCTGATGGAGGTGATATTACGGGGTACACTTGCCCGGATCCTCAAAAAGGAAACGTTCCTCTCCGAAAGTGCGCCGTAAGATAACCAAAAGTCACCTCGAAAAGATTGCAAAATAATCAAGCTAATGGGAAGAAATTCAAAACCGAAGGTTCCTATTGCACCTACTCCTGGATGCAGTAGAGACTTTCCGCCATTACCAAAAAGAATAACAATAATAAAAAAACGCTAATCCTCAAATTTTCCAAAAAGAATCCAAGTCCGATCGAGGATTGATAGCTTTTTCGGACATTGTGGCATTCATCTTAAACATGTTCAATATCCAAGACCCTCTTAGAAGCTTAGTTTCTGCCTTGCTTCCGACATTGGAATCATACCTTATAGCAATTGACTGTTTCTTGGCCCTCATTGCATCGTTCCATATCTTTCGATGGATAATTCATCGAATCAGGTCGGAGATATGATCACTGTACTACAATGGAACTGCACGTAGTCTGGTGCCTAAACTAGACTCGTTCAAATTTTTAGTTCGCAATTCCGATTGTGATGTATTTGCTCTTTGTGAAACATGGCTTTCTTCAGACAATGAACTCAACTTCCACGATTTTTAACATTATACGCCTGGATAGAGACGATTCTTATGGAGGAGTACTTCTAGGGATCAAAAAGTGCTACCCTTTTCTATAAAATTTCTACTAGCTCTTTCAGGCGTCGAAATCGTCGCTTGTCAAGTAACTGCAAAAGAATAAAGACCTTTGCATAGCTTCAGTTTACGTTCCTCCTCGAACTTCTATTAGCCGCAGTCAACTCTGGAATTTGGTTTTCTATTTTACCGTCCCCTGTATTGATTCTGCGGTGACATGAATTCCCATGGTACTGGGTGGGGGGACCTATATGATGACAATAGGGCGGCTATCTTTTACGATTTATGTGACGATTTCAATTTGTCAATTTTGAACACTGGTGAAGCGACACGCATACCTAAACCTCCTGCTCAAGAAAGCAGACTCGACCTATCTTTCTGTTCCAGATCGCTTTCATTGGACTGTCTGTGGAAAGTCCTCAATGATCTCCATGGTAGCGATCACTTACCGATCATTATTTCTATTAAGTGTGGCCCTCAACCTTCAGAGCCATCTCGAGTTCCGTTCGACCTAACAAGGAACATCGATTGGCAAAAATATGCAACAGCGGTAACAATCGGTACTGAATCTGTCGATACACTTCCACCGTTGGAAGAATATCGATTCCTTGCCGATCTGATCTACAAAAGCTCATTTGAAGCACAAAAGAAAAGTTCAAGTGCACCCTTCAAGGAGACCAGCCACACCTGGCTGGACGATGAATGCACAAAGTTGTATTTGCAAAAATCTGACGCTTTCAAAGCTTTTCGTAGACACATGACTTCCACTCACTTCGAGGAATATTCAAAGCTTGCAACACAGCTAAAACAACTTGTCAAAGCAAAAAAACGCGGTTATTGGCGAAATTTTGTCGAGGACTCTCACGAGAAACCTCAATGACCACCTTGTGGAGGGTAGCTCGCAACATGCGTAACCGCTCATCTACTAATGAGAGTAATGAATACTCCAACCGATGGATATTCGATTTCGCGAAAAAGGTCTGTCCGGATTCTGTTCCAGCAAAACATATTTTCCGAGAAACATCTCCAAACGGCGGCTCTCTGGACAGACCATTCACAATGCTGGAATTCTCTATGGCTCTTCTATCAACAAATAACTCCTCACCCGGGTGCGATATGATAAAATTCAATCTACTGAAAAATCTCCCAGATATCGCAAAAGACGCTTGCTGGACCTATTTAATTCCTTACTTCGAAACAACATCATACCGCCTGAGTGGAGACAGGTCAAAGTAATAGCTATTCAAAAGCCTGGCAAACCAGCGTCTGATCATAATTCATACCGTCCGATTGCTATGCTTTCGTGCATTAGGAAATTGTTGGAGAAAATGATCCTTCGAAGGCTCGATCACTGGGTCGAATCGAATAACTTGCTATCAAATACACAGTTTGGGTTCCGCAAGAGCAAAGGAACAAATGATTGTCTTGCGCTGCTTTCCTCAGATATTCAACTGGCCTTTGCGCATAAAGAGCAATTGGCTTCAGTATTTTTGGACATTAAGGGGCTTTTGATTCAGTTTCCATTGAAATCCTGTCAGAAAATCTGCAGAGATGTGGACTTCCTGGAATTTTAAATAATTTTTGTACAATTTGTTGTCAGAAAAAGAAAATGATCTTCTCACTGGAGAACTGACCACTTCCAGAATTAGTTACATGGGCCTACCCCAAGGCTCATGCCTCAGCCCCTTCTTTATAACTTTTACGTCAAAGATATTGACAATTGTTTGGCAGAACAATGCACGCTAAGACAACTTTGCTGACGATAGTGTGGTTTCTCTAAGAGGCTCACATGCCGTCAACTTGCAAGGACCATTGCAAAATTCCCTAGATAACCTATCTTCTTGGGCTAGGAGTCTGGGGATTGATTTCTCACCGCAGAAAACTGAACTGGTAGTGTTTACTCGAAAGCGGTATCCAGCCCAACTGCAGCTTAATCTTTGGGCAGAAACATTACTCAATCGTTGTCTTTCAAATACCTTGGGGTCTGGTTTGATTCAAAGTGCACTTGGAATGCCCACATTACGTATTTGAAGCAAAAATGCCAGAAAAGGATCAACTTTTTCCGTTCAATTTGTGGCACATGGTGGGGTGCTCATCCGGGAGACCTCACTAACTCTTTATAAAACAACTATTCTCTCTCTTCTAGAGTATGGCTCTTTCTGCTTTCTCTCGGCAAGGAAAAGTCACCTTATAAAATTGGAACGAATTCAATATCGTTGTCTGCGTATTGCTCTTGGCTGTATGCACTCAACGCATAACATAGGTCTTGAAGTTCTGGCAGGCGTAAAACCCCTCCAGAATCGGTTCTGGGAGCTTTCGCTCAGAATATTAATCAAATGTGGAGTGAAAAACGCATTTGTAAGTAGACAATTTTGAAGAAATGTTAGGGCTGAACACACAATCTCGATTTATGAGAATTTACCACCACTACATATCGTCGGATATGTGTCTTCCTGCTATACTCCAACCCGCGCTCACTTCACCTATAGCAGTTCCTCAGTTCATTATGATCTTTCCATGAAACAAGCATCTCATGGGATTCCGGATCAACTTCGTTCTATTATTATTCCGCGTATTTTTACTGAAAAGTACCAACACGTCAATTCCGAAAAAGGTTTTTCACTGATGGGTCTCGCCTCAATGGATCCACTGGCTTTCGGTGTCTTCAATGAAAACTCTAGCGCCTTCCACAAACTTCAGGAACCTTGTTCTGTTTATGTTACTGAGCTGGGAGCAATCAACTTCGCATTTGGGATGATTTCCAACATGCCGGCAGACCATTACTTCATATTCTAGGACAGCCTCAGTTCGATTGAGGCTCTTCGGTCAATGAAACCTAGTAAACACTCATCTAATTTCCTTTCAAAACTAAGAGAACAGATGAGTGCGCTGGATCGAAAGATCATATTTGATCACCTTTGTATGGGTCCCTTCACATTGCTCAATCCCAGGCAATGAGAAAGCGGACTCGCTCGCAAAGGTGGGCGCAGGAAGGCGATTTGTATGATGGACAAATTTCACACGATGAATTTTACCATTTAGTACGTCAGAGTACCCTTTCGAGTTGGCAAACCGATTGGGACACCGGAAATCTAGGACGGCTGTTACATTCCATCATTCCTATTGTTTCATCGAGGGCGTGGTTTAAGGACCTGCACGTTAGCCGTGATTTCATCCGTGTGATGAGTAGACTCTATGTCCAACCACTACCAGTTAGATGCACATCTCTTCCGAATTAATCTCGTGGACAGCAATCTTTGCCGGTGTGGAAACGGTTATGATGACATCGATCACGCAGTCTGGCAATGCACAGGATAATTACGCCGCCAGAACACGACTTTTGAATACCCTAGAGGCCCAAGGAAGACAACCTTATGTTCCTATAAGAGATGTGTTAGGATCGCGCGATCTGTGCTATATGCAATCGATTTATGTGTTTCTTCAAATGTCTAGTATAAGAGTTTAATCTGCTTGTGTTTTTGTTTTTCTTTATTCATTAGTTTGTGTTTGTTTTGTTCCGACATCTTGAAGAGTCTCATCGTCGCCCAATGGTAACCACAACCGGCCGAACACAAAAATGGAGCCCTGACCATTCCGCACCAAGTTATATGTGCTGGCGACAACTATCTGATGAGATTGCAGAACCCTATTTCCATGTTCCTCTGTCCAACCCATCCTCCAAAAATGTCACCTATTTTAACCTCGGGTAAACCGCGAGTAAACGGCCCAAGTCCTACTAATACTAGTATTAAGTCATCAAATTATACAAAAACAATGAAATATCGGCTCCGTAAAGCTAACGCAATTGAGCCTTCCAAATAAATGAACTAGTTAAAAAAAAAAAAAAAGACTAGACAAGACAAGACAAGACAAGACAAGACAAGACAAGACAAGACAAGACAAGACAAGACAAGACAAGACAAGACAAGACAAGACAGACACAGACTTGCCCACCTTGTTCCCATAAGTAGCGACCAATTTAAAGGAAATTTCATAGTTTGCTTTCATCACTATTGAATTTGTCGTTGGATTCAAATGGAAGTTGTTAAGGATGGCCCACAAATTTTCCTTTTTGAATTCCGTCGGCTCGTATCATTCGCCCGTTCAACCAATCATCTTTAAACTTTCAGGTAGTAAAACAAAACATGTTTTGTATATTTCCTCATGTTTGTTTTATTCAATTTCAGTTCCATATCCAAATACACGAACCTTCTTCTTTACACTACTCTTAAGGTCCTTTACAACATATGGACCAACTGTTTTTTGTGTGACAATTCATTTTTTCATCATATCTTCTTCCGATTTCACTTCCCTAGGATGCTTCCAAAGTGCCTGCATCATGATGGCCGCAGTTCCGGTGCGTTCGGGGAGTTGAGATACGTCGGCACGAAATTGACCTCCTTAGCCTTGTACCACTCCAAAACGTCATTGAAGTAATGGCACTCACTCTGTGGCGCTAGTGTGCAGTGAAACTTACTGTATGATCTGGATTTCGAAATTATCGACATATAGCAAGATGGCATCGTCCAAAAAGAAATTCGAGGGGTTTTCGTCCGCTACGTGGCACTAGTGTTCATGTGAACTTTTTGTAATTTTTGTATTTTGATATCTAGAGCATGTATGATTTCTAGTAATCATGGTCTTCCAGAGGGTCGGCTTCATTGTTCAGGATTATTTCACTGCTTGGTACCGGTCTGCTTGTGAGCTATGTAATAAATGTTTATCGCTACTGCACATAAGGGACTGATTACCCCAATATGGGTATTTGTAGTACGTTCTACTAACAACTTCGGATTAGTCCGTCAGAGAAGTTCTTCACAAAACTTCGGGTAAGTCCTTCAAAGGAACTTCATGAAATTTCTGCAGAGAACTTCAGGGAAGTTTTTCAGAGAACTTCAAGAAAGTTCTTCTGAGAACTTCATGGATGATCTTTATGGAAGTTTTTCAGAGAACTTTATGGAAGTTCTTCAGTGAACTTCAGGGTAGTTCTGCAGAGAACTTCATGGAAGTTCTGCAGATTACTTCAAAAAAGTTCTGCAGAGAACTTTATGGAAGTTCTTCAGCGATTTTCATAAAAGTTCCTCAACTTCAGGGTAGTTATTCAGAGAACTTCAGGGAAATTATTCAGAGACTTTCGAAGAAGTTCTTCAGAGCACTTCATGGATGTTCTTTATGGAAGTTTTTCAGTGAACTTCTGGGTAGTTCTGCAGAGTACTTCATGGAAGTTCTGCAGATTACTTCAGGCAAGTTCTGCAGAGAACTTTATGGAAGTTCTTCAGAGATTTTCATAAAAGTTCCTTAACTTCAGGGTAGTTATTCAGAGAACTTCAGGTAAATTTTTCAGAGAACTTCAAGGAAGTTCTTCAGAGAACTTCATGGATGTTCTTTATGGAAGTTTTTCAGAGAACTTTATGGAAGTTTTTCAGTGAACTTCTGGGTAGTTCTGCAGAGTACGTCATGGAAGTTCTGCAGATTACTTCAGGCAAGTTCTGCAGAGAACTTTATGGAAGTTCTTCAGAGATTTTTATAAAAGTTCCTCAACCTCGGGGTAGTTATTCAAAGAACTTCAGGGAAGTTCTGCAGAGAATTCCAGGGATGTTCTGCAGAGAACTTCAGGGAAAGTTTTCCAGAGAACTTTATGGAAGTCCTTGAGTGAACTTCAGAGAAGTTCTGCAGAGTACTTCATGAAACTTCTGCAGATTGCTCAAGGCAAGTTCTGCAGAGAACTTTATGGAAGTTCTTAAGAGAATTTCATGAAAGTTCCTCAATTTCAGGGTAGTTTTTCAGAGAACTTCAGAGAAGTTTTGCGGATAACTTCAAGAAAATTCTTTAGAGAACTTCAGGGAAGTTTTGCTGAGTATTTTAGGGAAATTTTTCAGAGAACTTCAGAGAAAGTCTGCAGAAAACTTCAGGGAAGTCTTTCAGAGAACTTCAGGGACGTTCTGGAGAGAACTGCTGGAAAGGCTTTCAAATAACTTCAGGGATGTTTTTCAGAGAACATCAGAAATTTTTTTCAGAATATTTCAGGATTTTGTTACTGATAACTTCAGGGAAGTTCTTCAGAGAAGTTCAGGGAAATTCTTCTCAAAACTTAAGGTAAGTCCTTCAGAGAACTTCATGGAATTTATGCAGAAAATTTCATTGAAGTTCTTTAGAGAACTTCAAGAAGGTCTTCAGAGAAGTTCAGAGAAGTTCGTCAGAGAACTTCATGGGATTTCTTAAGAGAACTTTATGGAAGTTCTTCATTGAACTTCATGGAAGTTCTTCATTGAACTTCATGGAAGTTCTTCATTGAACTTCATGGAAGTTCTTCATTGAACTTCATGGAAGTTCTGCAGAGAACTTTCGGGAAGCTCTTCAGAGAACATCATGGAAGTTCCTCAGAGAACTTCAGTGAAGTTTTTCAGAGAACTTCATGGTAGTTTTTCAGTGAACTTGATGAAAGTTCTTCAGAGAAGTTCAAAGAAGTTCTTCAGAGGACTTCATGGAAGTTCTTAAGAGAACTTTATGGAAGTTCTTCATTGAACTTCAGTGAAGTTCTTCATTGAACTTCATGAAAGTTCTTCATTGAATCATGGAAGTTCTTCATTGAACTTCATGGAAGTTCTTCATTGAACTTCATGGAAGTTCTGCAGAGAATGCCAGGGAAGTTCTGCAGAGAATTTCAGAGAAATTCTAAAGAGAAGTTCATGGAAGTTCTTCATGGAAGTTTTTCAGAGAACTTTATGGAAGTCCTTCAGTGAACTTCAGAGAAGTTCTACAGAGCACTTCATGAAACTTCTGCAGATTACTCCAGGCAAGTTCTGCAGTGAACTTCATGGAAGTTCTTAAGAGAATTTCATGAAAGTTCCTCAATTTCAGTGTAGTTCTTCAGAGAACTTGAAGTACTCCAAGAAAATGCTTAAGAGAACTTCATGGATGTTTTGCTGAGCTTTTTAGGGAAATTATTCAGAGAACTTCTGAGAAATTCTGCAGAGATCTTCAGGGAAGTCTTTCAGAGAACTTTAGGGACGTTCTGGAGAGAACTACTGGATAGACTCTCAAATAACTTTAGGGAAGATTTTCAGAGAACATCAGAGAAGTTTTTCAGAGAACTTCAGGATTTTGTTACTGATAACTTCAGGGAAGTTCTTCAGAGAACTTCAGAGAAATTCTTCTCAAAACTTCAGGTTAGTCCTTCAGAGAACTTCGTGGAAGTTATGCAGAAAATTTCATTGAAGTTCTTTAGAGAACTTCAAGAAACTCTACAAGGAACTTCAAGAAGATCATCAGAGAAGTTCTTCAGAGAACTTCATGAAAGTTCTTAAGAGAACCTTATGGAAGTCCTTCATTGAACTTCATGGAAGTTCTTCATTGAACTCCATGGAAGTTCTGCAGAGAACTTTAGGCAAGTTCTATAAAGAATTTCCGGGAAGAGAATTTCATGGTAGTTCTTCAGAGAACTTCAGGGAAGTTCTGTAGAGAACTTCAGGAAAATTCTTTAGAGAACTTTAGAGTTTTGCAGAGCATTTAAGGGAAATTCTTCAGAGAACGTCAGAGAAATTCTGCAGAAAACTTCAGGGAAGTCTCTCAGAGAACTTCAGGATATTTTTACTGATAATTTCAGGGAAGTGCTTCAGAGAAATTCAGATAAATTCTTCTCAAAACTTTGAGTAAGTCTTTCAGAGAACTTCATGAAAGTTCTTCAGAGTACTTCAGGGAAGTTCATCAAAGAACTTTAGGGAAGTCGTTCAGAGAACTTCAAGGAAGTTTTGCAGATAACTTCAGAGAAATTTTTCAGTGAATATCAAGATCCGGCAGTATTTGCAGAGAACTTTATGGATATTCCTCAGAGAACTTCAGGGAAGTTCTTCAGAGAACATCAGGCAAGATTTTCAGAGATCTACATTCAAGCGGAGAACTTCACCAAGCGGATTAAACTAATATTTTTTAATAAGCATGAAGTAATTCGGCATTACTTCGTTTGTGACAAACGCCAGAAATTCGGCAGTTCACCTATAGTTTTTCGTTCCAATGCGTAGGTGTCCATTTCGGTCCCACACTTAAATAAATTTTTATGTCCCAATGGACAAATCAGTCAAACTGTTCTATCAACGATTTAGGAAAACTAGTCCTAGGAATAGAGATGTTTTCTGTGAATCGTATTAATGTGGACAATTTATCTTGGTGTTCTTAAAGCAAAAAATCTCAATTTGTTGTATAATTTCGGAGTCCGGCTGGTAGTAAAAACTGCTCGACTAAGTGCTTCATTCTGTAGCCGCGTTGGCTGATTAAAACCTACGATGTTCGAATTTCTTCCCAACCAATCTTCAATCAATTTGCTGATGAAAACCATCAGCAAACAACAGTCTAGACGGAATCAATAATCTCGCTCTGAATAATTCCCAGCTCTTTAATGTGCCCAGAAAGGCGTTGATAATCCATCATTCGAACAGTAATCTCTTCAAATTAACATCTTGTCTTATTCCATTCCCGGAAGCGCAGCTTTGATTGGCATGGGATTATTCATCTCTCTGTCTTCCTGAAATGGCTGGATCCTAGTTCAATTCCACGGCTCTCTCCAAAATAAAAACCAAATCCAAGGGATTTCTCTCACTCAACATCAGTTCTTACAGTAAATTACATCATCTATTCTGCGAAAATTGAACGGGAAAAAGTTGAGAAAGTAAGGCTAACTTTCATCGTTTCCGGAAAGTTGATCTAAATATAATTTACCATCAATCTGTTGCCCGATGATGAGAACCGTGTCCCTCCCTCAATAACCCCACCCGGAGGGGGTGGAAATTTGAAAGCACCTCCCATGGAACGAACAGACACACGTGTGCTTCCCATCACATCATCGAACGAGATTTGAGAATTTCACTTGTTCCGGGTGAGTTACTGCTGATTGCACGAAGGGATGGGATTTCTTAAAGAGATTTAGCAGACGACACTCCGACAGAGACCCTGTGTTGCGAGGAAGGTTGGCTGTAAATTGATGGATTAGATGGAATTAGATCTCTCGGAATGTTGATCGAAAAAGATACTGGCTTAAAACTGATTTAGGGTGGATAATTTGCGAAGCGGATCCATCGGTTCTTCGTCTTGGGAGTATTTTCAGCTTGTTGCTAATTGCGATAGCGGCCTATTGCTGGCTCTCAACTTTTTGAAGTTGTAAATTGACTGGAGCACAGACTGAACATCGTAAATCGAACCCTCTGACTTAACATTAGGAATCCTACAAATAGTGGTTTACATTCGAGTTCAAGCTTATTAGTTCAACCTCACTTTCATTTAACGAATTAGAAAAGACATCTTACGGGATGAAGTCAATTATTGTAATGGGAATACCTATAAGTGTACTTAATTCAAGCTCTTCATTCAAAACGTAAGGCAAACGCGAAAACATTGATATACCCTCTTCAAGTCGAAAATGTCACGGAACCGCAGAACAATGTTTCGGTCGAGTTCGGAATATTTTCCGTATTTGTGGCATACTTCAGGAAGCCTCCCAGCTGCACCGTTGCTGCGGTCGTCGGCGCCGATGTCATTGTCGCCGGCGGCATCGTCCTGAAAGCCAACAGCCAGAAACGACGCGGAGAAAAAAAAACTTTTCAAATATTTGCATTAATAATCAGATAATTTGAATAATTAATTTTCCTCTCCGTTTTCCGGGGCCTAGCGGAAAAGACACGACAGTGACAGCGGTAAAGCCTAAGCTAAGATAAAAAAAAGACATTGAAGGCAGAAAGCAAAGAAAAAAAAAATACATGGAGATTGGCTCAGTTTTGCAAGTCGCAGGATAAAACCTACGACAAAACCGAATTATACACCAACGAACGCGAACGGAAGAAGATGATGCATGTGAAGGTGGAAAAATAAAAAAAAAGCCGGAGGAAAAATCATGAAGACGGGGAGAGACAGAGAGAGAGAGTGAGGAAACCGGATTTTCCTGCCTTTCCGGTGCAAATTTGCATTTTGTGTAGGTATCGTTATAAATGATCATCCGAACTAAGCTTTGAGCTGGTCCGTGGTGTAGGTTCTGGTTTTCGCCGTGAAGGCAATCGTCCTGCAGGTTTTGTGCTTAAATTTCCTTCCGCAACAACCGGAAGAAGACCATTAAATTTCGATTTATTCATGAACAGTTGATTCGATTAGTGCTTTAACGATTGCAGATTTTCGCCATGCTTGAGTATGCTATTCATAAGATCGAATTTACTTTGCACTGGTGAACACTTCAAAGAGGTGTTCGTTACAGTTTTCTATTTTTTTGATGATTAGACAGATACTTTGGTCAGCACTTTGCCTTCAAGCTTCCAACGTACCTGTTTATCATAAGTAACATTTCGTGGGGTTTTAAAATACTTGTGGATGTCTGTATTTTGCATCAATTTAATCGGTGCTGAACCGGTAACACTGTGATGTACGTTTACCGGTTGCGTCGTCGTTTTTTTTGCGTTTTTTAATATATAATTCTGTGTTAAGTGTCACGAATAGAATATTAGTGTAAAGCTCTAAAAACTTTCTGGATAGGGGGGAAATCGAAAGCCGGAGGCCACAGCGGCGACAAAAAGAGTTGTCCGCTGTTTCTAGCGGAGCCTCAACCTCTCCGTCCAAGATGTCGCAAAGCTGGGCGTGGCGCGTTCAACCGTTGATGGAGTTAAAAAACGAGCTGGACTTTCAATTTACAAGAAAGTGGTGACTCCGAATCACGATGATAAACAAAACACGTCGGCCAAAGCACGATCGCGGTAGTTGTACACGACGATACTGACGAAGTTTGATTGCCTGGTACAGGACGATGAAACTTACGTCAAAGCAGACTTCAAACAGCTTCCTGGACAGCAATTTTATACGGCAACTGGACGAGGAAAGGTGGCAGATATTTTCAAGCACATTAAACTGTCAAACATTCGCGAAGAAATATCTGGTGTGAAAGGTCATCTGTACCTGTGGCTTGTAGAACAACGTTTACATTGCGATCGGAACCGTCAACCAGGAAATTTATCTGAGCGAGTGCCTACAAAAACGGCTACTTCCTTTGCTGTAGCGAGACAATTGTTCCGTTCTATTTTGGCCGGATTTGGCATCATGCCATTACGGAAAAAAAGGCCATGGAATAGTATGCTGCCAACAACGCCAACAAGTGGTGCCCAATGACAAGAATCCTCGAAAAACGCCAGAGCTCCGCCCAGTTGAACAATATTGGGCCATCGTCAAGCGGAACCTTAAGAAGACTCAAAACGCTGTTGTGAGCGAGAAACAGTTCAAAGCAAACTGGCGTTCTTCGGCGAATAAAGTGGACAAGGAAACTGTACAAAATCTCATGGCAGGAGTTAAACGAAAGACCCGGAAATTCGCATTCGGTAAAAAGGAAGCTTAGCTGAATATTTCTCCTGTATTCTGTATTAACTGGGGCACCTCATTTAGAGTCTCAAAAAAAGTTCATTTCTTGTTTTTTTCCTTCAACAGAAAACAATGTGACAGCATAGTTGTATTTATTTGTTTATTGAATATTTATTTGAAATACACGTTTAAACTTTATTATTAGTTTTTTAATTTTAACATTTCTGAAAATGGCGGCAGTGGCAGGCATATTGTGGATGCCTTCCGGAAATTTCTTTTTTGCGGTGAACACGCTCTAGCTTAAACTATTCGTCTGAAACACACAAAACATGTTTCACAATATAGGTAAGGATTGTGATCAGCGACATGAATTCGCAAATGTTCATAATCATTAAAATTTACCAACAATTTTTTGTAGAAAAAAAAAAAACAAATGTCGGATTTTTACCCTTTTTTTTCGTTATAAATGACTGAAAAATTATTTGAACAATTAGTTCTTTAAAATGTCAGCAATTTAATGCTTGGTGGTGGCCTTAATCTACAAAATGAAAGAACTTTGAGCTTTACCGACTTTCAAGAAGAGGTTCCGGGAAAACGCCCTTTAAAATTTTTGGCGTCCATATGCCACTGGTCTGCGTGTACCGGTTCTTCGGGGAATAACTTCGGAAGTATTCTCAGTATTACATTCTCAGATAGTAGATCTACCAGTTACGGAAAAATTAAAAAATTGATACTTTGAAAATTCTAAATAAGGTGCCCCCCTTAACTGAACATGAAAAAGAAAAAGAATTTGACTTATTAATAAAAACTTTGATCGACTCACACATTACCGTTTGACCAGATTTTGACCGGAACAGCTTTTAGTAGTAACTGTGAAGATAATTTAGCTCTTTAGCAAAACTGGGATTTTTTCCAATCGCCATATTAAAATTCAAGAAATCATTGATATGTGGATAAATAAATGCATCAAATTTTATATGTAATGCGAATGAATGAACTGTAGATCAGAGACCAATTCTGGCATACGTACCTTATTGAATTCACTGAATTATCGGGAATTGCATGATTAATTTATCGAATATATTTGTTTTTGTTGTTATAAACTGGCATAATTTCCATGGCGCATTAATTTTCGGATCGTATCGTGCCAATATTTACCATGAAATCGAATTGGCATATGAATTGGAGCGTGATACGCTGTAAAAAACTCATTTTTTTTTTGGATATTCTACTATTAAATGAAATTTCCCGCTACAATTATACTTTTTCTTTTATATTATTCACTGCTAAATGAATCAAAAAAGCAAATATCGAACAAAGCAGAACAACAAAAACCAACCAATATATCACAATGAAGACCATTTGGCCGTATGCTGGTTTTCATGCCAGCCAATAGGTTTTAAGAAGGTTCTCAAGTGGTCATAACATATCTCACTAGAATATTTTCAAGATATTTCTGGTCTTATAGAGGTTTTATTAACTTGTTTTTACAACTGCCGAAGTAGTGGCCCATTACTTTGTACAAATTTCGGATTTAAACAAGCATAGAGGAGGTTTAAAAATTGAAAATTTCCTTCTTATCAACATGTAATCCTAGGAATGGACAGCAATTACCGCTAGAATTGCTGCTTTCTAGCAGAAATAGCTGTCCACTCCTAGGGTTGCATGTTGATAAGAAGGATATGTCTTATTTTCAAACATTATAATAAATGACGTGCTTCACGCAACAACATAAACATGATTAGATAAATGTACTGAGCAGGTGCTGGTAGACAAAACAGATTTGAATGTAGTTGTATCAACAAAGCCGTGAGGAATGCTTAACAACTACTATAAAACTAAAATTGTTACTTGGACAATGCATTACGTTTCGGCTTGGTACATAGTGTGCGGCAGGAGAAAATGCGAAAAATTATGTTATTACTTATAAATCCCATCTTCAACTTCTCCTAGCACTATCCAGTGTAATTTTCTTTATTAGGTCCTTTCAAACAACTTTATTCGATCTGAAAGTCTCTATAATAGAGTAACAAAAAAAAAAGTTTATTCGATGTGTCCTCCATTTTTATAAATAATATCCTCAAGACAACGCTGGAAGCTAGAACATGTCTCTCAAACCTAAGCCACAGATAAAAAGAAACATTGAATTTTCTGCGTTATCTAATGCACATCAAAGGAATGCTAGATTTGGCATAAAATAAAGGGATATTTCATGCAAATTTAAGCCAGATAACGCCTGAATCTAGCCTCTTGTATGAAAGATTGCAAACATTGTTGTACGCCGGATGAAAGATTGCAAACAATTTAGTTGTTTACGCCTCCTTTAGCTTGGAATTAATGGAGTGGAAATTTTTCACGCTTGTTAACTTTTTTTTATGTTTATGAAACCATGAAACCATGTTCATAAAACCTATAAACACTTCGTTACTAATGCCAACAATAGCAAAACCGGCGGCATTTTCAAACCGTTGTTCGCCACCAAGCCGAACTTTATGACACTAGCCGGATGTTTCATTTGGAACTTGAACTTCACTTTCTCGGGTGCATTTTCAAGTTTCATCGGTGAAATGAACCGGTATGTGCGACTGTTGTACACTGTATCTGAACAGCTTAATGTCGGACAACAGGATCATCATTTTTTGCTTCTTCAACAAATGAAGCATTCTCTTCGAACGAGTCACTCATAGTTCCTTTACCCGCTTCGTGATCAAGTGACGTTTTACTCTAGCTCTGGAACATGCGTGCAAGTATTCTTCATTGATTCTGCGCAAAGATTTTTCAGAAATGTCGGCATCCTTTGCTAGTTTCCTGATGGAACGTCCTGAGTTGCTGGTTGAGGTCTGATTTGATCACGTTTGGCGTTCGTGCAAACCACGGACCTCAGCTTCCGCGGTTTAGGACCATCATGTAGAGCTTTATTGTTGAGACGAACTGTGGACAATTAACATCGTGACGAATTTCACGCCAACTCATCCAGTGGTTTGCAGCACCCTCTCTGAATTCAATGAAACTTTGTGGATGTGTCGACTATGTCTTTTCAAGCGCCTTAGCATACTTTGTTTTTTTCAAAATTTATATAGTTCCAAATGGTAGTCTTCAGGCTTAAGTTTTTTCAACGATTTTTTTCAAATCAACATAACTCAAAATGGAAAACACTAATAAAAAAGCGATGTGTGAGTGACTTTTCGAAATTCGTCTGATTTTGTATGAAAACAATTGTTAAATTGTAAAATCGACCGTAACACGCTAAAAATAATATTTTAAAATTTAAAGCCAATTTGCAAAAAATGGCTATATAATGTATTCAAGTATCTGTTTATTGAGCTTTTGTTTGTTGGTTGGATTGTTGATTGGATTGACGTTTGTTGGTTTTTTCGGCTTTTTATGTCTTTTTATGTTTCTCAGTGACAGACCAGTGGATGTCAGATGTGTTTTGTTGCTGCATGTGTTATGTTGTGTTACGTAGATTACATGCATACGTTAAATACCAGAGGGGGATGAGGGTCTGCATTGTGTCAGACAAGGTTAAGGCTGGATAAGAGATCGGTCCTCAAACTCGGAATTTTGACGTATTTCTGTGGTCTATTGAAATAAACCACCCACACTTGTGAGTGGCCCCAGCAGCATCCCTACTGTTGGTTTAAATCGGTCTTCAAACTCGGTGTTTTAACATACTTTTGTATTCTGCTGAAATAAACCACCCACACTTGTGCGTGGCCCCAACAGCATTATTACTGTTGGTTTAAATCGGTGCCAAAATTTGAATAGCTTTTATGTGCATCTCTGTACAGCGAATAAATCGGAAATATAGTTAAATATCTCATTCGCTGCCAACGTCAGTTGAATTCAGCACACCGTTTACCAAAACGGACCCGGCTGCAAACCCAACAATTTTATCCAACATCCCATTGATTTCTCGTGGAAGTGCAGAGGTGTTCTCGGCTTCCAACAAAGCGAGTATCACGTCAACATATTCCTACCCATTCCCTATTTGACCTGCATTCGGACGAGGCCGGCGCCGGTATTGCCTTAGTTTAAGATCACCAGTTTTTCCACATTGAGGATGTATGCTAGTCCCAAGCAACATCTTTTGGTTCTTTATGTAATAACAGCTGATCACGAGTCTTAGGTAATCATTCCTCGCAAATTTCAGCAAGAAGAATAATTGGTGAAACTTAAGCTGATTACACATGGAAGATACGGTACGCTTTGTTGACAAAGGGGAAAACGTAGCTTATGAATTGGAGAGGTTGCTGCGTCATCGTGTTATTAAAATGGCAGAGAATGCACTGCGCGGTTTGATTGTTGTTGCGGTTAGATTGGAACGAGAAAAACAACACGAGCTCCAAAAACCGTTCCGAATTACTCTTGATAACTGACTGCAACGCTAGCTATTCGGTGGCAGACGGATACATAACTTTCAAAGGCTTCAATTCTAAGATGCTTTGTATCATCTGGAATTCGTTGCATCATTTGGGGCTGCAGGACAAGTAACTGTGCATATCTCGCATCAACTGTACAAGGTACAATGGTAGCGGGAACTGATGATAATACAACTAAATAAGGAGAACAGTATTTTGTAGAAATCCCTCCAGAAAATGCTGCCGAAATTTGTAGAGCAATCTATTGAGGAATTTTGAAACAAGCACTCCTCCAGCGGAAAACTTCAACACATGATTGAAGTAATTTCTTGAGATTTTGAGGTAAGAATCCTTGCAGTAATCCTAGACAAATTTTAAAAAATAATTCCACAAAAATCCCTTGTGGAATTTTCTTAGTTAAGGATTGTAAAGATGAGATTATGGAATTAGTGCCAAAAAATCTTCTTTGATTTCTTCAACATATCAGGATTTTTTCCAAGAATTTGAATTTGGAATCACCTAATAGTTTTTGTGAAGTTCTGTCAAGTTTCCTTTAGGAATTTTTTTAGAATCGCAAGCTCAGAGATTCCTCCAAAAATTTAATCACAAGAAAGTTTTTAAAAACTGCCAATGAAATGCCAGTAGAAACACCCAATAAAGCCCTGGAAGAACGCCTTCAAATTTCGGAAGAGTAGTTATAGAAACGCCATAAGAAATATCTCAAGGAATGTCTGTAAGTTTTAAATAGAATTTTTGGGAAATTCTTTAAAACACATATCTAGGAGCACCCATATAAACTGACTCTGTTATCTGTCACTGTAGTGTCAGTGTCAATTGTTTTATTTTGCTGCATGGCCCCAAAATAGCACACTGATAATAAGACTGGTGAAAAGTTGGAGCCTAAAATGTATTCAATATTTAATTTAAGGTTTTTGAGTAGATTGCCAAAAATTGCCAAAAATTCTTAGAAATCTTGGTTATTCTTAAAAATTTAAAATCTCTAAATACAAATATCGGTATGAAACAAATGAAAAAAATGTGTGTCAATCTAGATAAATCTGTGCACGTGGCAACCCTGCTCATAGGACCAGACTCCTCGGTGCAGCTTGAAGTACATTGTTCTCCATATTTTTATCAAACCTTCCTCCTTGCTCAATTTTCTTAAAGAGATTCCACTCACAGTGTACCACTTGTGCAGGAAACTTTTTCTCTGCTCCGGAGACAGACCGCGCATTTTGATAGTCAACCAGAAACTATGTTTTTTTTTATGCTTTGACGTATAGAAATGCGTAAACAAACGGGACGCAGCCAGAAAAAAATCATTCAATTCAAAATTACCGTTAATATTAGGTGTGCATATAATTTCTGGAACAGTCTATATTTTTCTCTTCAGCTCATGCGGTGCTAGATGATTGTAACTCTGAAATGGCGAAAATTTCCAAAGTCACTTGGGTGGATTGAGGGTTTTCGATAATATATAAATAGGCGTCAAAAACAACCGAATATTACCATTATGAATGCTGTTATAAGTCAAAGAGTTTGTCTCATTAGTGGGCTATGCTTTATCACAGCTCTATTCATCAACACTTGGTTCGAATCCTGATGTCGGAATTTTTCGTCTTGTTCACATTTATTTTGGATAAAGTAGTTTTGTCAGATTCAGGGATAAAGTATTCTGTTTCAGGTATTCAGCTCATGGTTTTAACCAGATTAATTCATAATTTCACGCTCTTTCATTGCGGCGTACAATTAGTTGATGATATCATGAATATTATTGTATGCATAACACAAAAACGTAAAACGTTCATGAAATCATAAGCTATTTTTTTTTCACGTTCAAGAACAAATTATTTCCCGTGTATTTGTTTGTTAAGGCGTATTTGACCAGGCAAGTAAGTGGTTAACAACCCTATCAAAGTCAAATAACAAACTTATATCAACAAAGTAGCAAGTTCGATTATCCAAGATATTGTTTTGATTTCAGCTGTTATCGCTAAACACATTTAGTTATCACCATTCAATTATTTTTTTAACATATTCTATCACTTTTAAGTTTTTTTTTTGACAAAGGTTACTACTCTTTGATTGTTATTTTTTGTATTCTCCCCAGCGCGGAAGTAACGATCTTTGATGAAGTTTGCAGAAGCAGATAATTTCTCATCTCCATGCGAAGCGCTAGAAGTGGACAGTAATTTTATTGCTAAAACGAATAGACATGAAGAGAAAGTGTATTGACAGTTCCGTATAGGGCAATGGCAGGCTTTGAAATTGAAAAACACAAGTTTGAAAGTTCAAATGCCCTCACTCGTTTTCAAATTTGTATCTTTCAATTCCAAAGCCTGCCGTTGCCCTATACGGAACTATCAATACACTTTCTCTTTATGTCCAAAATTGAAACTATTGTAAAAGTATTGAAAAAATTGAAACTATTGTAAAAGTATTACTCACATTACAGTATTTTTTATCAGAATGACTTCATTGATAATAGAATCAGTTATTGTGATATTTAAAAAGTATTGCTTTGTTATCTGTTATTGTGGCTGTTAATTCAGAGCCAATGATAACATAATCAGTGATCAAACTTAGATATTAGAATTTGTTATCAATTTGGTATAATCCTTTGCTCGGGAATTCATCCAGATTTGGTGTCTGAACCGTCTCATCCATAATAAAAATTTCAGTTCATACACTCCCATTTAGAGGCGAACATGATATTTTCTCACCATGAAAGTAGCTTCCCTTTAGCATAAAGTCATACCACCCAGAGCACAACCCATGGACCCACTGCAATGAAAACGTACTGCTTGGGGTGTAATCCAGGTGAATAGTTGTTTAAATTTTCGAAAGCCACATGAAAGGAAAGTGTGTGAGCTTGTTCCAGAAGGATCCCGTTAGGCAGGAGCATTTGTGTTGAAAACATTTTGCGGTGTACTCAACTGACCATTCACGATGTACCACACACACGTATTTGTGCATTGGTGGAAGAGTTTGCCGGACTGATGATTTCGGCTACTCTACTTGTACTGAATCAGTTAGAACAACTCGTTGGTCGGTTGAATTTGAACTGCCAGTCAGTTATTGTGTTTGCTTTTATAAAATAGTCAGTTGTGAGCAAATGAGAATGATTGTTGTATTCCATCAGGTCAGAATGATGAGCTAAAACAAACATAGGTGAATTTCTGTTCAGTATCATGCACATAAGTGAAGCGTCACAAAACTTGCAAATTAACATTATTAATCGTGTTAAGTTCAAAGAAATTCCATTCATTGGGGAAAATGTTGTATACAAAACCTCGTCTTTATTTCAACTATTTCATGCAAGTGATTGCTTCGTGTGCAAGGAAGTACTATTTTACGAGTTCTGATATTTACATCACAATGACATTTGAAGAAAAATTAGTATTTACCATTTTATTCCAACTACCTTTGCTAATCTTGACAGATACGCGTATTTCGTCTACAATGTGCAGACTTCTTCAGTGTCTCGTACTAATAAATTGAGTTATTAGTACGAGACACTGAAGAAATCTGCACATTGGACGAAGTACGCTGTCTGTCAAGATTAGCAGGTAGTTGAATAATATGGAAAATACTAATTTTTCTTCAAATGTCTAGTTACAGGTATTCCACGAAACAGCTCAAACCCTCTAGGATTCATCTTTGCACTATTAGACAAAAATCAGAGCATCGAAAGAAAGCCCGGTTCCGGACGGCCGACGACCCTGAGCGACAAAAAGCTCCAAGGGATGCTAAAGAGGAAGACCGAGGGAAAAGTTGCTACATCACTGCGTGCGCTTGGCCGGGAGATTGGTTCAACCGATCGAACAGTGAAAAAGAACCTGGTGAACATGAACATACACGTCCGGAAGCGGAAGTCGCGTCTACTGGGTTCGGAGCTGCAGGCAATGACACAGCGGCAGCGGCTGAATAAGATGGTCAACACGATTTTCCCGGCAAATCGCTGCGTGGCGGTGGTGATGAACGATGAGACCTATCTCACCCTGAATGCAACGACTGGCAGGGCACTTTGTATTTCACTTTCCCCACGAAGGAAGTGAGCTCCGATGTGAAGTTCATTTCACACACCAAGTTCCCCAAGAAGGTGCTGCTGTGGCTGACAATCAGCAAGAAGGGGATGTCAAAGCCGCTCTTCTATTGCTCCGGACTGGTCGTGAACGGGGAAATTCATAGTACGAAATGCCTGCCGGAGGTTACGTCGTTCATCAAGAAATACCATAAGGGCGCAGACGCGGTGTTCTGACCCGATCTGGCGTCGGCCCACTACTCGAAGCGATCGTTGGAGGAGATGGATCGGCTGAATATCGATGTGGTACCCAAGTCGGCGAACCCGCCCAACGTCCTTCAGCTGCGTCCCATCGAGAATCTCTGGGCCAGCCTGATGCGTAAGATCTACTCCAACAATGTTGTCGCGAAAACTGAGGGGGAATTGATAAATAAAACGAAGAAAGAACTCAAAAACATGCCTACACGCATGTTTTCGTCCGCCATGGCGAATGTTCCGGTTAACTGCCGTGTTTCGAGAAGAGAATATTATTCACCGGTGACTGGCGACGACTGTTTCAGAAGGACCAGAGCGCCCTTGTTGATGTTTGGTGCAGGAGTCCGCCATTTGGATAGTTGGTGTGGTTGGCAAATATAATCCTTAGACCAACGTTTCCAGAAATTTCGAACAGCACGGCGCAATTCCTGCAATCGAGAAAGTCGAGACACTTGGTCATTCGTAAGTTCTGGTTCCGGGATGGAGAACATCGGTTTCCCAACCAAGAAGTGGCCGGGCGTCAACACAGCTAGGTCATCTGGATGATCGGTGAGTGGAGTGAGAGGCCGGGAGTTAAGTATGCTTTCGATATGGGTTGGTTCCGTGGTAAACTCGTCCAAGGTGTAGGAATTTGCAGTTAAAATCCGTCGAAAATGGTATTTGAACGATTTTACTCCGGCCTCCCACAGACCTCCGAAATGTGGAGAGCGAGCAGAATGAAGCGGAAGGATATTCCGGAATCGAGACAATAGTTCTTCCACTTGTCTGTCCTGAACTGTTCGAGATACTGAAGACGCAACAATTTCAACTCGCGATCAGCCCCGACGAAAGCTGTCGCGTTAACTTCGGCCAAGTTTCAGGTCCTTAGGTTAAAAATGATGGCTCATGCCACCACAACGCATCATTGATGATTTTACTAGGATTTGTCCCACGGGATATACGATCCGCAGGGTTAAGCTCGGAAGGGACATAGTTCCACGGTGACCTTCGAGCAAGACGTTGCACCTCCGCCACACGATTGGAGACGAATACTTTCCATTCATTCGGTGGCGACTGAGAATACGGTGCTGTCCGTCCAAACACCATAGAGCCCGTAGTTGTACGTAGATTATCAATCAGTTGGCTACCAAGCACGGCTGCACATAGTTCCAGTCTCAGAATGGACAAGCCGCATAGAGGAGCGACTCGTGACTTGGCGATCAGTAGTTTACTTTCAATTTCACCTTCAACATTTGGTCCAACCAAATAGACACAGCATCCGTAGCCCTTTGACGATGCATCGCAAAAACAATGCAGCAGGTAATCCTGGTGGCAGCTTGGAGCCACGTGTCGGGGAACGGTAATCTCTTTCAGTTGACCTAATTCATCGCAAAAAGCTTGCTACCACTGACTTTCTTGATTTGGCAATTCTTCATCCCAAGTATACCGACTTGCCCACAAGACTTGGACAAATTTTCGCGCACTGATGACTACTGGTCCCAACAGTCCTAGTGGGTCAAAAAGCCTTGACATTTCAGACACAACGCTCCGTTTGGTAACCATCTGAAAGTTGCCTAAATCGGGGACTTGAAAACTAAGCTGATCCGTGCTTGGATTCCATAGGAGCCCAAGTGCTTTCGTTACTGATCCACGTCCTATTTCCCTTGGGCCAGGATTTCCACGCAGTTCTTTGGATATGTGGCGTAACACGTTTGACGCATTAGCAGACCACTTACGAAGGGTAAATCCGCCTCGGCCGAGTAGTTCCTGTAGTTGGCGGCATGTTTTTGCAACCTCTTCCAAGTCATCGCCTCCAGCGAGTACATCATCCACATAGAAACGCTTCGTAATTACTGGTGCGGCTAGTGGACATTGATCGTCATCATCCTCGGCTAGCTTGTTTAGTACACGGGTAGATTGATATGGGGAACAGGCTAGTCCATACGTCATGGTCTTCAGGTGATAATTCTTCATTAGTAGTGGATTGGATCGCCAAATGACCGACAGGACTTTTCGGTCATCCGGATGCACCCACACTTGTCGAAACATTTTCTCCGCGTCGGCGGAGGACACGTACCTGGGGAACCGGAAGTTCACTACCACGGCGAGGAGCGCTGGTTGAACCGTTGGACCAGTGAAAAGAACTTCGTTCAGCGACATTTGACCATGCGATTTGCTGCTGGCACCAAACACGACCCTGGTTTTTGTGGTCGTGCTTTCAGGTCGTCGTACAGCATGATGCGCGAGATAAAACTGCGAGCCCGCGACGTGAAATCTCTTTTCTATATGCACCAGTCTTTAATACAGTGCGAATAAAATGGTCTTCAACATATTGTTCTTCCTGCGTTAGCGCTCGTCCAACATCGAAATCGTCGACCTCCCACATTCGTTCCAATTGTGCATTGAGGTCTTGATCGGCAGCTACGTGACACGCAACCGTATCCGACGCTTAGGAAGTGGCCTTTTCAGAGGCCACGTATCCTAATACGGTTTTCTGTAAAATAGGATATCCGTCAGTAAGTGTTAACCTTTGGGTTTCGAGAAGAGTGGGGTAATGTGTAAGTGAGCACCACCGGTGGTGTGTTCGCGACCGAATGCGAGAACTCTGCTTGAGATGTAGTTGTTGGTGCAAAACAGATAGCAGATAGGATTGAGAAGTATTCGGTAATTGTTCTTCATACGGTGTAGTGACGACTGCTGAAGATGACGAAAGCGTTGGTAGATGTAAAATACGTTGGTGCCTTTTACCACACGTTCTACACCTGCTACCACGACAGTCCTTTGCCATATGACCACCTCTCAAACAATTGATACACAACCGATGCTTCTTGGTAAAATCAAAACGATTTTTTGGGCTCAACTTGATGAACGACTCACACTGGACCAAAGAGTGAGCTTGCTTACAGCTTGGGCATTGACCCACATTTTTGGAGCCAACGTGCGAGGAGGTAATTTTGGATTTTACGGGTTTCGCTTGTACAGTTGAAGAAGAGCCACATGACGTAGTGCATTTTTGTAGAGTACGCGACCTCTTCCGAATAAATTCAAGCAATTCGTCATACCGAGGAACTTCTTCGTCTTTACACTTCCTACTCAAGAAGATATTTTTCGTCGAGCAGACTACTTAGACGCTCCACTAAAAATGAATTCCAGTGGGCATCCTCATCCTCTAGTTTGTTCAAAATTCCCACATGACGATTGAACTCTTCTGCCAATTCGGAGGCAGATCCCTTCCACACGGATGGAACGCGAAATAGTGCTGACATGTGCTGTTTTACCAGATAACTAGTGTTCTCATACGTCCAATCACATAATAGTCATTGATCGCATGACGAATCGCATAACTTCAGCTACTCGCATGTAGCTGAAGCGCAATTGGACGAAATATACGGATCGAGAAGAATCGACACTCTCCAAGTTGCTGCGCAAGTCCAATGTAGACTGGTTTGACGACATGCCGTCATATTTGTGGCATGTTGGACATGAATTAGCGGGCAGCTTGCTGAAATAAGCTTTCAACGCGAAACTCGATCCACTGCATTCCGCAATTGCGCCATCGAATCTTCGGTCACTAATTTCGTCTCAACTTCCAATTGCCATAGTTCATCTAGACGACTGATCCTCAACGACACTTGATTCACTTGAGTTTCGGGTTCATATTGCTCATCGAACTGTTTTATGAACCTTGCCGATCCAAGAATATTACTTCTCCGTCGCAGAAGTGCTTTGTGGTGGAGAGTATTCTTCCGCAAAGCTGATTTCTTCATTTCGAACGCGCACAATGGACGAAGGGCAATGTACTTTCCGTGTGGATTACTTTTCAACACGCCACCTTATTGTTAGACCTCGCCGTTTGAGGTTAACATATATCCACCGTCTGATCGACGGGTACTCGAGAGAATAGTCACTTCTAAGCTACTTCCTTAGACTCAGTCACCAGCAGTGCCCACTAGAAACACGACAAGGAAAATATATAAAATATTTCACGGCGACAACTGTTAGGTTTCGATGGGTGGCACTACTAGGCACTAACGTGGTTGTTAAACAGAGCACTTTATTGGGATTTCCTCAGGTTTCGCACCATAAGTTGTTCAGAGTGAGAATATTATTCACCGGTGAGGCGACGACTGATGGCGACCAACGTAACTAAAAGCGGAAACTTTCGCGACAAATTTGTTTGACCGACGACGAGAAAAATTGACCAGCGATCTAGCGATCGTGTGTTTCATACGAGAGTTATACTTCAACTGATTTGGGAAAAATACAATTCAATTTGAGTGGTAGTTGTATGCAAAGAAAATTATGCATGATCTATTTCACGCAGAAGTATTTCATATCATGGTATTTGTTATCCGAAATTATATATTGTGAAACCAAGTATTGTATGTTACGAGCATCGGAAGTCAGCAATAACCAAGGTTCGAAGGATCGGCATTGACGGACCTAGACAATTAGTCTGAAGGATTTTTTTTCGTTTATAGGAATATTGAATAGAACCATGAAAGTAGCGTAATTTTTAGGGATAGGTTATTGTTATTGATGAATTAGAACAGGTTTAATCGAAGAATTTGGTCTATTCTGAACCTCGGTGAGTCGAGATGCCTTAAAAGAATCGAGTATGTTGAATATATACCTCGTATTATTCCGTGTGGGTCAAATGGAGGATGCAGTCACCTTAATCGATTCTCTTGAGGTGACTCAACTGACACGAGGCGGAGAATAAACTTGAATCTTTATATAGAGTCAAGTTTAAACTAAAAAACCCTAAAACTACAAAGAACGACATTGTGTCAATGAACATTTGAAATTTAAATCAAAATTTGGATTGGTTTGAATTACGCGTTTTAAATATCTTCAAAATTGTTTTGCGTGATACTGATTCCTTCACAACTCCAAAAATTTATACGTTATATCGACCTAAATTTCTAAAGAAAGTTTAAAAAACTTGAAGGAGAATTCCGAGGATTATTTCATCAAAAACCTACTGAGATTGACCTTATTGGATTGACATTGATAGTATTCCAGGGCATTAAAATTTCATGAAAATTTTTCAAAAAATTTTGAAGGGATGTAAACAATCACAGTTTTATCGAAATTAACAAATGCATCTATAGTTATGAACTGTGTTGAGTTTATAAATTTTCAAGTACAATCTTTAAAACGGCATCAGATTCGCCTAGGTTTGGTAAAAAAATTGTTTTTATATAATTAAAATTTGAAACGTTCTACAAGAATGAATTCTTCGGAAAAATGATTTCATACATATGACATTTTTTGTATTTTCTAAAGAAAATGAATGTTTTTAAAATTTTCTAAAAGGTGGATAAGATGTAATTTTGAAAACTGTGTTTCAAAATCAATCAACCTACACAGTTTAAAATTCAGGTTACTTCTAAGCTACTGTCAAAATTTCAGCTCAGTCTATCCTTTGATTGCTGGCATAGAAAATGTCAAATATGACAATTTTGTATGCAAAACTGTAAATGTATGTAATATTTTCGCCACCAATAACCCAAAATAGAACCTTTTGATTGAAAATCAAATCCTTTAAAGAAATCTTGAGAATAAATGTTAGACAACTGTTATCAGAAATGTGAAGGGATTTTTTATAAAGTTTCCTAGGAAATATTGAGAAGCGTTTTATAAAAATAATCGGAACTCTGTCTCTACTTAGTGAATGTCGATGGGCACACATTGTTTTTACAAACAGTAAATTTCGGATATTTATCTTCGAATTTTATTCATATGGTTTGATTCTTAGAAAATTAAAAACATTTTTTTTCGACGAGTCCTGCATTTCGGCATCACTATGATCGATCAATTAAAATATTTGTAGAAAAGAATAGATAAATAATCGTTACAACAGGTTTACAATATTTTCAATGAAAGCAGGCCTCACTACGGCAAGATTTTCCCCTATATTAATGAATAACATTTTACAAAAAAAGTCGAGGAAACTACTAGTTTTCAAAACTTTGATAAACTTTGTTATCACCAAATTCAGTGAATAAAAATACATAAAATATCATGAACAATAATGTTCATTTTATTTCATTGGTAGCGTTGCGAGTAGGGTATGTACTGATTTTTTTTTGTCTTGGGTGCATGCAGGACGGCTTTTTTGTCAAGTCTGGACCCTTTTCCAACATTTACCATAACTAGGAGGAATACCATGGTCACACTAGCAAATGTCGACCGCGCTAGCACCATTTGAAGTGATAGATATTTTGTCTTCGTATTTTATAAAAGATGTAGAATTGCCCATGTCAGAGTACCCATCTCTGCAATATTGCACCCAACAACCTGGAAACAATTTCTAATTAATAATTTCTAAGTAGACTATTATATGAATACTTTGAACTCTTCCTGGAAACGTTTAGAATACTGTCTATGTTGACAGTGCTGAAGTCTCCTCCAGAAATGACTCCTAAATTACCATATACATTTCATCAGTACTGTGTTGTGAATAGTTAAATAATTACAATTACCTTTTGGTGATGACACACAAGTTCATTATGCAGTCTATGTCAACAACTAGTGGTACTGAAGTCAACCCCAACAAATATTATGATTTCAAAAATTTACCTGATTATATGTTTACCTTACTTCTAAAACTACATTTTTAACAATATTATCATTTATGAATAAACTTCTATCTCCATATTTTGGCTATCAACATTCGTTAGCTTCGAAACTATTAATCAATTTGGGAAATCTTTACTGTACTAAATTTTAAATGCAAAAGAAAATAATATCGTGAATTCTAAAATGCGCCTTCAAACAAAACTCATTATTGTAAAACCTTCTTGAGTAATAAAATTATAATACGTACATGGAATAGTGTTTCAAATCTTACGTTTCAACTTAACAGGCTCTAAATTTTACAGTCGCTTTTATGTTAGTTATGCGTCTTGAGGTTTTAATATTAATAGAATTGAAAATAAGATAGGCATTATTTTTCAAATACCTACTAAGTGAACAAAAACAAGTAAATAGAATTAGTAAATCTACTTTTTACAAACACCGCGATGTACTGGTTTTGTGCGCATGCCTACTAGTGAATTCCCTCTGCGTTCAAATTTCGATTTTGATCTAATAAACTCTTGTACTCCGAATCATATCTTGGTTCATAGGCGTAGCCAGGGAGAAGTTAGGTGGGGGCAACTGCCTCCATGACTGGGCAATCACATTTAGCTTTGTGAATGAATTTGGAAACGCAATCATCTCCCGGCGTCTGGAAAATGGATTTTGGGAAAAAACGAGAACATAGATCCATTTTGGAAAATTTGTCATTCCGGGATGTGGGCCTTTGTAAAATGGCCTCTACAAAATGGCCACTAAGAAACGCTTTTCCGCGAAATAGTGTAAAACTAAATACCGATTTGTAATAGTTTAGAATTTGAGTAACGTCTATAAACTGGAAATCGATGTCTAACACAATTTTGAAATCCAAGATGGCGGCTTCCCGTTGCGATTGGTGAAAAAAGGTCATCCCTCCACCCTAATTTAAATCCTGGCTAATGTCTAGATAATGTCTAGTTATGATATGCGGCGATTAAGTATATGTATCATCCTAACTCAATAAATTATTGAGTTATAAACTACATTTAACCATGTATGGGCCGGCTTAGATCAGCTTATCTTATCGTTCGTTATCAAATACCACGAAAAAAAATAAAAGAAAACTAACTTTCAACAGACACAAACTCTCGAGCGAAGTGAATGTAATGTTGATATATTGGAATTCGCATGGATCTAATTGTCGTTCTCTCTTCTTAGCGTTTTCAAGCATATTGCTTTCGCAATATACCTACTGCTGGCTCTTTACTTAGTGTTCTAAATGCACGTCCACAGGTATTAATTGACGGCTTTCCATTTTTGCATTAGTATGATTGTGTGGCAAGTACAATCATACCCTATGCCCAGGGAGTTGAGAAATTTTCCTTAACGAAAAATTCCTAGACCAGACCGGGAATCGAACCCAGCCACTTCCGGCATGACGCGCCTTTATCGACTGAGCTAAAAACTTACAATGGAAAAAAATCCGTACAATTTTGAAGAGATAGTGTTTCATTTCAAATAAGAAATATATTTGGGAAAAATCTTGGGGGGGGGGGGTGCCTACAGAATTCTGGAGGGTGCCTGGCCCCCCAGGCACCCCCTGTAGTTACGCCAATGAGGATCGGACAGGTGGAGCTGGGTCGAGGTTCCGTGTCTCTACAATGACGTCAGTAATCTGCAACACTTATGTCTAAAAAATTGCTAACGAAAAAGAAAACGGTGAGAAAAAGAAACCATTAGATGCGAAATTTTTTAGCCCTATGCGCTGGTTTCAGGTGTTTTCTCAGCTTCGCCTTCGTCCAAGCCCAGAAAGTTTCGACAGGGCGAATCTCTGGTCAGTTTGGAGGATTCATCTCCTTTGGTAGAAATACGACATTGTTCGTTTTGTACCACTCTAGGGCAAATTTAGAGCCATCGCAGGAAGCATAATCAGGCCAATAAAATATCAAGGATCAAGGATAGCAATCTTTTTTTTGCAGACACTCCTTCCGCATATGGCCTGCCACACCATTACCTTCTTGCCGAATGTTTCGGTTTAAATGGCTTTCACTGATCCAGGTATACAACTGTGGTCCCGGCAGAGTCTTATAAATCAAGTTTTAACTAGGTTTGGTCGTTCATGATAACACAGTCCAGTTCTGTCGTATAGCTTTCGAGCCCTCGGTTTCACAGATTCAGCCTGTTTGGTGCTATGTTTTGACTGCTTATGCTTCCGACAAGTCTGCAGGCCCATTTTCTTCTTGGTACGCATAACATTAGTCGCCAAAGTACTTAGCTTTTTCGTCACATCTCGGACTGCTGCTGGAGGATGACGCTTGAAATAGCCCTTTACCTTTCTGTCGATTGTAGGGTCAGTGGGATCGGGTTTTCAACCCCGTCTCGGTGAATCTGCGAAAGAGCACTGCAGTTAATACTTCCGTAAAGCGGTTTGAACTGCTCCGACGCTCACACTTTCCTCCTTAGCCAGTTGCCTGATCGAAAGAACGCTGAAGGTGCAGCGTTTGTGCACAATCCGTTTTCTTTGCTCGGGAGAAAGACCACGCAGTTTAATTTGTATGCAAACAACAGGAGCCAGCAAAAAGTTGGTGGAATACTGCAGGCATTTTGAATTGACGGTTAATCATTAGTGTATTTATGATTATCTGAACAGTCTATTTTGGAAATTGATGCGTGATCGTTTGAATGTATGATGAAACTGCAAAGAGAGAATATCGGTTGGAACCGTTGCTCGGTAACAGAAGATGTCAATGTTAGCCGATGTTACAATTGCTCTGCTTAAGGTCAGAAGGATTCTGTTCCGGGTACCATAAAGCAAATGAAGGCGAAGTGGACTTTGAAAAATGTTTGAATGATCAACTGAACGGACAATGCAAATCTTCCTACAATGAAGTTGTTACGTATAATGTAATATTATAGGAAGCCAGCATCAGTGCAGGACTCCCCATGGCATACAGTTCCCTCGTAATGGCTAGATCAAGCTGTAAATACCTGTAATCCTCACAGAAACGAGATTGTGGACCCGTAAGCAGAAGCACTTACATGAAACCCACGGATAGGAGAGAGAATCTTCTTTAAACGAAAAGCTCTTATCGCAAGGAAATAAACAGTAAGCAATACACGTTAGGATTTACGTCTGGTGCTTTGTTAAAAATAGGGTTAGCAAACTCTCTGTAGACTGTCGGAAGATAATAAGGCCTTCGTTGATCTCGATCTGACGATTTTCATCAATGAAGGCATAATTGTCATCCATGACTTGGGCCAGATAACCACTAGAATCCCACCTCCTGCCTAAATTTTGATCCGGCTGCCACCTTAGGTATACCTGACGCGATATTGCGTTTCTTACTCATCCGCTGGATGTCAGGACAGACGCTGTTTGAGCCGCACCTCCTTGGTGAACAGACGCATGGCACGCACCTCCTCAATCTAGCTGAAGTCAGAAGGACAATAGTGCCCAGGCTTCACTACCAGCTAAGAACGCAACCCTTAGCTGGCGGTCTTTGTCTTCTTTTGACCCGTGGAAGCATGAGGTAGGAACTTGTGAGAACCAGAGTTATGTTGCGGGCCCGCACGCTTTTTTACAGTTGTCGACTCACCATTTTGCCATGAAAAACCGATGGTTGAATATGTCCACGAAATATAATCATGTTTTATTTGAAAAATTTTAAATACTTGAGTAAATAAAATGGCAATCGTAAAAATCTCTAAATCAAAGCTCAAATCTCAAAAATTAATTGATTAAGAATCGATCGAATTATTGGCGTCTGGTGTTTAAATGCACAATGCTCAAGGTATGCAAAAAAGAGAAGACTAATATTGTTTTAGCCACCGCAGACTGCCAATTGATAAGAACTTGGAAAGTAACGTTAGATAAATTCCAGTCACACAAACTCTCTTAAAATTGAATTGATCGAAGTCTCTTAAATTTAAACTAGAAACTTCTCGCTCTTTTGAAGAACCAGTTTAATTAAGCCGTTGGAAAAGATGGCCTTACCAGAAGAATGCAGCCAACAAGATCACCCACACACAAGAACACCTTATTTTGCTCCTCGTAGTTGCGCCCAACGGCTGGCAACAAATACATAACTGGCTTGGAAAACCGACTGCCTAGCACGCCACTGCATAAAGCAACGGTTGCCTAGCCAACGTCTAATTGGATATACTTTTTTAAAATATTGCATTTATAATTTCATCGGTGAAACCAATTTGACGTTGCAGCGAGTTGTAGAGAACTTTAAATTGCCGTAAGTACAAGCCATATCATCCTCTTCTTTCCCATAGTCGATCTTAGATCTATGAGTCGTGAAGCTTCTGTCGGCGGATGGCGTTGTTGACGTTAAAAAACCAAGCGAATCAGTCGTGAAATTTCCATTTATTCCCATTAGCGGCTGCATGAACTCCAAAAAAGTATTGTGGTCTCTTCTTCATAATCCAATTTCACGTACGTTTCAACGTATATGATTATACCGCCAGAATATCTACACAAAATTGTAATATATAGTTTCCTAGCTCTCGGTTTCACAGACGTGGCCTGATGTGAGTTCCCTTCGGGTTTCTTCTGCTTCTGGTATGTATTGAGTCCAAGTCGCTCTTAAGCACGTATCAAGTAAGACGTCAAAGTCCTTATCTTTTTCGCCACATCTCGAACGGAAGCCGATGGTTTCGGCATATCGGCATCACTGATCTTCTTGTCAATAGCAGGGCTCATAGGACCGGATTTCCAACCACTGCTCAGTGCATCTTCTAACTGCAGTTCGTTCCAATCGCTCCGACATTAAAGAGATTCCACGAGAATTTTTAAAGTCACTTGAATGGATTGAGGGTTTTCGGTACAAACTGAACTCCGTTATCATTGTCATACAGCTTTCGAGCACGGGCTCAAGCTACGGTATTCTGCTTGAGTGATTGATTGGGTTGCCAACTTGCGCAGTATGTCTGTATGGTTTTACTAAAATCGCGATCGGACATATCTGAGTTGCTGCTGATGAACCTTTTGACCTTACCATGAAGCTGGCGGTTAGCAGTACCACACCGGCGTTTCAAGTCATCTTCAAAGCTTCTCAAGCAGGAGTGTCGGCGCAGATAACGGCAAGCTGCCATCCTTGTCACTCACCGACTTTGACGCGACGCGTTTAGCTGTCAAAGCTTCGCGTCGGGATTGAAGTGACAGATGTCAATCCATGGTGTGACAATCGAATATTTCCGGTATCGATATGGACAGTCCGCGATAAAATTTACCAGTGAGATAAAGTGTTGTTAGTATGAGCTGAAAGTGAATTTATTAGTTTGTTTCTAAGTCCGTTATCCGATATCGGCTGGTTGATCTACGAAAACCTGAAAAGAGAAAAAGTAAAGTAAAATAGTTTATACCACAAAAGTTCATTTTTTGCTGTGAAGAAAAAAATATGTAACTTGAATTTGTTTGGTAGGGTGTATTTGACAACCCAAGAAGGTGGCACACAACCCTAGCAAAGGAAAATAACAAATTATAACCTTATTTGAAACTATTGTAATAATATTACTCACATTAGGGAAGGTCCATTAATTATGTCACGCAGTAAGGGGGGAGGGGGGGGTTTGAGAAAACGTGACGATCCATACAAAACAATTTGAAGGTCCATACAAAAAACGTGACAAGGGGGGGAGGGGGGTGGGGGTTATAAAAAGTCAATTTTTGCGTGACGTAATTAATGGACGTTCCCTTACGGTATTTGTTATCAAAATGAGCTCATTGATAACAAAATCAGTTATTGTTGTGATATCTAAAGTGTATTTTTTTGAAATCTCTTCTGTTATTTTGTCTGTTGATTCAGCCTCAATGATAACACAATCAGTGATCAAACTTTGATAAGCTGGTATTAGAATTTGTAATCAATTTGGTTTTATCCTCTGCTCGGGAATTCAGCCAGTTTTGGTCTCAGAACCGCCGCATCCTTAATAGACATTTCAATTATTCCCCTCACATTTAGAAGCGAACATGATATTTTCGCACCATGAAAGTACCCTCCCTTTAACTAAAAGTCATACCACCAGCAACACAACCCATGGTCCCACTGCAATGAAAACGTACTGCTTGGGGTGTAATCCAGGTGAATAGTTGTTTAAATTTTCGAAAACCACATGAAAGGAAAGTGTGCGAACTTGTTCCAGAAGGATCCCGTTAGGCAGGAGCATTTCTGTTGAAAACATTTTGCGGTGTACTCAACTGACCATTCACGATGTACCACACACACACACACACACGTATTTGTGCATTGGTGAAAGAGTTTGCCGGACTGATGATTTCGGCTACACTACTTGTACTGCATCAGTTAGAATAACTCGTGGTCGGTTGAATTTGAACTGCCAGTCAGTTATTGTGTTTCCTTTTAAAATGTGTTCAATAGTGAGCAAATGAGAAAGGGACTACAGAAAATCCAGTCAAAACTGAATGATTTTTGTATTCCATAAGGTCGGAATGATGGGTTGGAATGGAATGATTTCTTTGTTTCCTGGAGAAATTACCAATCGGTCCCAAAGATGATTATACTGTATGCTGTGATAATGTTTGCACCATCGTACAAATAAGGCTCCCGTTTCACCTGTGCATGCAATGCCTTAGTTTTGTTAGCATGCACGCAAGTTATAATTTATGTCATAGTAGGCTGCGAATAAAAGAAGCCGATTTTCTTAGTTTTACAGTTGCACCATGACGAAATGGCTGCGTATTCGTGATTTGTCCCACGCGTCGTAAATTTCAATCGCCGTGAGAGTGTCCCGGAGGACCGGGTAAAGTTGGCCACAATTCAGAGGGCAGCTCGGATTCTGTAGGTTATCGCTGCCATCAAAAGCAAGACCCGGGCGAATCCAGTGCGTTCAATCAGGAAAATGGTGTAGAAACACGGAATGCTGGTCAAGTGCGGAATGGGTAGGAATATGTCGACGTGTTACTCGCTTTGTACCTCTGCACTTGCACGTGGGGTTTTGGATAAAATGGTTGGGTTTGCAGCACGATCCGGTTTGGTAAACGGTGTGCTTAATTAAACTGACGTCAGCAGTGAATAAGATTGTTAACTATGTTCCGATTTATTCTCTGTAAAGAGATGCACATTAAAGTTATTCAAATTTTAGCACTGATTTGAAACCAACAGTAAGGATGCTGTTGAGGCCACTCACAAGGGTGGATGGTTTATAACAATGGAATACAAGAGTAAGTTAAAACATCGAGTTTTATTTAATTTTCTCAAGGTTCCTTTTGTTTCATAAAGAATATAATCATTTCGTTTTATGTATGGTTTCTTATAGCTTTGTTTAGCTCTTGTTCACAATTGCCAGATTTAAATCTACAGTCTATATGTCAAAGTGGTTTTGGATATTTTCAATGCTTTTCGTGATTTATAAAAAGCTTTTATTTTGTTGGTGCCCAGGTAATCAACAAGCATTAGCATATGCAGTAAATTAACCCTAAATCTGCATTTCAGATGCTACAGGCATTATATTAGCATTATCTCAGCATCTTGAATGCTATCGGTTGTAAAGCTGCATTTTTAATGCTATTTAAATGCTTGTAGCCTGTAATAAGCATTTCGAATGCCAAATAGCATTAATGAAGCATTATCATAGCATTGCAGTAAAGCAGCCGTATATTGGGCCAAAAGTGGCATTTATGTTTCATTTACGGCGACTTAAATGCTTGATAGGCTGCCGTAAAGACGCTTTGGAACTGCTTATTGGTTACCTGGGTAAGGATTTTACTTACCCTTAGTGTGCTTGAAGCAGCTGTTTTAGTTTTTTGGCTAGTTTATTTAAACTTTTTTCTGTCGATATTGAATAGTATTGTTAATTATGATAGTTTCCAATTTCCCCTTATAATATCATTTGATATTGGGATCTTTCAATAGATCCATACATATCATCGATGGTTCTTTTGTATTAAGTTTTTGCAACTCCCCATCATTGAACAAAATCACTACCTGCATCAATATAAGGTCCGCATTCAGCTGTGTCCATTATCCTTTAATACATTTTATTTTATAACTTTTATTTGACTTTGCCTATCAATCTTGTCACTATGCTTATCAATATTGAGCTGATTTCCTTTGACAGACCAATTATAATTTGCTTTGAGAATTTGACTTCTTAGTGTATTACTTTCTGTAGTACCGCTGCATCAATATCATATGCTTCTAGCATATATATATTTCAGACCTTTTGTTTTCTGCTTTCCAACCTCTTGCATTCCAATAGACATTTTTATCATTAAGATTATTTCTAACTGATCGTTTCGAATGACTTCATTCTTTTCCTTTACTAATACTGATTTTGTTGCTTTCTTCACTTCCGCTAAACTTCTTTTAACAATATTCTTTTTATGTCTGTTTCCTTCTTAAAATCTGTCTCAATCCGTTCTCATACCGTCTGGTCCATATTCACGTTATTTCCATTAGAAATTAGCGTTATCACTTCTTTTCCTCCCCTACAAACTTTCACTTCTTTTTTATCCATTTATAAATAGCTCAATAAATTAATAAAAAAGTTTCCTTCCCTGTGCTGCCCTTCGACTCTCTATGGCGATGCAGCGTTTATTACAAATGAAATTGGAAAACGAAGTCTGTTTTTCAGCGGTTTTCAACTCCAGTTTTTAATCCAGCTAAAGTAACTACCTGTCCACCAAGAAGGTGCGGCTCAAACAGCGTCTGTCCTGGCATCCAGCGGTTAAGTAAGAAACGCTGTATCGCGTCAACTGTTAATTAGGTGGCAGCCGCACCAAGGCGGTCTAGGCAGCTCGATCCCGGTAAGGTGGCATGTTGCAATCTTTAAATCACGAAAAATGGTAGAATTCCTTATACGGTAAATAATTTCAGATCCTCTATGGAATTCCCAAGTACTGTATAGTTTTCTTCCCTCGTGGCTATGATAATGCAAGTCCGTTTATAATAGCAGTAGGTCCACAATCTCACAATGTGATATCCAGATCTCCTGCCCACCTTACACACGTTGCACTATAATTATTTCGCGCACTGCAGTAGGCTGTGCGTAAATGAAGCCAATTTTCTTAGTTTGACAGTTGCACCATTAGACAGTTGCAGCGTATTCGTGATTTGTCCCACGCGCAAGTGTCGTTAATTTCAATCGCCTTTGGAGTGTCCCGGTGGACCGTGAAAAGGATCCTAGACCGAGAGTAGAAAGGACAATTGTCCATGAAGGTGGCCATAGGCCGTCAGAGGTCAGCTCGGATTCCGAGGGTTATCGCTGCCATCAAAAGAAAGATTCGGCGAATCCAGTCGCGAATTGAATTTGCGCAAGCACCTGGAAAATTCTCAACTCACCCTTTGGGACAAGGGAAGACAAATCGATTTTTGAAGTCCACGGTGAGTCGTGTGATTAAACGTTACAACGAAACTCTGAGCATCGTACGGAAGGAGAAATGTGGTCAGAATGGTTGTTCTATTAGTGATCAGGATCACAAGCGTGTCGTGAAAGCTTTTAAGCGAAATCCCAATGCTTCGATGAGGGATGTGGCCGAAAAGTTGAATCGATCCAAGTTTTTCGTTCAGATATCTAACGACAGGGAGGGACTGCATACGTACAAAGTGCATAAGGCTCCAAATCGAGACGAACGACAATATACGGTGGGAATCACGGGCTTGGAAACTGTACACCCAGATGCGGACAAAGCCTCAATGTTTCATCATGAATGATGAGGCTTACGTCAAGACAGACTTCCGGCAGCTTACGGAGCTTCAACGTTCTTCACCAACCAGCATAAGTTCAGGGTGGCCACAGACTCGGGAAAATCGGGAAATGTGGAAAAAAAGCGGGAATCCAAAATCATCGGGAAATATGCGAGAAAAAGGTGGGAATTTCAAAAGTCATCGGGAAGTTTTTTCATATGGAACCCTATTCACACCTTTTTCAAATGATTTGAGTAGCGTTTTTGTCATTTACTCGGTCCACCGATCTCATTGTTCAGCCTGTTCAAAACGTACTGCTCAGAGCATCTTCAGCGGTGGTCTATTTTAACATCTTCATAGTTAATTTGCATCAGCAAACTTAAAAAGCACCAGCTAAAACAGACCAACTTTACGTTCCCCGCACCGGTGTAGTATTTCTTGTTGTTAAGCCCACCAACACCTATCATCTTGTCTATCATACAATATCCAGAGATCAGAAGTTTTGTTTTTTTTCAGAGACCGATGATTTTTCGCAAATTTTTTACCATGGATTGGTTTGAGTGGTGGTGAGTATGTGAATGCATGTATCTCATTTAAACGATATTAGATAGTGCTGATAGTGATAGATAGCACCACGCCAACCTATGACAAGAAGCACTTTTTGCGACGTTTCAACATGCCAAGGGATATGATCCTAGACATTATGTGACAACTAGAGTCAACTGATGACTTTTTCCAGCTGTTGCGATGCAGCTGGATATGTTGGCGTTAGTGTTACATAGGTGCTTTGCATCCTAACGGATGTTGGCGTATGTCCTCAACTAGTTCTCTCGACGAAAACTTGGGGGTTGATGAACCTGAGGAATTTTTGCAAATCTGTTCTTAAAACTGACGTCCCGCAGTATTTACGCCCCCAATATCGGAAAAGGTTACGAAACTGATGGACAAAAATCTCCAAAAAGAACGAAAAAAATCTTGTAAATTCAGTGAACTTAGAAACTTAGGGAACTTATCAGAAGCTCGGTATACTTTTTAGATTTAACTTAGACTTTCCCGAAGTTTAGCTACTCTCCCTGATGTCAAAGGAACATACCATAAAATCAGGGAACTTTCCAGAAAATCGGGGAGCTTTCCAGAAATTAAGGGTTCTTCCTAGAAGTTCATACAACTTTCCTGAAATTCAGATTGTTTCCTAGCAATTCAGGGAATTGTACACAAACTCAAGGAGCTTACCACGAGTTAAAGAAAGTTTCCAAAAGTAAAGGGTTCTTCACAGAAGTTCAGGTAACTATCCAGAAATTCAGGGGGCTTCCAGAAGTTTCCATAACTTATCAGATTATTTTGGGTATTTTTCAGGGAACTTTCCAAAAAATCAGGGAACTTTCCAGAAATTTAGAGAACTTCCAATAAAGAACAGTCAAGAAATCCATGAAGCTTTTCAAGAGTTTGCGGATCTTCCTAGAGATTTAGTGAACATTTTAGAATTTCATGAAACTTGCTAGACATATACAGAACTTCTTAGAAGTTCAGCAAACATGTAGGAGCTCATGAAACTTCCTTGAAGTTCACGGTTTCTCATGAATTCAAAAAACTTCTCAGAACTTCAGGAAATGCTCACAAAGATCATGGAACTCCCCCAAAGTTCAGGAAACTTTCCAAAAAATCAGCAAACATCTCAGACGTTCAGAGACGTTCAGAGAACGTCCCAGAAATTCACAGAATTTCCCAGAAGTTCAGGAACTTACCAAAAGCTTGAAAAAACTCACAGATGTTCAGGGGACTCAGCAATTTAGAAAATTTCTCAGTAGTTCTGCGATCATCCAAGAATTTCAGAAAATTTCCCCTAAGATCGGGGAACTTTCCAGAACTTCAGAAAACGTCCCAGATATACAGGAAACTAAAGGGTGTATTCGATAAAAATGGCACACACATATATACTCATCAAAATTAAACTGATTATCGGATTTTTTTGAAATTTTCAGGGAATGAAGAACTACTAATGAGTTTTGATTTACAACATTTGTTTTATTCAATTTCGTCTCCCATCCCGAATGCACCTTCCTTTTCACTCCACCCATCAAATTTTGTACAACCGATTTTCCTAGTGTTTTTGTTGTTTTTACCCAAATTTTCTTCAATTGTAGCTCTGTTTTTATAGTTTTGGGATGTTTGCGAAGTTCCGTTTTCATAATTGCCCAGAATTTTTCAATTGGACGAAGTTCCGGTGAATTTGGTGGGTTCATATCCTTTGGCACAAAATTGACTCCGTTGGCTCGGTACCACTCCAATACGTTTCGAGCGTAGTGGCAGGATGCTAGATCAGGCCAGAACAGAGTTGATCCTTTGTGCTTCTTACTGAATGGCAAGAGACGCTTCTTAAGGCACTCTTCCGTGTAAATCGCACCGTTTATTGTTCCGGAAGTGATGAAGGGAGCACTTATTTCACCACATCCGCAAATCGCCTGCCAGATTTGAAACTTCTTTGCAAATTTCGATAGTTTCTTCTTTCGAACATCCTCCGGAACATCGAACTTCGACTTGGCAACGAAATATTCTTGCCCAGGAAGTTGACGGAAGTCGGCCTTGACGTATGTTTCGTCATCCATCACGATGCAACCGGATTTGGTGAGCAGCTTCGTGTAAAGTTTCCGGGCGCGGGTTTTCTCACGGACAATTTCTTGTTTCGACGACTTGACTGGAACTACTAAATGTATAACTATCAAACTTGGCAGATGTAAATAATACACTATGGATAAGATCTACTCAAATTTCTAGGTTTTTTACTCATACGATTCAAAAGTTACAGAAGATTTTCTGTGTACCATTTTTATAGAATACACCCTTTAGATTTTTTGAGCATTCGAGTTTTTTCTGAAAGTTTGGGAAACATTCAAAGGATTTTTCTGAAAGTTTGGGGAGCTTCCTAGAACTTCAGGGATCTTTCCAGGTGATCAAGATTTTTTTCAATCGTTCCGAAAACATTCCAAAAGTTCAGGGTATTTAAGTTTTAAGAAGAACTCAAACTTCTTACTACTCGATAGTTTTTCGAACTCAACCAAAACGAAAATAAAGAAACCAACTACTTTTTAATCAATTTCATAGACTTTCCACCTATTCACAATCTTGAAGATCATAAAAAGTTCTTGTACGGTTTAACAACATCTCGGTAATGCTAACTTTTCCACAGAAATTCCACGGCTTCCAAGATTTTTTTTCAATTTCTCGTAAGTTATTTAAATATGTTTGATATTCTGCTTTTCATCACAGAATATGTACCTGCTGGAAGTTAAAACAACTTCTGGGAAGCATAATCTGATTTTCTAAGTTCCCGTCATTTCCAGAAAGTTGTTTCTATTCCATAGATGATCAGCGAACTTTTTGGAAGTTCATCCAAGTGTCCAGAAACGTAATAATTTTTCGGCAATTCAATAAACTTCTCTAAAGTTCCACCATTTCTCTTCTCGAGAAACAGCGAGCAAACTTCATGATTATCTGGAAACTTCCAAATATTTTATTCAACTGCCGAGAAGTTGAATCAACTTCTGGCATGTTCATTATAAATTTCCACCCAATCTTCATAGATATTCCGAAGTTCATTAAATTAAATTTTTAAAGAGTGCGTTCAGTAAGAAACTTAAAAGCTTAAATAAGTTCTGAAATGATGCTAAATAGATGCAGTATAAAACAAAATGTACAAACACCAGCGATGCAGCGATGATTTTGCGTTTGGTCTAAGCAAATAAATCCAAACCACGATTTGAACCACCGTTGAAGATGCCCTTAGAAGATCTGGCTGTAACAGATGAGGCGAATGTGTTTGAAGTTTGGCGAATTGCGTTTGTAAGGGTGTTAACAAATGGTGAAAGTAGAATTTGGGCAGCTGTGCTCAATGCGGTCTGACGTTGTTTGCCGGATTCCAGAGAAAAGAAAATGGTTGGGACAAATTTTGGCTAGAACTGATTGGGCATTTCAAGAAGGAGCTGCCAAATTTGTCAACATTTGTTGAAAATTGGCTCATCCTGTCGCACAAAAATGCGTATTTTAAAGAAACTGAAAGTGTCTGGTGGTAAACCAAACTGGAAAAAGTTTGGGAGCTCAGAGATTTAGCTACGAGTAATTTATATTAAGTCGAGAAAATAAGACAAAAATGCGGGAAAAATTCGGGAATAATGCGGGAATTTTTATATTAAGATTGTGTGGCCACCCTGTAAGTTTGATGTTCCGGATGGGGTAAGGATGCAAAAACTTTCAAAGTTTGCAAATAAATATTTGATCTGGCAAGCGAAGTGTGCGGTTCGGAAGTACCCGGACTACAAACGGGAACCTCAAGGAGTGTCTACAGAAGTATCTGCTTCCTCTGTTGAAGCAACATGAATGCCCCCCTACGATCTTTTGGCCAAATCTAGCTTCATGCCACTATTCAAATGATGCTCTGGAGTGGTACGACGACAACGGGGTCACTTTCGTACCCAAGGGCATGAACCCCCCCAACGCACCGAAAATAAGGCCCATCAAAAAATACTATTTTGAAGCAGGCACTTCGGAAGCATCTCAAATACGGAAGCGGTCAAATCTGAGGAAGACATGAAAAAAAGTGGGTTTCCGTACAGAAGAAGCTGCAGCCAGATGTTGTACAGAACCTAATGAGTGACGTTAAGCGTAAGGTGCGAGGGTACGGTGTGGTTACGTTTGCACTAAAAAAATGGACAACAATTCTTCATGGGTTTACCTTTACCCGCACTGATTAAAATCCCCATACAGCATCCATCATAGTAACCCATGAGCCAGCAGACAAAACATGACAGCTCCATCAGTCGAATTTCTAACCGTGATGGCAAAAACAGTGAAGCAACTCTGTTCAGAAGTGTGCGCGTTCAAAGAACGGCACCCCGCAACGTCGACAACGGACATCGTTCGGTACTTTGTGGACGCCGGATACGCCCGTTCCGTTATCTACAACATCTTGGCACTATTAGACAATAATCAGAGCTTCGAAAGAAAGCCCGGCTCCGGACGGCCGACGACCCTGAGCGACAAGAAGCTCCAAAGGATGCTGAAGAGGAAGACCGAAGGGAAAAGTGGCTACATCGCTGCGTGCGCTTGGCCGGGTGGTCGGTTCAACCGGCCAAACAGTGAAAAAGTACCTGGACATGGAACATACATGAACATACATGTCAAGAAGCGGAAGTCGCGTCCACTGGTTTCGGAGCTGCAGGCAATGACGCAGCGGCAGCGGCTGAATAAGATGGTCAACTCGACTATCCCGGTGAATCGCGACGTGGCGGATGGCGTGATGGATGACGAGTCTGTAGGGTTCTTGACGAAACACATACATATAAATAATCTTGTGTGCACACTTTCTTATGAGTTATCCTTGACCCCAAATAGACGTGTGATGGGATATTGGAGACTTTGCGAATAATATAGGAGAGTTGGAAACGACGAGAATTGTATCGAGCAGCGAGCGAGGTGGTCGTGTTTCTGCTACGACGGGATTGAATTGTTCGAAGGACAGAAGCAGTAATAGAGAAGAGGCAACTCTATATTCTGGCGGCGAGGATTTTCAACGAAACTAAAGGTAGATTTTTTTTAATGATGTGTATATATCAGCACTGTTTTCATTCTGGCATTGTTATGGAGCTGAAGCTGGGCCGACTGACTATTCTTTTTTTTTCCTATAATAGCAAAAGAAAATGGCTATTGTTTTGTGTAGGTTAAATTATTTTTCATCGTGTTTACTGTGATAAAATACAGGTTGACGGTTAGGTGAAGATCACAGGAATGACCGTGGTGGGTTGCCGGTTAACATTCATGCAGAAGATTGTGACTATGGCGGGCTTTGCCGGTCCGACGCATGCTATCGTTGCGAGTTGCTGGTATAATAAAGAAATCACTGCAAATAATTAAGTACAGTCATGAATTGCTACTCATGTGGTCAGCAGGGGCATATATCGAGTGCATCTTCTTGTCCAGTAAAAGGGAAGACATGTCACCGCTGTGAGCGCCTTGGACATTTCGAGAAAGTTTGCCGAAAACGTCCAAGAGAAACACAAGCTTCGAAGAGCCCAGGCATGATTCCGTCAGGTGATGTCCGAGCAATTGACTCAGTTCCAGTAGAGCAAGGCAATGTCAGCAAGGATGAACCTTTATCGGACACGCAGGATAAAAATGTGTATTACTCCTTTCATCTAGGAAATAGCAGTAATGTGATTGATTGCAAAATTGGTGGTATTGATCGTAAAATGCTCGTCGATTCAGGGTCGGACTCTGCAGATTCTTGGGATTGAAATCTAAACGTATCGACGTTCGTAATTGTCAGAAGGGCAGCTCTAACATACTGAAGGCGTATGGAAGTCAGAACCCATTAGAAATCCTGGGAACATTCAGCGCCTCCATCACCGTTGGGGGTCGAACGGTCAATGCCGATTTTTTCGTCGTTATCAAGGGTCAACGAAAACTGCTCGGAGACACAATTGCAAAAGAACTCGGCGTCCTCAAAGTTTGAATGGATATTCATCAAGTTGCAGGACTAATCGATCAGAATCTGTCACCTTTTCCGAAGATAAATGATGTGCAAGTCCATATCCAGATGGATTTGAACATAGTACCGGTTTTCCAACCGCTCCGTCGAATTCCTATTCCGCTGGAGGATGCTGTCAATAAAAAGCTGGATGAGCTATTGGCAAGGGATATCATCGAGAAAAAGACCGGTTCAGCAACCTGGGTACATCCCTTAGTGGTGGAAAATAAGGCGAGCGGTGAGATAAGGCTCTGTGTTGATTTGAGGCGTGTGAATCAAGCAGTAATCCGCGATCGTCACCCAATGTTGGTAATAGAAGATGTGTTGGCTAAAGTAGGGCGAGGAAATGTTTGGAGCACGTTGGACGTCAAAGATGCGTTTTTTCTATTGGAATTGGATGAATCATCCAGAAACGTGGTAACCTTCATATCACATCGAGGCCTTTACCGGCTCAAGCGTTTGCCTTTTGGACTCGTCTCTGCTCCGGAGATATTCCAGCGCACGATGGACGAAATTCTCGTGGACTGCTATGGAGCATATTGGTATCTCGATGATGTAGGTGTTCAAGGTCGTACCGTAGAAGAACATGACTCTCGTTTGGAAAAGGTATAAACTGTTTTTTTTCATGCTCCTTCCTGAAAAAAAACAAGTTTTTTTTAAATAATCCCTTCAAATGTTTTAGATACTCAACCGTTTCAAAGAAAAAAGAGTCGTCTTAAATTGCAGCAAATGCAAGCTTCGAGTTACTGAATTTGAGCCTCTAGGATACTGAATATCTCCGAAAGGAATTCATCCTTCTGCGACTAAATTAGAAACAATTTCAAAGTTTCGCCGGCCCGTCAATGATAGCGAAGTCAGGAGCTTCTTAGTTCTCGCCAATTACATGGGAAAATTCATACCCAACCTAGCCACTTTGGACGAGCCGCTTCGAAATTTAACCCAGAAAGGTGTTTAGCACCTGTGGAGCGAAAAGGAAGAACATGCTTTTAATGAAATAAAAGCGCTTCTCTCAAATGCAAGCGTTTTAGGATTCTACAAGCTTGAAGATGATACTTCCGTGGTAGCCGACGCCAGTCCTTACGCTCTAGGAGCAGCGCTGATTCAGACGAATAAACTAGGAGAATCGAGGGTAAACTGAACGTCGGTACTGTCAAACGGAAAAAGAGGCGTTGGCACCTAGGACAGGACCTGCCAGCTGTTAGTGCAAAAGCAAGACCATTTACCTGTCAAAAAATACCGTTTATTATTGGTCGCTTTGACAACCGCCTCTACCGCCTCCGTCGAGTTATGTTTCAAGCAGGCGTTTGTTGTTGGTTTGGCGGTGTTGCTAGTAGTCACTGCTTTTTCACCTTTTTTGTTTGTGACAACTAGAACAAATGCGGAAATAAAAGTACACTTTTGCAGTGGTTTATTTTAAATCTGTTCGAAATGAAGTACAAAGCGATAAAGTGTGGTCGCAGTGACGTGTCACATCCGGGTCTCCATTTCCATCGGTTTTCGAGAGATCGTTCGCCGAGAGTGGGTGAAAGCCTGCATTGGGAACGCAAGCGAGGAAGACATTCTCTTGCTCAAGCTTTCTCCCCACAGCAGAATTTGCAGCGTAAGCATCAATGAAATTCAATGAAACCTTATCAATTAACGTTTAGTTTGATGCAGCTTCATTTCCCGAACGACAAAAGAAATTTTTTTAATTACTTTATTTTCAATGGGATTACTGTGTAAACATATCTGGCAACATTGGAGCGATCTCCGTATCATAGCAATCATAAATTTATAAGAGGTCATCTCTCTCTGAGCTGGCAGGTCCTGTCCTAGGTTGGCACGTGTTTGGAGCGTTGAGCGGTTTCAAACGTATTTAATTGGAAGAGAGTTCAGACTTCTTACTGACTGCAAAGCACTGACTTTTCTGTTTTCACACACTTCGCGGCCCTGTGCTCGAATTGGGCAATGGGTGCTGCGATTGCAAGGACTCCGTTATACTGTGATCTTCATATCTGGTAAAGATAATCTTGCAGATGTCTTTTCTCGTCTCTCCACAGAGGTGGCTGTTCCATTCGATGAAACAGAAGAGTTTACAATCAATGAGATAGCTAATGATACTGTTTCAGCAATTCCTTTGAAATGGGAAGAACTAGAAGAAGCTAGTAGACTTGACCCAGAAATTCAACAAGTTGTTGATTGCCTTAAATTAGAGAACGTAGAAGAACTTCCGCTATCGTTTCGAACTATTCGAAATGAACTTTGCGTGGTGAATTATGTTCTATTGAGGATTGATCGTATAATTGTCCCACAAGCTCTTCGTGGACGAGTCCTTGAACTCGCACATGAAGGACACCCAGGAATTAGGATTATGAAAGGACATTTGCGATCATGTGTCTGGTGGCCTAAAATCGATCAAAACGTTGAATATTTTGTTAGAAACTGTCGTGGATGTTCCTTGGTAGCGGCTCCTAATCCCCCGGAGCCAATGATCAGAAAGGAATTGCCGCTTCGTCCTTGGGAGCAAATAGCAATAGACTTCTTGGGCCCTCTTACGGAAGGAGAATATTTGTGGGTATGTGTCGATTATTACAGCCGCTACGTAGAGGTAGTTGAGATGACGAATATTTCAACCAAAGCAACCATTCATGAACTGCTTACCATTTTTTCACGTTATGGAATACATGTTTCGTTGCGGGCTGATAACGGACCTCAATTTTCGTCGGATGAATTCAAAATATTTTGTACTGAACGCGGAATTCAGTTGGTAAGCACGATACCATATTGGCCCCAGAAGAACGGGGAAGTTAAACGGCAAAACCGCTCTATACTTAAGAGATTAAAGATAGCACAGGAGCTTGGCAGAGATTGGCGTAAAGAATTACGCCAATACCTTCTCATGTATCACGCTGCTAACTATACCACAACTGGGAAATCATCATCAGAACTGATCAGGGATGCCATATTCACAGACATGTCTGTAAATTTGCAGACTTTTTATTTTTGTTGCAGATTTTTTTAACGATGCAGACATTTAGCAGACATTTTATTTGCGTTGCAGACTTTTACAGACATTTGAAATATTTTTTAAATTTCAAATAAAGGTACTCTCTGAAGTTTGGATTTGAAACGTACTAGGGTATGAACTGGAAGATTTATAACTAAAATAATATACTCTAATTGTTATACCAAAAAGTTAAATTTATTTTATCGTTTGAATACTATTACTTTTGTGATCCTACATTTGCTCTAAAGCCCAGGCGGTTGCCCCTTCGGGGATAAAACAACAGTAAAACTTATGAGCTTTTGAAGTAAATCTTAAAGATCTGATTTTTTTTCTAAAGTACTACTAAACGCATCTTAGAACATTTGTACTAGGGATTTAGAAGTATATCCCTGACGTCCTAGAGCTTCGGGAAGATAATTTCTAGAAGTTCAGGAAGAGACTCCCTGAGAAAAAAACTTCTCCGATGATCAGGTAGAAACTTCTCAGAAGTATTGGGAGCAAGCAATTCAAGCAAGAAGAACCTTCAAAAATTCAGGATCGAACAATAGCGAACTTCAAGATCAAACTTACCAAAATTTCAGGACAAAACGTCTCCAAGAAACAGGAGAGGACTTATCAGAGCTTCATGAAGAAGTATAGGGAAGAGAACTTCTTTGAAGTTTGGAACTTTTCAGAGGTTTTGGAGTTTTTCCCAGAAATTCAAGATTGAACTTCCCAGAAGTTCAGATAAATACTTCCCTAATTTCAGATGGGAACAAACTAGGAAGAGCACTACCGATAGTTTCTCAGAAAATTAGGAAAACAAATTCCTGTGAACGATGCGTAATAGAAGTTAAGGTGAGTACTTCCCAGAAGTTCCGGAAGAAACTTCTCAAAAAGTTAGTTGGAACTTCCCAGAAGTGCTAGGCAGCTTTTTCAAAGCTCAGAGGTGAACATTTCAAAATTTTAGAAAACGGATTTCTCAAAATTATTAAGAAAGAACAGAATGAAACATTCCAGTAACATTGGGGGTGCTTCCTCCTAATTTGAGCACAAATTTCCCAATATTTCCGTAACGAACTTCTCTAAAGTTCTGGAGAAAACTTCCCAAAAGTTCAGAAGAAGACTTTTCAGAAGTCCAGGAAGAAACTTCAAGAACAAATTCAAGGGAGTTTTCCTTAAAATTTTGGAGACGGCTTTCTCAAAGTTTTATTTAAACTTTCCTCGCAGGTCAGCTTGGGACCAACCAGGGGTTTGGATAGATTAAGATCAGGAAAAAACTTTTCAGAACTTCTGGAAGAAACTTACCATAGAGGGCAATACTTGTAGGATCATGAAGGATTTTTTTTTAAATCAGTAAAGAACTCCTCAGAAGTTCACAAGAGGACTTTTCAGAAGTTGCGAAGAGACCAAAAGTTTAGTTGAAACTACCCAGAAGTGCTAGAGAGCTTTCCTAAAGTTCCGAATCGCACATTCCAGCATTTCAGAATGAGAACTTCTCGAAGTTCAGGATAGCCCAGATGTTCAGGTAGATACTTTTGATAAAATCAGGAAGAAACTTTCCAGAAGTAGCAGGATGAACTTTTTCGTAATTCAGTGAATAACTTCTCAGAAGTTCAGGAAGAAACTTCTAACAACTTTATGAAGATTTTCCAAGAAATTCTAAAAAGTACTTTCCCAAAGTTTTGCTGAAATTTTCCTCGTGGTTCATGATGAGACTTATCAGATGTTTAGAAAGTAATATGTTCAGGAAAAAACTTACCAATTGTTTCTGGAAGGTAAGGTTGGGTTCTTAAATGTGAATATCGAAGAAAATATGGAGTGACTACCAAGAAGGTCATGAGGAAATTTGCCTGAAGTTCAGGAGGAAACTTCCCAGAATTTTACCAAAGAGCCTTGCAGAAGATCTTGAGAGAGCTCCCCTGTAATTCATGAGTTAATTACTGACTAACCGAAGAAGCAGTCAATTCAAAAATCATTCATATGACCCTAATGATATTCATCACTCATGACAGCATATTAAAATATGGTACACACCATCTGCCTAACCACTCGCATCATACTATGAGGACACACACCCATGCAGCAATTACAATTCTTTATTTTCCATCTCAGCTCGTTTGGAAGATTTGGTTAGTAAAAAATTTTCCCTGAAATTTAGCTGAGAAGAATAAAAAAATCAAGAAGTTTATTAATATATCCACGAAGTATTCGAGAATGGTTCCAAAGTTCAGAGAATCTAAGCATATAGCGATATAAAAATGAACGGAATCTACACAGAAAAAAATAATTAATTTTAACAAGCGTGTAAAATATCCCCACGTTTAAATCCAAGCTAAAGGAGGCGTAAACAACGAAATTGTTTGCAACTTTTCATGTGCCATACAACAATATTGGCAATCTTTCATACAACAGGCTGGATTCAGGCGTTATTTGGCTTTAATTTTCATGAAATATCCCATTATTTTCTGCTAGATCTAGCATTCCGTTAATGTGCATTAGATAACACCGAAAATTCAATGTTTCTTTTTATCTGTGTATATACACAAAGATTTTTTTTTTGCACGGGGGATACGTTCCACTTTTATTATGAAATCGTGTAAAAAAAGACTAAATAGAGTTGATAAATTCACATGCTTAAAGATTTTATATTGCTTCGATTTTGTTTGTATGCGTTACCTTTCCGTGAATGCTCAAAACACAGTTTTTAAAATTTTGAGTATTTATACCAAAAATTGTGAATATTTTGAAAAATTGCCATATGATTACTTTTGGCCCAAAACGTTAAATGTCATTTGAATTAGGTCGATAAGTTGTTCCGTTCTGGAGGTATTGCCGAAAACAACCCGTGTAAAGAAAACCGTGCAAAAAAAAACCATAGGGTATGTAAAAATAAACTCGAAAACTACTGAACGGATCAGCGTGAAATTTTATGGAGGGGTTTTTGGGGCGGGGTAGGTTCTTATGATAGTAAGAGGCCCCTCACTTTCCTGAGAGGGGTGGCTCCCATACAAATAAAACACAAATGTATGAATCGATAATGACAGCCACTCGACTTAATCTGCAAAAAAAAAACCATTTTAGTGTCATTGTAGTTTTGTTTTGCTAATGAAATAAAAATAAAATTTATGAATTAAACTTCATAATTTAGGTAACGGAAGATTGACTCTGTAAATCATTGTTATTCAATGGTTATTGTTTTCCAAAAAAGAAGTCTGTTGAATTTATCAAATGAAAACAAAATTTTGATTTTCAAATACAAAACTGGAACAAAGAACTTAACAGGGGAAAAAAACTATAGAAAATTGTGTCAGCTATGCTTTAGTGTCACTTTAAAAATATGAAACAATAGTGTAAGATTGCATATAATCCAAGAAAAAGATGCAGAAATGTTTACATAATCAAAATATGGAGAAAATGACATAACTCGCTCTCTTATTACGTCTTTACGTTGAAAGAAGTCTAATTTTGTAAAAAAATTACAGACTTTTATAGACATTCCCAGACATTTCAAATTTTTATCACAGACTTTTGAAAAAAATATCTGGCATCCCTGGAACTGATGTTTGGACGCCGTCTAAGAACAAAGCTACCTACTGTGCCGGCAGTTGCTATTGAAGATGGCGAGGTGAGAGATCGGGACAATGTCGAGAAAGAAAAAGGAAAGGAATATGCTGACACAAAGAGAAGGGCAATACCTAGTCCAGTTCACGTGGGTGACAGAGTGTTGATAAAGCAGGTCAAGAAGAAAAACAAACTAAGTGCTAATTTTGCACCGGTGCCATTCGAGGTGATTCAGAAGAAAGGAACCGATGTTACTTTGCAGAGCTCATCTAGTGGAAAGATTGTAAGGAGAAGTGCAGCACATCTTAAAGCTATTTCACAAAGTCATGCTTCAGGATCTGAAACTGAGCCTGCGGAGGATATATCTGTGCAAGTAGGAAGTGATGACAATGTTGAGGATGTGCAAACCAAGGAACCAAGGAAAGGAATGATGAGAGCGAAGCGAGCCCGAACAGAATCAAAGTTGTTGAAAGATTATGTTACTTATTGAGGACTAATTTTGTTCTTATTTTAAAGAAAGGGAGGGGTGTAGGGTTCTTGACGAAATACATCCATATAAATAATCTTGTGTGCACACCTTCTCATGAGTTATCCTTGACCCCGAATAGACGTGTGATGGGATATTGGTTGGGAAAATGTGACGATCCATACAAAAAAATTTGAAGGTCCATACAAAACACGTGACAAGGGTTATAAGAAGTCATATTTTGGGTGACGTAATTAATGAACGTTCCCTTAATGCAAACGTTATTAAAATTAAATGAAATAAATAAAAAAAAGCTAGAGAATAATAGGTTACATTTTATTGTCTGAAAGTTTAAAAATGATCAATTGAATAAGAAACTTTCCACATCGTTTTTTCCGTGATGCAATTAGGTGTAGGACACCCTTTAAATGTTGGAAAAAAGTTAATTTTTATTTTTGTTCAACCTTTAACGGTGGTGTGTTGATACACAATATCTGGACGTGCTCTAGTTCGGTTAAACTAAAATTTACTAGCACTTTTTCTGAGAAAGCGTGGCAGTTAATTTCCGAATAGCTTTTCATGGGGAATCGGGATAAGAGTCATAAAGTAAGGTGACACATGACAGCATCCAGACCGTTATCTATGTAACACTTCAATACAAACACATTGCAACGCAACAATCTTGAGATTCACTTTCTGTTGATCTGGTCTGGAACTTTATCATCGTTCATACTTCGCTTATGAGATCTTTGAGCTAACATAGATTCCGCGAATTAAAAACTGCAAGCATTTTCTTACCGTTGGCCGTTACCATACCATCAAACAGTTCTGTTTCCGTAGCAACTATGATTGATAACATGTATCTAAACTTTATCTATATATATAAAAATGAAATGCTGTCCGTTCGTGACAGCATAACTCACAAACGACACGATGGATTTACTTGATTTCTTTTTTGGTTGATTTGCCTTGGTTTCCAACAGGTTTATATGAAGAAAAAATTAGAAAAATTTACTGGAAAATGAAAAAAAAAATCATAAAAACCAAAATGTGATTTTGTATTGGAATATCATAATATGCTAGACAGCAAGACCATTTTTCGATTTGTAAAGAGGAACCGTTGAAAACTATTATAATGGCGTCGTTATTAACAAAAACAAAAGAACGAGACAAGAGAGAATCTCTGATTGAACTTTTGAAAAGATATACAAAAAATGATAATACAATAGAGTCGCATTTTTTTACGGGGTTTTCGGAGTTTTAAGTGGTTTGCGGAAAAAATACGCGGTTTTCGTTATTCATTTGAGTAGATACCGTTCACTAAATTTGATAAAAATTTGTCTAAACCTCAGCTTTTATCGCTTTTTACGAAGTTTTCGTGAATTACGGGTTTTTACGTGGATTCAGGGATTTACTCGGTTTTTTAAAACGGTGTTTTTAACAGCGCTTTCATCCCTGTGTAAAAAGTAACTAGTATAGGCTCCACCAAACCGCAGCGTTTTTTGTGCCGCGGCAGTGAAATCGCGGCGGAAAAATCGCCGCAGTAGATTGACATGGCGGCTTATGGGAGCGCTCAAACCGACGCGATGCGTTTTAATCGCGTAGGTTTGTGTGCTCCCACAAGCCGCCATGTAATCTCATCGCGGCGATTTTTCCGCCGCGATTTGCTGCCGCGGCGGCAAAAAGCCGCTGCAGTTTGGTGGAGCCTTAAACGATTTATAGCGTGTAGATGCACGTATAAACTGAAACGTTAGTATTGGTGACACCTCGCAGTGAGATATAACTTCGATCAACAATATAATACGGTCTATCAACATTTGTAAACAAACATTTCTGAGTCCTTTTCTCTTAAAACATAGGTATACCCATGCAAACTAATACCATAATCATGTAGGGGAAAGTTTACCCTACACGATGATGTTATAGGTTTGTGTGTAGCTTATGGCTTGCGTGAAAATAGGCTCAGAAGTGTATGTTTACAAACGTTGAAAATGCCCTATTCTAATGTTGGTTAAGAATTGAAGTGAAGGTCAATGGAAAGTGAAGGTATTAGTTCTAGACAAAATAGTCAAAAGGACGAAAGTAACATTTGTAAACAATGACTTCTTGCGTATTTTTCTGGGATCTGCTTGCTTTCGTTCGCCGTGTGATTAATCAGGAAGATGAAAACAACGAAATTACTAGAAATTAAAAGACACTAATTAAGTTGTGATTTCAGTCAATTTCAATTAGTATTGTTGTAAAATGCCCCAACTAGACGGAATAATATCGGTCGTGGCAGCCACACGGCTGCTAGCTTAGCAAATTCTCGAATGAGACAAAGGGACGATCAGCGTGCAACTCAAACTGAATTGATCGACAATGGATTTCATGGGCTCGAATGATGTTGAGTGAAGAAGAAACAACAGCTCAAAATATAAGCAATAAAGTTAGAAAGAAGCATAATCGCAAGTATCAGAAAGATCAGGTGACAATCTTGCCCAACATAACCTTATAAATTGATTTCGAAGGCAAGCCTACATTCCAAAAAATATTCAACGTGCTGTCTTTAGTTGATTACAATGCGAATATATCAGTCGCCATTGAATCAATGAGTGTAGTTTGTGCTTATTGTAATGCATTGAAGTTCCCAAATGGAACACCAGAGTCTTTGATGTTTGGATCAGGACGTGGTTCTAAACATTTGCAGAACATCCAGAATAATAATGGTTGTTTTAAAATGATTTCGTTTGGCGCAACGCACATAACAATATTATAACTTTTCTTGGACATAGTTTAAAAATTAGTAAATTATAAAATTGTGGAACCGGCTACGTTACAGGTCAACTTTACCAAAACGCAAGTTCAATATTGCCACCGACGGACACAGTCCATAAATTTCTACAGATTTATATCATGGGAGATTCACTCAGCAAGATTATTCCACCATGATGCGGGACATTGTACAAAAATTGCAAGCGATGCTTCATGAGTCCAATGGATTGATTCAAACATTCAAGACTGCTCTAGATCCGATGCCATCTAACAACCATAAGCATGCGATTCAAGCTAATTACTTCTCCAATTTTCCAATAAGTAGTTTAAGTGTGAGCAGGACAACGTCTGCCGGGTCAGCTAGTTTAAAATAAATACAATCATGACATGCTACATACTGTACCAAATTCACCAGTTGTTTCTACATCACCTTTACTCCTTTAGACATCATCGAAGAATCTCCAAGATGGCTATTAATAAATAATAAACTAAGAGGTTCCGTACCTCCACATTCGTCCCAAATAACAATTTGCCATTTATAAAGTGTTGACTTCAAATTGCTAACCCAACTACATTTTCCGTCATTGTTTAACTATGATAACAATACACCGCACGAAAAGCTGATTCTTTAAATATTCATACCACTCGTTTCCGGACGTTAACAATCCTCACCAGAAGTGCTGCACTGCTTTTATCGTAACGGACAACATGTGAATGTCTACAGTGAAACGTGCCCAAAATCTCTGCAATAACCCAATCGCAATCCAACACCGCAGGAGCAAACCAAAAAAAAAAAAGAACAGAACTTTTCCACCCACCACCACAGGACCACAAGACGACGACGATGGCGTTTTGCTTTGTCTAGCTCTTTTTGAAACGGCGGCGGCTGGCGTCGACGATGACGATGACGACGGACGACTGTGGGGGCTGAAGAACAAACCACCAACTTCTAGCTGTGGCAACTCAAAATCCTGACGGAAAAGCCCTCCCTCCCCTCCACCCTCTGCGCACCGAAGATAATGTCACACTGACAGTTTGAGTTGGCACTCGTAGCCCCGCACTCGTCCACCCTCAAACCACATCTTAGGTGGGTTGTTGGGTTAGGTTCAGCACATGTAAGCACGCGGTCAAATTTCGAGCTGGTACGACATGAATATTTTAGACATTTAATAAATTTCCCCGTCTCGGTCGTCTGCTGGTGCCACTGAACTCAATATAGTGTTGGAACCGGGTTGTATCACACGTCTCGCATGGATGGATATCCTGGTCCGGAACCCTACGTCATGCCTTTGGTTAGTAAAACATGCCAGCAAGGGAGGAAGAGGGATCAGAGTCGTTCGTCGTGAGAATGGTACTCGGAAAATGCACAGCTCAGCCAAAGTGTGAGGTGGATTCACATTTTCTACAGCGACTCTTGATAAACTACTATAACCTACGGCCACCGGGGAACGAATGTAACTTTTGCTTTCGGATAGGACCAATTGTTTGACAAAAGGACGCTGCTCCCGCTCGAGGCGATCCGGGGGTGGTGTGTATTTCGGAACAGCGTTCGAAGAATTTTAATCTGGAACGCTTGCTCTTTCGCCATTTTAATTGCAGCTGTCATTTCGTGTTGAAATTTATGTTCCAGTCACAACTCAATTCAATTTTGTCATCGAGATTACAGTATCATATTGAACGACGCAATAGACGTTGACTCCATTATCAGCACGATCCGGTGCTAAATCTTGATTTTCATAATCCGAATTGGGAGTGTTTCGCGAAACCCAATCAAATGTCGCTGCTGTTTACATCCACAGTCGACACACACCCACATACATAGTTGCATGGAACAAAACTCTTCCAATATTGCGCTCATATCGCAAGTGGGGAGGCCAATAAATATGATAATTTAGAATTTAATAAATGTGCCGCTTCGATGTACGCCCGGAGAAGCTCTGTTCCTTCACCGAAGTCAATATGCCGTTTTTTGGCCGGAAACTTTGTGGATACGGGGTTATAAATTGGATACAATCACCTCGTCGTTATTTCCGTTGATGTTGCCAGCTGAGAGCTATAAACCACCAAAGGCCGGGTGTTCCGTGGATTTGCCGAAAAGCTGTTCATTCTCATCAACACGGCAACAACAGATTACCAATGATCGACAACTGGATTCCGGAATGATGTTTACTGCATATTAAAACAATGTGGCATATGTAAATGAGAAGGCAGTGTGTTAGATTTTCGAGGGGTTCCTGAGGGAGCTCTAGAATAATGTGGTGTTGCAAATTGGCCACGGTGGCAGTCCATATTGCATTTTCGCGACCTAATCAACTTAACTGTCCAATACCTTTCTACTGAACGGATTTGTTGGCTGTTGGGTGGACCGATATGGCAGCTTTTCAAATCACGCAGAAAAGTAACTGGACCTTTGTGAGCCTTAATGAAAGGTAACATACAGTGAACATAGGCTATACAATACACCCAGAGGTGTGAAGGTAGTTCGCCTCCCCGCGGTGCACCTTGGAAACGTTAAGCTCCCCTTAACGGCTAAACGAACTACGGAGGGAGCGTCCTACGACGCATTGGGGCGGATGCCAGTAAAACCGCAATTATGGCAACTGGCTGCGAAAGGAATATTAGTGGTACCGTTGTGTTCGGGCTGGCGCCTGTGTCGTCTCCCTCAGTACTATCGGGTGACACCGATAGGAAATGGCGAGGTTCCCGCGGCACAGGTCGTCTCCGTCCTGTCAAAACCTTGGCAGGCCTCCAGTACGTTCCATTCTCCACCGCCCGACCTCGCCAGTCGGGCGGGAGTAGGCTCAGATGACCCTATACATGTCTTGCGCTGATCCGGCTCTGAACATGGTTCCCCATGAAGGGCCGTGTCAACCCTCGCATGGCCTCCCTGCTTGCATAGATAACCATGGGATCACAATAGCGACTACTCCACGTGGGTTTGGATAGCGGCTGGAGGGGGGACCCAACATAATGAAGGAAACAAATAAAAACCAGGAGAAAGGGAAAGCGAATCCGTTCGCTAAAGGCGGCCTAGCGAGGTCCCCACCACGCGGAGTGGTGGAATCGGGTGTAAGTAACACGTGCGGCAGTGCTAAGGCATCAGAGGCAGGTGGAAGGCTAGGCGTGGTCATGGATGGGCCAGGACTCATCCGGGCCATGGACAGGATGCGGGAAACCCTTCCTAAAGTGATGGAGGTGTCCGAGCAGTTGGACGCGATAATCGACTTCACGTCGACGCGTAACAACATTGCTAAGGACCTCAAACTAAGCCTTTTGAGGCTGCGCATGACAGTGCAAGCTGCATGCAAAAAGAGGGAGGAGCTGGAGGCCAAGCTCCTAGCCGAACAAAGTGCCAAAGAGTTGGCAAGGCTAGCTGCGACGGAGAGGGCAAAGGACATAGCCTCAAAGCAGACGCAGACGGACGTATCCGTCTCCGTTGGAGAGTCCACCCTATCCATGGGGGCAGGGACCTCCAAGCGGGCTAGGCAGTCCCCGGGCGAAACGGCACCTGGCGCTTCAAAGAAGCGCATCGTGTCGGATGCCCCAAGAAGGGATCCAACCTATGCGAACGTGGCGGCGGGGTCCGAGGGTCCATCCTCGCGACCAGTTCCGGCTGCCAAAAAAGAGAGAGGCCCCGGCGCCAAGCCCAGCGCGAAAGGCGCGACGCCCAGCTCGAGAGTGGTCTCAAGCGCCGAAGGGGGCCTAAACGGCGGGGCCCCGACCACGACAGCAATAACCAGCACGGAGGCAGACGCTGGTGCGGAGAGGGGACGATGCAACGACCCCAGACGTGGCAGAGAAAGCCAATGGAACAAGGTCCGAAAAAGGGAAATAGGACAAGAAAAGAAAAAGATAAGCGACAGGTGGCTCGCAAGCGGAACCACCGAGAGGCCCTCATCGTGAAGACCGACGTGTCCAAGTACTCGGAGGTCTTGAAAGCGATGCGCGGGGACGCTAAACTGGCAGGTTTAGGCGCCGATGTGCGGAGTATACGCCGTACCCGCACCAGCGAGATGCTCCTGGAGTTAAAAAAGGCGACAACGCTAAAGGGCCCGGCGTATAGAGACCTGGCAAGGCAGGCCTTAGGTAAGGGTGTGGAGGTGCGCGCCCTCGTCTCGCAGGTTACGATCCAGTGTAAGAACCTGGATGAGATCACCGAGGCAGACGAGATCTCCACTGCACTAAAGGAACAGTGCAAGGTCGAGGTTGCAGCAGCAGACATTTGTCTGAGGAAGGGTCCACTTGGGACCCAAGTTGCAACCATGAGGGTAGCGGCAGCCGACGCGGACGCGGCGTTGAAGGTGGCGAAGGTGAAGGTGGGATGGTCGGAATGCCCACTAAGCCTACACCAGCCGCCAAAGGCATGTTTCAGATGCCTAGAGAGCGGGCACATGTCCTGGGAATGCAAAGGCCCAGATCGTAGCAACATGTGCAGAAGGTGTGGCAGCACTAGCCACAAGGTACGGGATCTGCAAAGGTCCCCCAAATGCTTGATGTGCGCCGGAAAACCGGACGATAAGCACGCCATGGGGAGTGGGGGGGGGGCAAGTGCCCGGCCGCTAAGGGTATACCAAAGAGCCAACAGTAATGCAGGTAACCCAACTAAACCTGAACCACTGTGAGGTCGCCCAGCAACTGCTGTGTCAGACGTTAGCAGTCGGCATCGGATATCGCCATTATTTCCGACCCATACCGCATCCCACCCGGCAACGGGAACTGGTTCGCGGACAGGGCTAATATGGCGGCATTATGGACGACGGGCAAGTACCCGGTTCAGGAGGTTGTGTCTACCACAAACGAAGGCTTTGCGGTTGTAAAGTGAATGGAGTGTTCTTCTGCAGCTGCTACGCACCGCCAAGATGGTCGATCGAACAGTTTATCAATATGCTTGATCGGATGACAACGGAGCTAACTGGCCTGACCCCGTTGGTAATAGCGGGGACTTCAACGCTTGGGCGCTTGAGTGGGGAAGCCGCCTTACCAACCCTAGGGGCCAAATACTTCTGGAGGCCTTGGCTAGGCTCAACGTAGACCTAGCCAATGTGGCCAAGGTTCCACCAGAGAGTACCGATTACCGACAGAACATCGGCAGCGAATCGATTATCGATATAACATTCAGCAGTCCTGGGCTGATAAGCAATTGGAGGGTGGATGATGGCTACACCCATAGCGACCACTTGGCGGTTCGATATTGTATCGTCCACAATACAAGGCAGCGTGCAGAAGGAGGAGCATCCACTCCATTCGCCCGCAGATGGAGGACGTCCTACTTTGATGTAGAGACCTTTAAAGAGGCGCTTGAGAGGGAACGAAATTTACGCGAAACTCAGGAACCTTGTGGCGAACGACTCGTTACGACACTTACACGAGCGTGCGATGCGACCATGCCGAGGGAAGTCAAACCGAGGAATGGAAGATCGCCGGTGTATTGGTGGACAGAATCGATTGCCGACCTCCGAAGAACATGCCTCCACGCAAGACGGAGGGTGCAGAGAGCGCGGTCAGACGCCGAGAGAATCGAGCGTAGAGGGGCGCTAGTCGCCGCGAAGGCCGCACTAAAGAGGGAGATAAAGGCCAGCAAGCGAGCCTGCTTCGAGGGTCTGTGTCAGAGGGCCAATGCGAACCCGTGGGGTGACGCCTACCGGGTAGTAATGGCCAAAACCAGGGGATCGGCGGCTCCAACCGAGCGTTCGTCAGAGCTGCTGCAGGTGATCGTTGGGGGACTCTTTCCGAGCCACGACCCGAGTCCATGGCCCCCCGCCGCCGTAGATTTGTCCCATGACCAGCGTTCCAGTATCCCAGACCTTAACGCTGTCATAGCGACGGAAGGGTGGACGGCTCCGCTGAACACCCGTGACCACGTGGGCATTGATAACGGCACAACGGGGGCCGGCTACGAGGCGACGGTGACGAATGAAGAACTCATTGCGATAGCAAAGTCGCTAAAGGTGAACAAAGCGCCGGGACCTGATGGTATCCCGAACCTGGCCATCAAGACGGCTATCTTGCTGGATCCCGGAATGTTCAGAGTGGTGATGCAAAAGTGTCTGGACGAGGGCGTCTTCTCGGACGCCTGGAAAATTCAGAACCTTGTGTTGCTACCAAAGACAGGGAAGCCACCAGGAGATCCATCGGCATATAGACCTATATGTCTGTTGGATACAGTGGGTAAGGTGCTCGAGAGGGTAATCCTCAACAGGCTGACAACGTACACGGAGGGTACAGGCGGTCTGTCGGACAATCAGTTTGGCTTCCGCAAAGGCAAGTCGACGGTGGATGCCATCCTGTCCGTCACCAAGACGGCTGAGGTGGCAATCCAGCGCAAGGGGCGAGGAGTACGCTACTGTGCAGTGGTCACCCTTGACGTGAGAAGCGCCTTCAATAGCGCCAGTTGGGTGGCTATCGCCGACTCGCTCTTACACCTTGAGGTTCCTGGGAGGCAGGCCAGAAACGTGTCCAGATCACCGCAGGTATCCAACGAGGTTCGATCCTGGGTCCGGTGCTATGGAACACGAAGTACGACGAGGTGCAGCGGCTTTAGTTCACGAGCGGGGTGAAGATAGTCGGGTTCGCAGATGACCCTGGAGATATGTGGTGAATGCATCGAAAAGGTCGAGCTAATGGCCTCGCACTCCATCGGCATTATGGAGAGATGGATGAGTTCTGGGCAATTGGAGCTAGCCCACTATAAGACTGAGGTCATTGCAGTGAATAATCGGAAATCGGAGTTATATGCGACGATCAGGGCAGGTAACTGCATAATTGAATCGAAGAGGTTCTTGTGGTATCTTGAGGTCATGATCGACGATAAGCTGTCCTTTGTCAGCCACGTCGATTACGCTTCCAAGAAAGCCTCAATGGCTATATCGGCATTATCCCGCATAATGTCGAATAGCTCGGCGGTGAAAGGGAGCAAGCGTAAACTCCTGGCTAGTGTCGCCCTGTCCATACTTAGGTACGGCGAGCCGGCATGGATCACCGCCTTGAGTACCAAAAGCTACGATAGTAAGCTAGAGATTACGCACAGGCTTATGCGCCTAAGAGTGGTTAGTGCTTACCGAACGGTATCACGCGACGTGGTCTGCGTCCTAGCGGGGATGATGCCAATAGGCATGGTCATAAAAGAGAACGTAGAGTGCTTCGAACAACGTGGAACAAGAGGTATTCGGAAGTCCACTAGAGCCGCATCCATGGTTAAGTGACAAAGGGAAAGGAACAACACCACCAAAGGTCAGTGGACCCACCGACTAATCCCGGAATTAACCGGGGTCGGTAGGTGACACGGTGAAGTGAACATTTACTTAACGCAGATATTGTCAGGCCACGGATTTTTTAGACAATACCTGCATAAATATGGGCATGCACAGTCCTCCGCATGCAGCGAGTGCGCGGGAGTCAAGGAAACTGCGGAACATGTGTTCTTCGCATGCCTTCGCTTCAATGGCGCGAGATCCGGCATGATTGCCGTAAGCGGTCACGACACGACTCCGGACAATTTGGTCCAGAGGATGTGCCAGGACCGGGACGTCTGGGATGCGGTATGCGTAGCAGCCTCCCAGATTGTCCTCGATCTCCAACAAAAATGGCGAAACGACCAAAGCCAGGCGCAGGGACCACCTAACTACTAAAGCCCTAAGTAGTTAGACATAGTGGGTGCTTAACAAGCACAATAGCCCCTCGTGGAAGTAATACCGAAAGGAGGTTCAGGGGATTTTTTTTGTTGGGGCGTAGAACCACTGCGCCCACTGAGTTGAACTTTTGTGGTCGGTTCAGGGGATGGTCCGGAGCTTAAGGTACGGGTGGGTTTTTAGTGGTTCAAGGAGTTGGGACCCTCATCCCCACACCCTGAGTTCTTCAGGTGTCTGGTTGCAGATTTTCTATCCCGTCTAAAAAAAAAGTAAGCGAGTAAGTAAGCTCTGACACGACGCTAAAGCACAATCGCGAATGTTGTACACGACGATGCTGACGAAGATTGATTGCGTGGTACAGGACGATGAAACTTACGCCAAGGCAGACTTTAAACAGCTTCTTGGACAGGAATTTTCTATAGCAACCGGACGGGGAAAGGTTACAGATATTTTCAAGCACATTAAACTGCAATAGTTCGTGAAGAAATATTTGGTGTGGCAGGCCATCTGTACCTGTGGCTTGAAGAGTAACGTTTACATTGAGACCGGAACCGTCAACCAAGAAATTTATCTGTTCCGTTCTATTCTGGCTGAATTTGACATCTTGCCATTACGGACAAAATGCCATTGAGTGGTATGCTGCCACCAACGTTCAAGTGGTGCCCAAGGACAAGAAAACTCCCAACACACCAGAGCTCCGCCTAATCGAACTATATTGGGCTATCGTCAAGCGGAACCTTAAGAATACTCGGAAAGCTTTTGTACGAGAAACAGTTCAAGGCAAACTGACGTTCTGCGGCAAATAAAATAGACAAGGAGACTGTACAAAATCTTGAGGCAGGTGTTAAACAAATGACCCGGCAATTTGCATACGGTAAAAAGGAAGCTTTGCTGAATATTTCTCCTATATTCTGTATTAACTGAACTGGAATAAGAAAATGAATTTAACTTTTTAATAAATACTTTTATCGACTCACGCACTTTCTACATTTTATTGATCACGAGATGTTCTATGCTAAAAAAAATCTAGAAGGTCATATTTCACTCGAGACCCTCCCCAAGGATATTCGCGTTAGTCAGGGGTTGATTGTATTTTGCAGTTTTTTTTTTTTTGAAAAAATATGCGTCCTTCAGATTTTTTCCAGTGACGTCGTATTGAAAGGATTTTTTCGCCAAAGTTGCTCGTTAATAAAAATTGCTTCTAGAGCATTTACATTTAAGCTGAGGCAGTTAAAAGCTGTTCTCAAAATATAATACAATTTCAATTTCTGATGCCAACTTGTGAAGTATATAAATCGCCAAAGTTATGGAAAATTATGGACGAAAATGGCTTTCCTGGGAAGCTGACCAGACTCATCAAAGCAACGATGGACGGTGTGCAAAACTGCCTAAGGGTTTCGGGTGAACTATCCAGTTCATTCGAATCTCATCGGGGACTGCGACAAGGTGACGGACTCTCATGCCAACTATTCAACATCGCTCTGAAATATGTAATGCGACGAGCCGGGCTCAACAGCCGGGGTACGATTTTCACGAAATTTGGTCAATTTGTGTGCTTTGCGGACGACATGGACATTATCGCAAGAACATTTGGAGCGTTGGTAGAGCTGTACACCCGCCGGAAACGCGAAGCAGCAAAGGTCGGACTGGTGGTGAATGCGTCGAAAACAAAGTAGATGCTGGTAGACGGAACCGAACACGACCGGATCCGGCAGGAAGTAATGTTACGATAGACGGGGACTCCTTCAAGGTGGTGGAAAAATTTGTCTAGCGCGGATCCTTACTAACGGCTGACAACAATTCGAGTCGTGAAATTCGAAGGCGCATCATCAGTGGAAGTCTTGCCTACTACGAGCTCCACAAGAAACTGTGGTATAAAAAGATTCACCCCCACACCCAATACACCATGTAGAAAACGCTAATAAGACCGTTGGTCCTCTACGGACACGAGACATGGACCATGCTCGAGGAGGATCTGCAAGAACTCGGAGTTTTCGAGCGACGTGTGCTATGGACGATCTTTAGTGGTGTGCAAGAGAACGGTGTGTGGCGGCGAAGGATGAACCACGAGCTCGCTGCACTCTACGGCGAACCCTGCATCCAGAAGGTGGCCATACCCGGAAGGATACGGTGGGCAGGGCATGTTGCAAGAATGCCGGACAACAACCCTGCAAAGTTGGTGTTCGCTACTGATCTGGTGGGCACAAGAAGGCGTGGAGCGCAGAGAGCACGATGGGCGGACCAGGTGGAGCGCGATCTGGCGAGCATTGGGCGTGACCGAGCAATGGGTCTCAAGGCTTTTTTTTTCCCGATTTTGTCGACCAGTTTTATGACAACAAACTGCCAAACGTGCCCAAGACGTGCCTTCTTAAGTTATCAAAATGGAGCTTATTGGCTGTTTTCTCGTTGAATTGAGGAAGAGAATAATGTGAACCGGAGTTTGTTTGATGGGAATCATGATTTCTATTACTTTCCGACATAACGACTTCCCCATCCTAGGAATGAACGATTTACAATATCACCTTATGGAAAAGCATCTGAGGCACCGGAGGCCTGACGAGATGGAGATATGCCATCCTTGGAGCTAACCAAATAGTGAAAGGAAAGAAGAAGGTTGAAGCCCCTCAACCCTTCTTACATTGCAATAAAATGCACTTTGAATGTTGATAAACAATCATAGGAATCATTTTTACTACCTGGTACTAGTGGTTGGTTGGTTGAGAAATTTAAACCGCAGACCTTTCGTTAGTGTTGAGTTTGAAAACAAGAAAAAGTTAGTATGCTTAACATTACCATTCGTTTCGCTTCAACATTGTGCAGCAAGACAATGAGTATTATGGAGTTGAAAGTCACGTTAATACGAAATAACAACAACGACCAATGAATACGATTGTCTAGTGCGATACATGCAAAATAATATGTCCAACAACACATACAGATTTTGTCAATCGTTCATCTCCTCTCTGTTCATCATGGCATTCCGAGCCTTTGATATCTTGAAGATAATTAATAAAATCCTCCTCACTTGGATGCCTCGCTCTAAATTAAATTCACCAGTGTCACGATCTAAATGAAATTAATTTTCATAATGAAGCACGACCAAACATTCCAGATAGCTTTAGATGACTCATCCAAAGAGCCATTCTCTGCGCCATCGTCAGAAGCAGATTTTAATTACTCAATGACAGGTTCCGTATCGGAGTGTGAGCGAGAAGTTTCGATCCCCAATCCACCGCCGCACCGCAAAGTTTGCCACCGGAAACTATCATCTGTTGCGTTTGTGTTGCAGCCAGCAAAGCATCGAAAAAAGATGCGTTCACACTGAGGCAAATTGCATACCCAACGAGTGAAGTTGCCTCCGTGTAGCCGCACCTTAACCACAAGCGCTGCACATTAATTCGGTCACCATCGGAAAACGCCATAACCGAAACCATCACCAAGGACACAAAAAGATCGAGAGAAGAGATCTCAGAACTCGCTGCGCAACGTGAAGAGATAATGAAGTCGTTCATAATCACAATCAATTTGGAAACTTTTTCCCATCCACCAATTTCTCTTCAAGTACCCTCCCTTCCTCCACCCCTCCACCCTTCTTTGAAAAGTTGGTTAGAAAATGAGTAAATTTGAATGCATCGAGAGCAAAAAAGTTTATAGCCCATTGAATGGAAGATTTTAACCCTCACCAGTGCGTCGTCAAGAGGAAGCAGCATTTGGAGGAGGTAACTCGAGAAAGTCTTTTATGTTTTTTAACCTCCCACGAACAAAGCAATTGCAAATTGACAGAGCAAGTTTTTCCGTGCTGCAGCAAGAGCGTTTTGAGCGCACTCTGTTGCATTTTCCGTCTAAACCGGGGTTGCGCGCTGTCGTCACTCCATGGTGGGTGGAGGGTGATGAGGGAGGGAGGAGTTGAGGAAGATTATCCAGTACCTATGGTTAAATGATAAAGTTTTTTCGCCCCCTCCCCCCCTTCCCCACCCCTTCGTTTCTTTCAATACTGCTATAGATAGTAAAAGCATTTGGCAAGCGAAGCAATGGGGAACAGTTTTCATGAAGTTCGTTCAAGAGCAATGTCAATTACAGCTTTCGCTAAGGAGATGATGAAAAATGAATCAATGCAATAAAAACCACTAATGGTGAGTCGATGTTTACGAGTTTTGAAAAGTAATGCTTCGCTGTGGGAGGAATATCAGGTAATCTTGGGTTTGCTCTCGATTATGATTGCTATTAAATCGAACAAAGTGGCTGTTCACCTGATACCTCATTGAGTTGCAAGAGTTAAAATTTAATAGAACTGACGCGTTAACATTTTTTTCGGAATGAGTTTTGTTAAAATATTTACCTTTGCTAATGGTGTAATTTCTGCAAAAAAGGTGTGTGTGTGTGTGTGTGTGTGTGTGTGTGTGTGTGTGTGTGTGTGTGTGTGCGTGTGTGTAATGTAACTCTCGAACCAGTAGTTTCTATCGGTTTTCATTCTGTGTAGAAGCATTTCATAGACAAAACATTTGTCTTCAAACGATGCCGTATCCTGTCAGCTGGTCAGTCTAGAACCATAATAGAAAAAAAATCATGCCTCCAAAAATTCCCACATGCCAAATTTTGTTCCATTTGCTTGATAAGTTCTTGAATTATGCAGAAACTTCTATTTCATTTGGTCTCAAACCACCATAGAAAAAAAAATTGCCATCAAAAACTCTTGATTTGATCTCCAATTATGCAGAAATTTGTGTTTACTTTGTATAAAAGCGGGGGAGGAGTCTTGAACTCTAATAAGAACCTCCTCAGCCCCCTCTCCCCAAAATCATATCAGTAGGGATATCTTTCGTGTTAGGCTAAAATTTGTGTTTCATTTGTATCATTTGTATTCGAACCATCGTAGAAACATTTTTGGCCTTTTAAAACTACAACATGACAAATTTGGTTCCATTTGCTTGATTAGCTCTCGTGTTATGCAAAAAAATGTCTGCTTCATTTGTATGAGAGCCATCCCTTTCTGATAATGGACGGGTCTCAAACCATTATAGAAACATTTTTTGTCTCCAAAAACCCCCACATGCCAAATTTGGTTACATTTGCTTGATAAGTTCGTGAGTTATTCAGAAATTTGTGTTTCATTAGTATGACCCCTCCCCTCCCCTTTTAGAGGAGGGGGAGTCTCAAACCATCATAAGAACCTTTCCCGGCCTAAAAAATCCTTACATACAAATTTTCATAAAAGTAGGGATAATTCTAATGATTGGTTTAAATTTGTGTTTCATTTGTATGATACTCCCTCCCTCCCCTACCAGAGAGAGGAGGGGTCTCAAACATCTTTTGTCTCCTAAAACCCCCACATCCTAAATGCCCCACATTTCATTTGCTTTATTAGTTCTTGAGTTATAAAGAAATTTCAGTTTTATTTGTATGAGAGCCTCCCTTCTAGAGAGAGGAGGGATCTAGACCCACCACAGAAACAATTTTTGACTACAGAAAACTCCACAAGCCTAATTTGGTTCCATTTGCTTGATAAGTTCTTGAGTTATGCAGAAACTTCTATTTCAGTTGTATGATAGCCTCGTCTTCTAAAAACCCGAAAAAACCTTCCATACAAAATTTCACGCCGATCGGTTCAGTAGTTTTCGAGTCTACTAAGGCTCAGACCTAGGGGCAAGACACTGAGTAACTCTGAGCTATAACATTCCTGCCATTGGTAAAGTTTGGTGTTGACAGTGAAATTGCGTTATCAAAACAAGAAAGCTTTGTCGTGAAGGGTTACCGTATCAGTGTCGTGGTTATCCTCAAATAAATATGTTATTAAAATTTTAGCAGATCGTGTTACGTTGTTTTAGCTTGGATGGAACTTGTGGTGGTCCCCAGGTAAGGCAAAGCTCATTTACAGCCTCATCCACTATCCACTCGAAGCCGACCACCCCGTATGAAAATTAATTCATCATCCCCCCCCCCCCCCTCCGCTAAGTTTTTAACTAACATTAAACGATATCATATACAGAAGTTTCGCTTCTTGATTCCGAATCAGTGTCCGCATACCTACGCAATCTTCTTCAGAACGACTCGAACGGATGTTTGTCCTGTTCCCTCAAATCGAATTTGCGTCACTGCATCAGCAATGCTTACTACAGCAGAAGCCAATGTCGAATGGGTTAGGTCAATCAATCCGTACCATGGGAAAATGTGGCACCTCCATAAAGAAACCAAACCAGATCGACCTATCGCTAAACTGAAGTTTTCAATATTTGCGGTTGGTCGATTTGGCAGGGTTTCTTTTTTAAGATGATTTGTTCGGCAGTCAATAAATTCCACATATTTTGTCTGTGAAGACCACCTTAGCGACCCACCAACAGTTCTCATCAGCAGCAGTACGGCAGACGGCTGGCTCTTGTATCTGCTTTGTTCTATGGAGTTCTCGACTACGGAAATATCACCACTCTCCTTCTCGATCGGTCGTGAGTGCAGCTATTAAATTATATGTATATACAAGCTGGTTCGTTGTAGTGTATGGACCTGGGTTACCGTTCAGTAATTAGACGAATAAATATTGTGGTAGAGTAACACTGAGCAGCAGACAGTCACTTAGAAGGAGCGGTTGAAGGTGCTGGTGAAAAACATCTTTCTGGAAAAGTTTGACGTCGTGGTCATAACAGATTACATGACCTACTTGATGAGATAAAAACTTACACAAATTGTTATCTGCAGAGCACCCATTAAAAAACACCACCCTTGGCGAGGTTTGGCGCTTGAGCGTCGAAATGCCAATGCAGAACCCGTATTCCGGAAAGGTAAGCCTTGGTTCTCCGGAAAATAGGGAGTTGTTGTCAGACCCTGCGAGCCAGCCGTAACAAATCTAGGAACGGAAAGTTTACAAGGGAATAAGGACCGGAATAATTGGCAAAGACAACAGCCACGAAAAGAATCACTTTTCCCGGAACAAATCTATTTTGCTTTAAGAAATGAATCTTATAAATAATTACAGAAGTAACCGTTATGGGTGATCATCTTCTACCTTATTTGAGTGAAATTTTCATTGCAAAATTTCGAAAACAGTTCTTGTTCTTCTTCTTCTTTTTTCTTAGCGTTTCAAGCTTATTGCTTGCTCTCAACTTAGTGTTCTAAGTGCACTACCAGAGTTATTGATTAAGAGCTATCGATGTCGGGTACCATTTTTTGTATTAGTATGATTGTGTGGCAAGTACAATGCCCAGGGAGTCGAGAAATTTTCCTTAACAAAAAACTCCTAGACCAGACCGGGAATTGAATCCAGCCACCTCCAGCATGGTGTTGCTTTGTAGCCGCGCCTTTACCGACTGAGTTAAGAGATGGCCCAATCAACTGCCAACCAGGTGATGTATTTTGCATTTTTAAAAAAACATCTCAAACGTCTCACTACAGAAACATTTAATAACACCCACAAAAACAACTAATTTATATGATAATAAAATACAATTCCTGGTCTTGATTCTTGTAAAAGAATCTAAACTCACATTTGGAATTTACAGAAGTTCCCCAATTATTAGACTGATGCAAAATTTGAAATATTTGCTCCCCTAAGCTTAATCGACGCCAATTTGGGTCCTGATAGTCCCCAAAAAATTTCAACAAATTTGGTTTTAATTTGGCTTTGCACACGCTATTCAAAGTTTGTATGGGAATTAGTATGAAGAATCTCAAACTTACATTTCCAGATCCCTAACATCTTGATATTATGTCCTTAAACCAAATCTTATAAACATTCATATAGTGTAAGTTGTCAACTATCAAAATGCCGAAGATACCTGACATGTAAATTTTATACAAAAATAGTTATTCAACAAATATAATAATAAGAAGTAAAAATATGTAATGTATATAAAATATAAAAATATAAAATATATAAAATATATATAATAATATAAATAAAATAAAATACAAAAAATATATGAATATAAAATATAAAAACATATAAATAATAAGAAAAAAAAAAATAAGAATAAAACATCATACCTAAAGTGTGTATTTTATGTTTTATTGAATAACTATACAAAAATATAAAATTTACATGTCAGGTATCTTCGGCATTTTGATAGTTGATAACTTACACTATATGAATGTATATAAGATTTGGTTTAAGGACATAATATCAAGATGTTAGGGATCTGGAAATGTAAGTTTGAGATTCTTCATACTAATTCCCATACAAACTTTGAATAGCGTGTGCAAAGCCAAATTAAAACCAAATGTGTTAAAATTTTTTGGGGACTATCAGGACTCAAATTGGCGTCGATTAAGCTTAGGGGAGCAAATATTTCAAATTTTGCATCAGCCTACCAATGTACAATACCGAACACTTCCAGTCACTCACACCAACACAAGTTTGCATCATTTAATCACATGATACACAGAATACTGACATTACCACTAAGTTCAAACGGCATAGCTAAAAAACTTGAATACATTTTTGATACAGCTTAATCGAATGGTTACTCACAAAAATAAAATACTATACAAAAAATAATCAATCAAATACTTAAAAACAATACAAACAATCACCTATAATAAACAGCCTCAACGTAAATAAATTGCAATTACATATGACATACATGCGAAACATAAACGAACCATTTTTAGAAATTTTGGTAGTGAAATAGTTTTTATCAGTACAAATAATCAACTTCAAACTCTGCTAGGATCTGCAAAAGACCCCATTGACAATCTTGGAAAACTCAGGGTCAACGAAATAACGTGTTACCAATAAACAAATATACTGACAAAGAATTATACAATTTCAACTTAAAAGTAGCTGAACATAGTTAGTAACGAAGAACATTTTGTAAACTGAATCAACATATAAATATAAATAAATATTACAAATCCTTGGAAACTAAATGTAGTGGAAAGCGTAGAAATTCTCAAATAAAGTTCCAACAAATTACTCAACAAAGGGTCGAGGAATCGGGTATTCGAGGCTGTTCAAGTTTTTACCAACAACAAATAATCAAAACACAATAAATAATTGACTGCCTACTGATCAAATAGGAATTTCTGGATTTTAAGAGAAATGACGAACTACTCACAGGAGTTGGATTATAAATGATCCCTCTCTTCTCGAGTACTTTTCAAACAGACGTATCTGATTTTTGTAAACAAAGAGGGGAAGCTAAAATTCAAAAAGTAAATTGCTCCGTAACTCTCACTACCTCCCACGAAAAGTAGCATTACCACGATGTTAGGGAAACGTTATTCCTTGTATTGGTGGCCCTAGTTTTCATGAAAGACCTAAAAGTTTCAAGAATTTAACGTTTGGATTTTACTTCCCCTCTTTGTTTTACAAAATCAGATACGTCTGTTTGAAAACGTACTCGAGTCTTGTCATCTGACAATTGAAGTACCTATGGTTGAGTAGGAATTAATAGCTTTTCAGGTAACAAAGCAAACACTTATAAATACTAGACCTCCCTTTTCATTTGACCAGAGATCGAAATTTCCTTCTTGAGAGAAACGTCCTTTTCACCGCTTGGAGAAACGAATGTTAATGTGAAGCGAGAAACTATTATCCGCTCCCAGCAGTTTCGCGATTTTATTTTTTCGGCGATTTATAATTTTCGGAAGCATGAGTAGCTGATAATTCGTTTCTTTTTCAGTGAAATCTAGATGCCGATAATTAGTTTTCCACTTACTTTTTAGCGCCTGAAAATGCCAGTCTTCATGCTTGTTTATTCTGACATTATAATTCTATAATGATGGCGATGGTGGTACCAGTGTGCACCAGCTGGCCTTATTTTCGATCTTTGCTCCTCGTATACGATCTACTACGCATGCTAGGTAGCATGTTTTCAGTGAAAAATGTGACATGAGAAAATATTTTCGTTGAATTTTGGAGAGAGATAGTTTCGCATATGCAAGAGAGGATAATGGATTATCGGCGAAAAAGGAGAGATGAAAATGTGAACGGTTCGCTACTCATCAAACAACCTGCTTGAGCGAGAGAGCAGCATGGTTTTCACCCAGCTGAGTGAGAAGTTGATCTCTGCATTTGACAATAACATAATCCGACGAAAGTATTACACTAACGAACACGAACACTACACACATTGAAATACAAATAAATCTACTATAAATACTAGACCTACTGCGATATTCTCTACAAGTCAAGCACTCGACATAGAAGGAGCCTGTACGTCGCATAAGACATTAGCTCACGTATTCAAGTGACAATTTGAAAAGGTGTTGGCCCTGAAATTACTGACAAACATGAAATACATTGAACTTTCGGCGCTGTAGCTAATTGCACGTCCATCGTGTTAATTGTTTTGTTATATGATGCTTTGGTATCTACGCTCCTTCCGTTAACTGGAACCTCAACCGACACTATCCGCGGTGTGGTGCATTCTTGCGTTCGTCTTGTATACATGCAGGGCTGGTTCTCTTGACGGCCGTGCTGGCGGTTAGTGCTGAAGTTGAGGTCTAACTTAGTTGTGAGTGAAGAAAGCTAATGATACCTCTGAAGCAGTGGCCAGTTGTTGATCTGGGACCAAAACATACCAAATTACATTAGAAATCGAAAATAAGAGCAATAGCGGTGGAATTAAATGCTCAAAACCATATTGGCCCCATCGAGGTATGTTTGAGTACATCCTCGAGAAAAGGCCAGTGTTTGATTGAACACAAAATAAATGGAAAAGTGGTTGCATCAAGTGCCTAAAACCCAATTGGCATGTTCTGGGTACAACCGGAAAAGGCCAGTATTTTTAATTGAATTCAAACATGTCATGCGACACCCAAAATCACATTCGAAATCCAAAATAAGTGCAATAGTGGTCATCAAGTGTCGAGAACCACATTTGCCAAATCTGGACATGATCCGGGTACTCCCGATGAAATGAAAGTGACACCTCAAATTTTATTAGGATTCAAAACTAAGTGCAATGATAATGACATCAAGTGCCCAGAACTACATTGGTCACTTCCGGACACGTACCTTCGGGGATATGGCCAGTTTTTTACTTGAAACAAAACATGTCGCTTTTTCTCTCCTGAATTTTACGAACAAGCAATTAAAAAAATATATAATACGTAAAACGGGTTAGATCTCACCATAGGTGGATGAATTCAGGCTTTTTTTTATAGAATCATCCAGAAATCCATGTTTTCTGAAGCATTGTCCAACCATATCTCCGGAACTGTTCCAAAATGTCTTAACAGGGCTCTATTGGACCATTATTCTTTTCATTTGGTGTTTTTTTTGCCATGAATTCAGCCTAGTTGTTAGGTCGAAATAGTTCCCAAAATTTAAATTTTCCAAAATGTTTTCCTACCATATATCCAGAACTGATTCACCCATTCCAGAAGTATTCAATAGACTCTCTGAAACCATAGAACCTTTCCCGTGCCCCTCGGTTCTGAAAAGGGTATGGGCGCGGTCGGCGAGTTGGTCGCGGCTGATTTCTACGCACGTATGTGAATGGGCTGCCCACATCACCGTTCAGAAGTTCCTGAATCAAATGAACAGCTTGTAATATCACATTTAAAAGATGCGATGGAGGATCGCTTGGATGTTGCAATTGTAGCACGTAGTAAAATGTTTCTTGTTTTCTATAAATGCACGTGATGGAATGGAAGTAAACCAGTGGAGGCTTTCATCGTGAATGATCTCATATGCATCCGTCGAACCATTTTGAACGGCCGTTGTGGGAATATCACCATGAAAATCTCACTTGCGCATGGCGTGTTACTAATGACGAATGCTTTTTCTTTTTTTTTCTATTTCTCTATCTAACAATATCTCCGGAACTGTTCCAAAATGTTTTAATAGGGCTCTATCGGACCATTATACTTTTCATTTGGTGTTTTTTTGCCATGAATTTGTTACCAAAAAAGTCTAAATATTTCCCAAAAAATTAAATTTTCCGTCATCCTTAAGTAAACTCAGAAACATCGAGAGAACACAGAGCAATTAGTTAAGATCGGTATATACTCTAATCAATTTTTCTTTCAGCCAAATTTTCTTACACAAGGTAAGTAATCAAATGACCACTGCAAAATATACTAAATATCCACGACCTAATATATAACGGGGAAATGAAGGGACCATCAAGTGAAACGATTTGGATACGGAGCATGGGATTTTCCTCATCCATATTGTTAACATTTCGCGGAACGAGGGTGGGCTCTTCGACCCCCATCTATTGGGTTTATTCTGTCAATCGAGGGCTCGTTTCTAGTGCCGTGGGTGTGAACTTGCTTTTGGAAGGAGATTCTTTTTCATATATTCGCAGGTTTTGCATATGTGTCTCTGCATAAGGGCCCGCCCAAACGTTTTTTGCCCTTCATACAGGAGCTTGATGATCACAAACAACAATGGAATCCTTATCAAATCGTTCTTATTCCACTGCTATGAAAAGTTTCCTTTGCTACAATAGATGGTAGTATTTCATGATCATCATCATCATCATCATCTGGAACTATAATACCTTTCATTTGACAATTGTTGGTCTAATTGTGTCAAGTGGTCATATATATGACTTAGTTATTAAAATCTGCGTTTTTTGGAGGTTCTTCCGGCCATTTATCCGAAAACAAGTTACCAATTCCAGAAACATTTAATTAAGTTCCATACCACATTACCTCCAGAATCAGATATCTGAATCAAAAAAAAAAAAAAAAATCAATAGCATTCAATGAGACCATGATACCTTTAATTTGGCACTCAAATCGGTTGAGTGGTTGCTGAGATACATAAATTAGTTCCCAATATCCGTGCATTTTTAAAATTTGTTCCGGCAATACCTCCGAACCGAGATATCCGATTTCAAAGGTCAAAGTCTAGGTTTAAGGTCGTCCAAACTTTCCAAACTGTTGAAACTGTGAAAGTGAGAATAAGTACGATGCCTAATGTTTTGACGCTAACCGCATGGGCAAATTTCGGAAACGCGTTAAAATTGAACATAAGGACAATCCTCCGAAACGACCAGAAGTAATGCGTTACCAACTACATGTTGGGACGCTGGAGTAGAACCTTCAACTCGAGGCTGTTTTATCATTCAAAACTTTCTAAAGGGTGAACAATAGAATTTTCTAACAAACAGCTTAACGATCTGTTAGTACCACACCCACACTATTTTGATCAGACGGTAAGGGTAGGGTTCAAATCAAAATTTAAAATAATTGAAACAGAATCATTTCTCGATAGATTTTCGAGATTATTGGTTCAATCAGTTGGAGGTTATCACGACTGTAACTTACAAAAATATCAATCATTTTTTAACTTGAATTCCCAAACAGGCCCTGAGCAATCTGTAACGCGATAAGGATAATCAACACCATCACTATAGCCAGCTCTTACATCATAACAACATAAAATCCAAACATCCAATTCCTTCTTCTTCTTTTTAGCATTTCAAGCTTATTGCATTCACAATTAGCTTATTGCTTGCTCACAACTTCTAAATGCACTTCCACAGTTATTAATTGAGAGCTTTCGATGCCAGTTACCATTTTTGCATTTGTATGATTGTGTGGCAAGTACAATCATACACTATGCCCAGGGAGTCGGGAAATTTTCCTAAACGAAAAATTCCTAGACCAGACCGGGAATTGAACCCAGCCACCTCCAGCATGGCGTTGCTTTGTAGCTGCGCCTTTACCGACTAAGCTAAGGGAGGGCCCAAAACCATCCAATTCCACGGCTGCCAAATAATTTCTAAGAAGCGAATCATAGAATGTTCTACGTACTTACTCACTTACTTATGCTAACCAAACGTCCACTTAGTTGCAATGTTCCGCTACGAAACTTAAGAAACTAATCAAACGGTTTAACGTAGTCTCCGTCAACCGGTCGTGTGTTATACACAACCCCACTGTTTTTTTTTTAGCATGGATTTTTGAATTAGCACGGTTTTCTTTGCACGGATTCCGGATATAACGCGGTTTTTTAGCTATAGTCGGTACATGCTAAAAGTAAACTCCACAGCAAGAGATAATTTCTTACCCAAGTTAGGCATTTTTGGGAGAGGGATAAATCGCTAGAACTAGACAAAAGCAATAGGTAGTATAAGAGCATTCCTGGAATGTTATAACGACGTAAGATATAACGTCACTGCAATACAATATATAAGCATATTGTTATCTGCCCAATAACCGTACCACAAACTGTTATAACTGTATATGAAATTGTTCGTCAACCTAAGAGTTCTTCATAGAAAATTTGTAAGATTCAACTTCAACGGTGAGTAGAAATAAACGAGCGTACAAATTTATCTTAACGGTACGCCAGACCGAAGCAGATTTTTATGCCCTCCCCTTCTACACCCCATAGAGAGCCATAGCCACACAAAAGCATTCCTTATGGCAGGGTAATAAAACATCAATTAACATGGAAAAAATATCAACACAAATATGTGAAATTTCCACAACATTTTTAAAAACTGTGCCAACAAAAAAATAACAATTTGCACTTGAAAAACTTAAAATAGCAATCAAAAAAAATTGATAATTCAAAAGTGACCTGTAAAACTTTCAAAAAAAGCAATGGAAATTAGTATAAACGCAATAATAAGCTGATATTTTTCCGTCATAATAATAAGTTCTAGCGGTAAACATATGACAAAAGTCTTCAAACAATAAAAAAAGCAATAAAAAATCAAAACATTAGAAAAAAAAATTAAAAGATTTATTTTTGGTTTCAATTGGAAAGATTTGAAAAATTTGAAGAATTTTTTCACATGTTTACCGCTAGAACTTTATTATGACGGAAAACTATCAGCCTATTATTGCGTTTAGACTAATTTCTATTGATTTTTTTGAAAGTTTTACCGGTCACTTTTGACTTATTGCAAGTGAATAATCAATTTTTTATTGCTATTTTGAGTTTTTCAAATGCGAATTGTTATTATTTCGTTGGCACCGTGTTTAATAATTTAGTGGCAATTTTGTGAGTTTTCAATGCTTAATGTTCATTAATTAGTATATATTTTAGTCCATTCCTTATATTAAAATCATACATTTGGTAAACAGTATTGAAAGCTTGGCAACACTGCCCTGGGATGCATAGTTGACGTAAGCGCCAAGACGACCAAAATTCACTTTATTGTTTTTTTTTTTGCATTCTTTACCCTATAATACATTGCCTCCAAGTAAAAACAAAACAAGTTTCTTCAAAAATTGTGAGATAAATTGAAAAGAACGGTTTGGCGTAAGCACCATTTGGTCGCATGAATGACGTCTCTCCACATATAACATCACGGGTGGATGTAAGCGAAGTTGAATGCACCTGGGAAAGCAGATTAAAGATTAAATACATACTTGCAGGGTGGCCACAGACTCGGGAAAATCAGGAAATGCGGGAAAATGCGGGAATCCAAATTCATCGGGAATTATGCGGGGAAAAATCGGGAATTTCAAAAGCCATCGGGATTTTTTGTCATATGGAAGGAACCATACTCACGCCTTTTTTAAATGATTTGGGTAGCGTTTTTTCGTTGGCCAAGCGATCTCATTATCGGAATCAAACAGTTTTTTTTTCTTCTGGAAAGCCAGCATTGCTGAAGAAGATAGGTCATTGCTTTATGGATGGCCCGGTTGTCAACTGGAAGGCGTTCAAAGAAGTGACTGGGGAAATCAGGTATCTGAGCCAGCCCTGGGATTGGAGTCTTCAACGTCGTACACAATTCCTTCAAGGAAAGGCTAAGACAAACAGATTTGTATGTGGATCATTTTCTGCTGGTTTTGTTCAGCCTGTTCAAAACGTACCGCTTAGGGCAGCTTCAGCGGTGGTCTAATTTTGCAACAACTTTATACTTGATTTGCATCAGCAAGCTTGAATAGAACCAGCTAAAATAGACCAACTTTGCGTTTCCCGTAGCGGTGTTGTATTTCTTGTTACTAAACCCACCAACACCTATCATCCTGTTAATCATTCAACATCCAGAGATCAGAAGTTTTAGTTTTTTCAGAGGCCGCAGATTTTTCGCTAACTTCTTGCCATGGATTGGTTTGACCAAATATTTTTTACTGCCACTAGTGCGCCGTTAGCAGACGACGAGAATACTTGCTCTTTCGTTTGGCTGAAGGTGTGTGTGTGTGTAAATGCATGCATGTCATTTAAATGATATTAGATAATGATGATTTTTAATTTGGCAGCGGAAAAACATGAGTCGAAACCGAGAGGGTCACGTCCTGAAAGACGCCCCAATGTCGACCGTGATTTCCGTTTCGGTAATCAAAAGCTGTTCCAGGACTAATTTAGCAACACGCCAACCTATGACAAGAAGCACATTCTGCGTCGTTTCAACATGCAAAAAGAGATGTTTTGACATTATGCGACAACTAGAGTCAACTGAACTTACACAAAACAAAGGAAAACCTGACGACTGCTTCATTCCCAATTGGTGTAAGCATACGGTTTCACACCTAGACAAAAACTTGAGGATTGGTGACCTTGAGAATGTTTTTTTTCGCAAATCTATCCTGAAAACTAACGGCCCGCATTTGCGTCCCCCAACACCGGAAGAGGAGAAGCTTATAATCGAAAATGCTTCTCAAAAATTCGATAAAAAATCTTATAAATTCAGTGAACTTCCTAGAAACTCGGGTAACTTATTAGAAGCTTGGTATACTTATTAGAAACTCAGGAAACCTTCCCGAGTTTTTGCTATTCTCCCTGATGTCAAGAGAACATCCCAAAAAATCAGGGAACTTTCCAGAAAATAAGGGAACTCCCCAAAAGTAAGGGGGTTCTTCACAGAAGTTCAGGGAACTATACAAAAATTCAGGGAGGTTCCCAGAAGTTCAGAAAACTTATCAGATTTGTTTGGGTATTTCTCAGAAGTTCAGAGAACTAAAACTTCCCAAAAGTTCAAGGAACTTTCCAGAAAAGTAGAGTACTTTCCATAAATTCAGAGAACTGTCCAGAAATTCGTGAAGCTTTTCAAAAGTTTGCGGATCTTCCTGCGGTTCAGAGATCTTTTCAGAATTTCATGAAACTTGCTAGAAGTATACAGAACACCTTAGAAGCTCGGGGAACTTGTAGGAGTTCGAGGAAGCAAGGCGCTAGAAGAGCATTACAAATGTTGCTCTATTTGAGAAGATTTGTGGACGAAGTCAGGAAGCAGGAAGAATGGAAGCTGAATAAAAGTCACCTGAATTTCGTCGGTGTTCCGATCAAAAGTGTTCGCTATTGAGGTTGATGCGGTACACGATAAGATGCTGGGACCAAAGCTGAAATTTATCTTCACGTCTGTAGCAATCGCCGGATCGAATCTCCTAAGACTTTTTGACGATTTGACGGGACTTGTTAGAGCCGCTATGGGGAAAAGTGTAAAGCTCGAGTGTCTGAAAATCAACACTGACTCGTTAATTGAAACAGAATCTTCTACTAGCCCTTTATGTGGAAGTTGGCTTGCCTCTAAACCGGCAATTAAGAAAGCGTTCGTAGATGAAGAATATCCGAGCGCTGCAGTTGCTCACAAAGTAAAAGAAGAATTTGGGCAGCTGTGCTCAATGCCATCTGCCGTTGCTTAACAGATTCCAGAGAAAAGAAGATTGTGCTTTTGTCGCACAAAAATGCGGATTTTCAATAAATGGAAAGCTTGGTGGTGAACCAAGCTGAAAAAAGTTTGGGAGCTCAGAGATTTGTCTACGAACTTTCAACAATGTTGAGATCATGAAGTCCTTGATACAATATGCACGCAACGCACGTTGTACTCGAATACCATGATCGCTTTACTTTTTTTCTTCGATGTTTATGCTTCTAGAAACTTGAAAGATCAATGACTTATATAAAGCTAAGTGATCTCGATAGTAATATCAGAAGCAATACGTAGACATGAGCTTGCTACTTTCGAAAATAAAAACTTCATGGACTTCAAAAATGTCTATTAATCATTTATATATTATATCGACATGGAGTCATGTGACTTCTTCCGCAAATTTGTTGAAAATGCAAACTCGCCCAAGTAAACTACCACTTCTATTGTAAAAGGGAACTCCTCTTCTGTACAATCATCGTGAAAATTCACTATGATTAAGTTAGCATTCTCGAGAAATTTGCGGAAGAAGCCATTGTTTACGTTTGAGACATTCACTCTTATGAAAACTCCATGTGGATATCATCTTCCCAGTCGGGAAAATAATGCAAACATGCGGAAAAAATTCAGGAAAAATGCGGGAATTTTTAAATTAAGTTTGTGTGGCCACCTTGTACTTGCCATCTATCGACCTCTGGAAAACACCTGGCCAGTTCCTTACGATCAGTGATACTCAAGGTGAAACTGTATCCCTCATACTGCCTTCATAGACATCTGGAGTTGAAAATGGGATAGAATTGATGGATTTTTTTCCTTGGCAAGAAAGTGAAAAGGGAATTCTGATATATAATCAAAACCACAGGTAGTAAAATAGCATAAGGAACTAGCAAGTGGGTGTTTAAATTGACGTCATCATTTATTGTACACGTTTCGAAAGCTCACAGCATTCCGAGTAATTAAAAGGCCGCCATAACACCACCTCGGCCTTCCTTAGAGTCTTCAAAAGCTCTGCGTGTATGCGTGTAGGATTACAAAGCAAGACCATTCTGAAGGTGCCTTGATTCAATTCCCGGTACGGTCCATGAAAATTTACAGGTAGGAAATTTTCTCGACTTCCCTGGACATAGAGTATTGTTGTACCGGCCACACAATGATATGAATGCATAAATGGCAACTTTGGCATAGAACGCTCTCAGCTAACAAGTGTGGAAGTGCTAGGCGAAAATTTCTTGAATGATTCCATTCTAAGAAGCTGGACCAACTACAGTCATAAAATGAGATATAAGTAATTCACAACGACTGATATGCATAAAAGGTTACCTTTTGAAGATCAACAGAGAAAACCGACTTGTTGATTTTCGCATTTGACCGATCGCTATCATATTCATCTCGCCCAGCAATCGCTCGTGATACGTGATCCTTCCAACTCAAACACAACTCGCAATGAACTTCGTTCGTTGTTGATACTCCCTGATCAGTATCATCAGCTTTAGCAGAGTGCCCTGTCTGCTTTTCGTGAACAAGATGGGCTTGACAACGTTCGCACTCTTCATGCCCCAGTTGGGTAAATTTTATGTTCAGGTCTCTCAACACCTTACAGTAGAAACTGTAACTGCAACATTCTTGCTTTTTATCCAACTAACGCTTTTTGAAAGAGTCGAACAGTTTCTGGACTGATAAGTCCGATGGCAGATATCGTCAGAATCAAATGGGAGCTTTGCTGGGTGAATTTTTTCACTGGTATTCGTGAATCGGCGAGAGCCTAAATGTACGACATATTATTCAGAACAGAGCAGCCTAGTTTTTACGCCAAACTATGAGAATAAACGTTCAGTAATATGCCTGTTTATTCGCATAAGTTGGCGTATGCGTTTTTAAGATGATTAAAAAATGAAACTATTCTAATTATCTTGCTGGCCCACTTTTATTAGTAAAAAATCATCAAATGGACAGCACATTTGTCCATAATTGTTGGTATACATTGCATTTCAGCTTAAACTCGGAAAAACTCGTTTCCTCAACAATCATACCGATGCATCGCGATGGTGGTTACGTCAACTATGCATCCCAGGGCAGAACATGGGTCATTTTTTTTGCTTCTGTTTGGGATATTGCAAAAAAGCTAACCTTGACCAAAAGGTCAAAAATCGGGTTGGATTACGTACGTTCAAACTCCACAAGACACCAAATCGTAACTACCAGCAACCGTTCGTTATCGTAAGCTAATTGACCTGTAGCAGAATAGAGACAATATAAAAATTTTGGAATTTCACAAATGGGGCAAGTTGACAAAGTTACACATTTGCTTCACAATATGTGTTTGTTGAATCGATTTGAAATTTACTATAAATCGCTATTTGAAGAGCTAAGTTCCGTGTCCGTATTGTCGAGCTGTGTAATTAAAGCAATTTCCTACACTTGAGAAACATTGTCTTCAAGCGTCTTTTTGCGAGCAACAAGATGCTGGCAAGCACATAAACTCTCATAATAAAACTTGGAAAATACACATCAATCACATGGGTCCAATTCACCCCAGGGGTGCATTATGGAAACTTATTCCACCCACAAAAAGAATCGGACACTTGTGTACACAAAGCCAGGAATGAATCCGTGTGTTTGTGTGTGGGGAGGACTTGATTGTTGTCTGTACCGGACCGTCCAACAAGACGATTGATGCTGACAGCTAAAACAGAACACCGGAAAAGACGGATGTGGATAAAACAACAAACACCGTGCTTCACCTCGGAATGAATTATTTGTATGCAAGGGATTACTTGTATCCTTCATTAGGAGATTACGTGATTTGTGTACTTGACTGTCACTCGTTCACTGGAATCCTAGAGCAGTACATGACGGATGGATTTGTTTTTGGATGATTATATTTCATGCCTCAACATAAACGAAATAATCACTCAGCAAACCAAAACCATTTCCCTCCGGCTCAAGTTAATGAATATTTCCTTTATAAGATTTGAATAAACTTTCACTAATGATCCGTTCAAAATTCCATCCTTCAAAAGCTCTTCAGTCAGCAGCTTAGGCATCTCACTATGTAAACAAATTTCTGAAACATTCCTTCATCAAGAAAAACCCTTTTTCCTGCGCTTATCACACCAAATCCACTCCCTTATCATTTCCATCCACACTTCCTTAGAAACGGTCCGTTCGGGGCCGAGATAGTGCCGTGACCGTGGAAGCATCCGCTTTTAGCCACTCCGGTACCTTCCCACACTCAAATGTTGGCTGCACTCCGCTGATCTGCCCTTTGTGTGTGTTTCTGTGTATGTTATCGTTGGGGGCTTCCGACCCGGTGAATCCGGTCACTGCCTGCGAGCCACCGTTGCACACACCCTCATTCGAAACTGCATTTGCATTTGTAAAGAAAGGGGTGAAACTACAAAAAAAAAACAGAAAAATCCGGCGTCCAGAGCGGGCAACTGAACCAGCGCGGAGATGGCTATCTTTGCCCGGTGTGATTCGCCGACCCACTGCTTACTTGTTTAAATGTTTCCTATTTCCGGTGAATAATTTATTCCGGTTTATGCTAATTTTACTTTCCGGCTATCATCGGGGTGGAGGGATTGGGAGAACCGCCCTGACTGTTGTGGAGTTGCTTGCTTCGTCCGGGTGCAAACTTTTCCGGATGAGGTTACAGGTTTTTCATCGCTAAAACCGCACAAAATTTGAATGGGGTGTTCAAGGCTTACGGTTAACCTAGATTGTCCGATTCGATTGAAAAAGGAATGTGAATTTTATAGAAATTCTTGGGAAACGAGAGTTGTTTTTTTTTGTATTGCAGTTTAGCTTAATTTTGAAAATAGATTGGACCGATTCCCGTCAATTATTCTTTATTACCGTATTCAATCCGAATTACTTGATTTTTTGTACACGATAATATTTTGTGAGGCTCTATACATGTTCAAAAGATCATGACGTTTGGCTTGTAAACGGTTGAGTAATATCGATAAATTCTCTAGTAATTCATGATTAGGGCCTAAGAGCCAATTGTAAACAGTGACTTCAAACGTCAATTTTTGCCGCAGAGGAACAATTATTCTATTATACCATATGGTGTAATTAGATATGGAAGTAATATTTTAAGTAATACTCGTGAAAGATCAACATTTGAAGTCATTGTTAACAATTGGTCCTGAGGCTCCTATTATTGACTTATGTGTTGGGTTTGGGTCACCAACTCTCGACAAGCACCACGTTTTTAATTATGTTGGCTTCAAGCTACAATGAATTTATTTATTAAGAAAATTAAAATAGGTCGTATAGAAATGTACTCACAAATTTGGTGTTTTTAACCTGGAAGGGATATTGGCTACGATTTCCCACAGTCTACATTTTTAGTTCCTTTTCGTGTCTATTGTACAAATTTAATTCCGGTGTTAAGTGTCATGAATTCAACTCTCCGATCATACTTACATCTATAGCTAGATATTTTAATTAGACTATTTGATTACACATGAACGGTAATAGAATTAGAATCTTTAATATAGATGATTTAGTATACAAGTACGTTTCAACAAATTTAGGTAGCAGGATCTAGTTATAAATAGATGTTTTTGTTCAAACAATTTCTTCTTCTCTTTGTTCCTGCCGATTGACGTTGTGACATTTAAGCGACGTGTCATTTTGTCAGTTGTACTCTACTAATGCAGCGCCGCAGTGTGAAACGTCGCTTCAATGAGGGGTCGCGTCGTAACACACCCCCGCCCGTGAACCTTGGTGATGATCCGAAACTCCCAAAATACCTTTTGCCTCGACGTTCAATACAGCTGGTCTACGTAGAATCCCCGACGATGTTCGAACTAAAACTTGTCGTAATCTTCCGTCTCGTCCGGGAAACACCTGCTCGATTCGTCCTCTTATCCACTAGTTCCTCGCCGTTTCGTCAACCACCAGTACCAACCCAAGTAGCACACTACGATCATAATTTGTTGTAGTTACTTGATTATGACTTAGCAAGTCATATTTATGTTATTTCAACCGAATGGCAACAAGTGTGCTACTAGGGAAATCACCTATCTGCAGATCCTTCACATCCTTGAGCCACCTGCACCTCCGCGTGATCACCGGAAGATATTCCTTGAGCCATCTACGCCAAATTTGATTGCTGATATACTTTGCTAACTTCCTGCTGCTGCGAAGCGTTGAGCTGGTGTCCAGCTGTTCGGTGGGTAGGAATTTTATCCCAGAAGAGCTGCCCAGTAAAAAATGGTTGGCTCCTTTTGTGCATTCATCTCGTTGCTCGTACTTTGGAAACAGGTAGGTTTATCCGACCAAAATTCCCTTGGCTTGCCTTTTTTTTTTTTTTTTTTGATGGGATGGAAAATCTGCAACCAGACTCCTGAAGAACTCAGGGTGTGGGGATGAGGGTGCCAACTCCTCGACCCACTAAAAACTCCACACCGTGCCTCGAGCCTCGGCCTTCCCGGAACCACCTTTCGGTATTACTTCAGGGAGGGGGCTAGTGTGCTTTACGCACCCACTATGTCTAACTACATAGGTCTTTAGTAGTTAGCTTCGCCGACCTGACGCTGATTCGATCGAGATGCTCCTGGATCCAAGCAGGGTTCGGACGTCTGCGGCAGCTCCAGATCGTCCGCGATCTCCTACCCGACCGCCTACGGTACTCTAGCCGAACCTCGCGTCGTATGGTCCTCCTCCGATCGAGAAAGTCAGGGCCATGTCACGATACCGCTTACGACCTCCTGCTGACTCCTGCGCCGTATGGCGCCTCCTCCGTTGTAGTTCGTTTAACCGTTAAGGGGAGCTTAACGTTTCCAGGGTGCACCGCGGGGAGGCGAACTACTTCCACACCCCTGGCAAAGAAACGTTGCACAGCCATTATACAGGGGATAGACAAAATGATCGGGACAGGCAAATCTTTGATCAACCCTGCAGTGCCTCAACTTCGCGAAATATTATCCGATTTCAATTGCTCAAGAAGCATTCGACGGGAATTCAATGTAATTTTATGTCTTGGTAACAAAATTGGTCATGGTCACCGGATACCGGAGTTGTTCCGGGTCTCCGGAGGGCTATTTTACATGTTGACTTTGCGATGAATTTTCGTACAAGATGACGTTGTCAAACTTTTTTTCAGTAAACACACGAAAAACAAAATATTTCCCAAGCGAATGAAAAAGGTCGATCACAGGAATCGGCCTTAAATTGACCGTGATTTGGCTATTTCCGTGAAACAGGTTCTGATGAAGGGTCCTGATGCGGTCAGTTCCTTATTTTACTCAAGACATGCTATGTCACAGCTTTTTTTCTTTGTTTTTTCTTGTTTTTTACCACAAAGCCCATTATAAACGAAAAGATTCGCCAATGTATTGGTTCTCCTGAGACTCGGTGAAACCCGTAGTAGCCAATTGCGTCATGTTGTCATTTTTCATAAGTATGACGCATACTTGAGAAGCAAATATTGCCAATAATCTCTCTGGGACCGTCCCGTGGAACCTGGCAGTAATAATGAGGATATCGCGTTGTTTCATCTTCATGATTTTCATTTGTACGATTTTATACACTGAGCGACATGCCGCACCCCCGGACCACCGGAGCTATCTAAATCTAAATCATAAGATGGTATCGAGCTGTATGGCTATGGTATTTTGCAAACATGGTTTATCTGATGGGAGCTCATTACTACATTACGCCCCTGGATCCCTGAAGTACCACGGCCAGGGGCTATCGAATTGTTTAAGAATGAATTATGGCGGCTTCAGTCGAAATAACATCTCCCGGTATTGGCATTCAAGCTCCGTCTGCAAGAAACCACCTGACGAAGTATTGACTGAGGTTTCATCGAACGTCTGCAGCTGGTATCACTGCCCAGACATCAAGTTTTCTTTCCAGTTCCTTTCACGATGCTTTGGTCGCGGTGTTCATCTTCGTAATGCTCCCAGCGTCATCGGCGATCATTAACAGTGTCAATCATTCGCGATCTGAAACGTCGAAACACCATACCACCGGGATGACTTCGGGAGCGCTGTCATCCTGAAGACGCCGCTCTGGGAAAATTGACGTATCATGGGAGCGTCTAGTCGAAATCTAATAATACCTGAAGTCTTAGTAGAAGTGCCAACGTTGAAATGCCCTGGGGTTCACGTAGTCTGTAGGCCTCCATTGCTACCTTTTACAGCGACAATTGGACTTCATGCCAGGCAATTGCCCCAGACCATATACTGATCTCACCATGCTCTGCGCTGCGGAGCAGGCGATCGTAGTCGCACTTCCTCCGAGGATACGTCACACACGTACACCCGCCCGGTTGCCGGGAAGTAGCGTGAAAGAGGTAGGTCCATCTGATGCCTGACATTCCTCCACTGGGTCGTCCAAGCGGCATAGAGCTTACACCAGCGCTTTCCTCTTCGCCGCATTCGGCTGGCTTTATAAGCGGCTTGGCAGTCGCTGCCCGCCCACGCAGGTTCATTCTGTGCAGCTCCCGCCGGACAGTCCTTGTTGATACAGGTTCTTCAATTTGAGTCGTTCGAGGCCGCTGTTGCATTGGGAGTCGTCCTAGCCGGCCGACGAATCCGGCTTCAACGTCCAAGGCTGCCGACTACCAAGCGTTCGTCACCGTCCAGTACACCGGGTCCAGCCGCCCCGGCCTCTTACTACCCGCCATGATTCGACAAACGGTGGTTTTCGAAAACGCCGACTATTTTGCACGTTTCGGCAATCGAAGCTCCTGCCTCCGCGCACCAACGATCCGGCCACGTTGAAACTCGGTAAGAATCGTAGTCCCATCGTGAACTGTGTTATTTCTGAAAACTCTGCGTAAAAAATGAGCAAAAAATTGACAGTTCAGGTAGCTTGTTTACATGTTTTGTTAGCTTCGGTTGCCGAAACGTGCAAAAAATTGACAGTTCAGGTAGCTTGTTTACATGTTTTGTTAGCTTCGATTGCCGAAACGTGCAAAATAGTCGGCGTTTCGAAAACCACCGATTGTGGCGGTGTATGAGCCGGAAAAAATTTACCCGGTAAATGCACTGACGGAGATGACAGCTTGGTAGTCGACAGCAACGGGCGTTGAAGCGGATTGTTAAGGCGGATAGAAGCGATTTCGGCTTTGTAAAGCAACTAGCAGCCTTGATACCTGACTCAATTGAAGAACCTGGGGTCAACAAGGACTGTCCGGAGGGAGCTGCACAGGGAATGAACCTGCGTGGGCGGGCAGCAATTGCCAAGCCGCTTATAAAGCCAGCGAATGCAGCGAAGAGGAAGCGCTGGTGTAAGCTTCTATGCCGCTTGGACAGAAGCCCAGTGGAGGAATGTAGTCTATTCAGATGAATCCTCTTTCACGCTCTTCCCAACAACCGGGCGGGTGTACGTGTGGCGTTCTCCTGGAGAGGAGTACGACAAAGATTGCCTGCTTCCCACTGTGAAGCATGGTGGGGGATCGGTAATGGTCTGGGGCGCGATTTCCTGGCATGGGGTTGGTCCAATTGTCGCTGTAAAAGGCAAAATGAAGGCTGACCACTACAGGACTATATTGATGAGCAGGTATTTCAACTGTTGGTGACATATGTACTCTACAAAGACTTATTATTTTTAAATTTCAACTAGGTGCTTCCCATGATGCGATCCATTTTCCCAGAAGGGAACGGCGTCTTCCAGGATGACAACGCTCCCATCCACACAGCGAGGTCCATCAAGAAGTGGTATGAGGATCACGCAAGTGATTTCGATCATCTTGAGTGGCCTGCTCAGTCACCGGACATTAATATTATTGAACCATTGTGGTCAACATTGGAAGCAGCAGTGCGAAATGTTTTCCCACCACCTTCGTCTTTGAAGGAACTGGAGAAAACTTTGATCGACGAGTGGTATAAAATACCTGTAGACGTGATCCAAAACCTCTACAGCTCCATCTCAAGGCGGATTGAAGCCGTTCTTGATGCGGATGGAGGACCCACTCGCTACTAATAAAACGCACTCTTCCCTATACTTCATCAAATTATTTCTTGCATATCCGAACCAAAGCTAAATAAATTGATCGTTAAAGCTACCAGGAAGCTGGTTCAGGCTAGCTAGTAAATCTTATAGTTCACATTTTGGAGTAAAATCGTTACAGGTTCTCCCGAGGGCCGTTCCAGCGATCCAGGGAATGGCTAATGTAGCCAATGGCCTTCCCAAGTCCATCGAAACCATGTTTACGAAAAATCATGAAGATAGAGCTGATGCACGGCATGCTTTCGTGTAAAATCGTAATTGGCCCCTACTACAGGTTCCCCCGGGGTCGTTCCGGTGGTTCCGGGAGGGGCCAATATTGCCAAAGATCCACTTTTCGTTTAAAGGGTGTCCACGATGAAATTGCCACACACAAAATTGATTCGCAAAATTCGAGTTTTCATCCGATTGCCATCAAATTTTCAGGGATTGAGAAATAACTATTAAACTTCATTTTACCATTTTACTCGTATTTTATTTACAGTCCATACGCAAATGCCCGCACCTTGGCCTTAACCCCGGTCATAAGATTCTGCACAACCTGTGAATCAACCGTTTTTTGCATGTAAACCCATACTTTCTTCAGTTCCTCGACTGTCTTCACTACCTTAGGTCGTTTAAGAAGGTGCTGCTTCATAATCGCCCAGTACTTCTCGATGGGGCGGAGCTCCGGAGTGTTGGGAGGGTTGGAACATTTTCGGCACGAAATTGACCTTATTGTCCGCATACCACTTCAGCACGTCCTTGAGTAGTGGTACGAGGCCAAATCCGGCCAGAAGATTGTTGGGACGTTGTGGGCCTTCAGGAGAGGAAGCAGCCGCTTCTGGAGGCACTCTTTTATGTACACCTGTCCGTTCATCGTGTCCTGGGTCACGAAAGGTGCACTCCGCTTCCCGCACGTGCAGATGGCTTGCCAAACCAGGAATTTCTTCGCAAATTTGGACATCTTCTGAGTGCGGACATGCTCCGGAACGCTGAACTTATCCTTGGCCGTGAAAAACAGGTTGCCGGGGATCTGTTTGAAGTCGGCCTTCACATATGTTTCGTCGTCCATGATGCAGCATTCAACTTTCGTCAGCATGTTGAGGTACAACTTCCTGGCACGGGTTTTGGCGGACTTGTTCTGCTTCTCGTCGCGATTAGGGGCCTTTTGTACCTTGAACGTTCGAAGCCCAGCCTTAGTTTTGGCCTTCTGGACAAAACTTCGGCTTAGGTGCAGCTTTAGCTACATCCCGAACGGAGGCGTTCGGATTTCGGTTGAAGGCCCCAACTACGCGGTTGTGATTTTTGGTGTTGTACGGAATACTTTTTCCTTCACTTCTGGGCTTCCGATCGGTGGTCAACCGTTCCTCGAACCGCCTAATCACTCGCGACACCGTGGAATTCGCGATTCCCAACATTTTAGCGATGGAACGATGCGAGAGATCCTTGTTCTCGTGATGAATGCGCAAGATTTTATCACGCACGATCTGTTCTTTCGACTCCATTTCCGCGAGTTTTGATCACAGGACTTTAAAACTTGCAGGATGTAAATAATGCACTATGAACTAAATCCACCCAAATTTTCATTAAATTCTACTCAACGGTTAAATAGTTAGAGTAATTGCATAGTGTGGCAATTTCATCGTGGACACCCTTTATAATAAGCTTTGTGGTAAAAAACAAGAAAAAGCTGTGACATAGCATGTTTTGAGTAAAATAAAGAACTGACCGCATCGAGGACCCTTCATCAGAACCTGTTTCACGGAAATAACCAAATCATCGGTCAATTTTAGGCCGATTCCCGTGATCGACCTTTCATTCGCTTGGGAAATATTTCGTTCTTTTCGTGTGTTTACTGAAAAAAAAAAGTTTGACAACGTCATCTTGTACTGAAAATTCATCGCAAAGTCAACATGCAAATAGCCCTCCGGAAACCCGGAACAACTCCGGTATCCGGTGATCATGGCCAATTTTGTTACCAAGACATAAAATTACATTGAATTCCCCGTCGAATGCTTCTTGAGCAATTGAAATCGGATAATATTTCATGAAGTTAGAGCACTCGCAAAGTTGATCAAAAAATTTGCCTGTCCCGGATCATTTTGTCTATCCCCTGTACATGATTCTAGACAGTTAGAGAGTGCATGACTTCCAAAACGTGCAGCAGCTCTAGTCGTGGCGTGAAGAGGGGCACCCAATGTTTAACGTTGCTTCTACCCACCCTTACGAGTAGTTGATCCGAAGTAGTCCAACACAGTGAATGTGAACGGCCGGACATGTTTTCGTTAAGCGCATCTAGGTTGAAGTGGAGCCATCACTGGTGGTCTTGGGATTGCCTTCATCAGGCAACAGAATGCGCACGTACGCTCAACTTTATCCAGCAGCCATCGCAGCATTGGAATATCGAAGCGTTGGCGAATCTCATTAAATATGGTCTCTCGATTGGCATGTCGGAAACGGCGATGATACCAATTTACAATAAGGAAAGTAATTAGGTGTTGGTTGCGATGGATGATCGGAAACTTAGCTTCAGTCGGTACGGATGGAACAGCACCGATTCGGCCTCGGATGCGCAGAATACCCTTCTCATCCATGAATGGGCACTTAGGGAACGTTCGTCAATTACGTCACGCAAAAATTGACTTTTTATGACCCCCTCCCCCTTTGTCACGTTTTTTGGTATGGACCTTCAAATTTTTTTGGTATGGATCGTCACGTTTTTCTCAACCTCTCTCCTCCTACTGCGTGACATAATTAATGAACCTTCCTTATTGTAAACGGAACTAGATTTGTGCACGATGGCGTGTGCGATACTTCAGGCGATCCTTTGAGTCCTTACCAGCATGGAGTTCACTTTGAGCCGTTTTCAATAAGGCTTCGGCTCGGTTCCAAATTCTCTTTGTGTCGACGCCTACGGAAGTTCTCGATATATCGAAAGACATATGCAGCTACACGCTGCAATTTGGTTCATCGTTCGAACCTTTCGAACTCCATGATTGGAGCGAAGTGGGTCGCTTGAAAATATGTAGGACGGAGTGCTTCTTTAGTTGGAATAACCGTTCGTTGCGGGTTCGTAGAGGAAAGCCGGTCCATGGAACCAACGATTGTTCATTGATACTTGTGGGCCGCTGTTCCACTCGGTAGCTAGATCTGCAGTGTTCAGCTTAGACGGCACCCATCGCCACTCCGACTGTTGTGTAGACGACAAAATCTCACCTAAGGAGTGTATCGAATATAAGCTATCCACATACATTTGCGTTGCACGCATGTATTTGTGATGGTTTTTTATGCTCTGAACACTGCATGCTGTGCGTGTGACTGTCAGTTTTCTTTTGTTTACTTGTTTGTGCGGTTCCAATTCTGCGTTTTCAAAATGTCGCGTATTGAAAAGGAAGTGAAAATTAAGGTTCTGGACACATGGCTAAGTGAGAAGGGTATTACTATGCGAAAATTGGCGAAACGGTTTGGAATTCATCATGCGAGTGTTAAAACCATCATTAATAAGTTTGGGGAACACTATTCTTTGGATGAGTTACCAGGAAGAGGCAGGAAACCCGGTTCTTCCAACCCGAAACTGGAGCAGAAAGTGGTATCTCTAATCATGAAGAACAAATCAATGTCAATACGTGATTTGGCCAAAAAGCAGGAACGAGTGTCGGAATGATCCAGCGTATCAAGAGGCGAAACGCACCTGAAGACCTACAAGAAGCAGAAAATCTCGAAACAAAGTGCAGAACAGAAGAAGCGAGCAGCAACAAGGGCCCGGAAATTGTATTCGCGTCTTTGCAGCGTCCGGATGCATGCGTTTTGATGGACGATGAGAGACCTATGTAAAGGAGGACTCAAAAACCCTTCCAGGTCCACAATACTTTACTGCCGTCGTTGAGGATGTAGAGCGATGCGGACAGGTCGATTCAAGAGGAGAAATTCGGTCGAAAGGTACTGGTATGGCAAGCAATATGTTCCTGAGGTTTGAAGTCAACCATACTACTTTATACTACTGGAACTATAAATGCGGAAATCTATCGATCTGAGTGTCTCCAGAAGAGATTGTTGCCTTTCTATAAGAAGCATAGTACTCTTCCACTGTTTTGGCCGGATTTAGCGTCGGCTCACTATGCCAAAACCACTCTCCATTGGCTTGCGGAAAAGGGTATAGATTTCGTTGAGAAAAATATCAATCCACCAAATTGCCCTCAGCTTCGACCCATCGAACGTTACTGCAATCGGAAGAGGGTCTTCAAGAAGACTGGTAAGGCAGCTGGGAACATGCAGGAGTTCAAAAAAATTTGGCTCAAGCGTCCAAAAAATGCGATGCAACACTTGTCCGGAACTTGATGAAGAGCATTCGATCCAAAGTTCGAAAATTCGTGAAGGAATAACTTAAATTTCATCAGGACTTCATTATAATCAAGTTTACCCTGCCTATTTTCGATAAACTCCTTACTCGAACGGCAAAGAACTTATGGTAATGTCGATGATCGGTTGTAGTACAGTGCTGGCATCACTCCAACAAAACCGCTGACTAAATGTGTACTTGTGATGCTTTTGAATTCATTCCATCAACCGGATACCTAGATCCGCTGCCTTCAGTTCTAGTCGAGGAATTGAGAGACCCTTCAACGGTGCTACTTTGGTCTTTCCTCCGACAAGGGCGACCTCTGTATTTCGGGCGATTTCAAAACGGAAGTACACTTCACAAGCATATGCGGTTTCACTGACATCGACAAACAGACGGATTTGTAAACGACCGGAGTTCGTCGAAGAACGGAAATAGCATCGTGGTATGCGTATTAGATCCAGATGCCGAAGTAAGTTCACCCATTGTCGCCAGCGTTCATTAATGTCTTGCGGGATTTCTTGATCCCATCCCGTTCCTTTAGCCCACAGATCTTGGATGAGATTTTTGCCGTGAACGAGGAAAAAGGGAATGAGACCGAGCGGATCAAATAGGCTCATGACACTTTAGCTATTTTGCGCTTGGTAGGAACATGATCATGCGTCAAAATTTGATGCAGATCTTCTCGGAATCCACTTCGGCAACCTCACCTACTCCTCGCAGAACTTCAGGCTCATTGGAAAGGAAGCGACGAAGAGTAAGACCCGCTTTAGAGTGTACAAGTTTGACCTCGTTTACCACTGTAATCGCCTCTTCTATGGTCTCGAAGCTGTCCAAGTAATCATCGACATAGTGCTTGTTCTTGATAGCTGCGGTGGCTCTCGGGTACTCGCTAGCATATTCTTCTGCGTTGAGGTTCTTTACGTGCTGTGCCGACGATGGGGAACAGGATGAACCAAATGTGGCGACATCCATGACGTAGACTTGAGAGAGATCTATTGGACAGTCACGGTATACGAAACGCTGTTTCGCTACAGAGTTGTCCAAGAGAATGACAGGCAGAATGCGAAAAAGTGGCCAACGCAAATTACCAGAGGTTACGTGGCTGTAAGAGTATGCTTCTGACGACATCCACTTACACCACAACCATTCCAAGTTCGACACGGCCAGTTACCGTGACTGTTGAGGCAGGTCTTACAGAGTCCTTTTTGATGGACTAACTTCCATCGTTTATCTACATTTGCACCGTTAAACTGTTGTCATTCGGCAACTCGATGGCCTGCTCTACCACACGATAGGCATTGCTTACCAGGTTTAGTGTTCGTGGGGCTACTTACTGTTGTGCGTGGAAGTTAAAGCTTCATCTGCGGAGTGGGCTTGAACGATACCTGTATTTACACCCTTCTGTCTGTTGCTCCTGGTATCTGCTAGTGTGGTGACCTTATGTACGTTCGGCCCAGGCATGTTGAAAGAAACTTCGCTAGCTGCTTTGAGGTGGTCGGCCTAATTTTGCTCTGCCAAGCCGGATTGCATGATTGTTTCTAGTCGATCGTGTCGCGGTTGCGGAATTTGATGAATTTTACCAAGAATTAGTAGATTTAGACCTAATTAGTAGATTCGGTCTTCCGAAAAGTGAACGCAGGGTCTGGACGACGTGCGATACGCTTGCTGGTAGAAGAACTCCAAGACGGACTCCAAGGCGTTTCCCTTCAAGCACCTTTGAAGACGATTAAGATTTTCTGCATCGGAATAATCGCATGTGGCTGTGTTTGCGTTTGCGTTTGCGAGAATGTTCGAACGGATATTGCGGGGACAAGCGGCGTGGGTTGTTGGGTAATGATGGAACATTATGTGGAATCGTAGTGGAGTGTGGTAGTTCAGGAAGATGCAATGGATCAAGCGCACCTTGGATGTATAGGATTTTGCGGTATTGATGTCGGTGGAGAATTGGAGTGATCCGCTGAGTCTTCGGGAATCTGTCTCGCGATGGGGATGCTAGTTTTCCCATACCGATTGCCGTCTGATCCTCCAGCGGCCTGTCTGTCTAGCCAGTATTTAACCTTTTGGTCCGAGTTCACGACCGAACCACCTGTACTGCTTACCTCTGTCAACTGTCGAAGAATTACTTGTTGCTTTTCGAGAGAACCTTTTCTTATTTGCAGCTGTTTCCTCCTCAGCTCCAATTCTTCCTTCAGTTTGCGCTCACAAAGTCGTATTGTCTCCTGTAACTGGCGCTTTGCTTCCTCTAGAAGACGCTTTCTGATTTGTCCCTCCTCGTCTAGGGCTTGCTCTTCCAACCTTTGTTCTTCCTCAACGAGCTTCAACTGCGAAGCGTCGCTTCAATGAGGGCATGTGTATACGCAATAAACCAAAACAATTACCACCAGCTTAAGTATCTAATTCAATATAATCTTAGGCAAACGTAGCCAATACGAGAAAATATCCTGGAAATAATTGGGATTAATGACGTTCAGTTTTTTTTTGCCAATATTGCAATCATTGCAATATTGTCATTGTTTATTGCGATAAACGTTGTATTAACCGTAAAGAATCATCTTTGTCAAATTGTTCAAATGAGTTGGATTCAAATGAACTGATTTGAACCACAATGCATTTTGTGAATCTGCAGGGGAGGAAGAATGCGTGAATATCTTGTACCATACGCTCCGTTAAGGACAGGAATCATCTGTTTTGCACCGCGTTTTTGAGAGCACTAATCAGCCTTCCGGCAAGTGTCTGGAAAACTCTTAGCGGGATCAACCGCTTTATATTCTGATTCTTCCATGATCTCCAGGTGATTGTTACAGTTCGTTTCGGTTTTGAAGGTACATTGTCTTGAAATATCATTCATTTCTCTCGTTCTATAATGGAAGAGCATGCGACTATTGCCAAATTAAATCATTTTGTCCGTCTTCCTAGACGACAGCAAACATTGCACTTTTTCCGGATTTATGAAATATTCACTGCTCAAACACAAACACAAATTACTTCATAACTTCATTCTTGAATAATTTATTCAAGGCAAAAAACGATACCAAAGCACATTGTTCCAAGACCTTATTAATCACAACCAATACGGGTTTCCGGAAAAACTGACCGGGCTGGCTAAAGCAACGATGGATCGAGTGATGTGTGTCGTCCGAGCATCAGGGACACTCTCAAGTCCCTTCGAATCTCGAGAGGTTGCTGGCAAGGTGATGGATTGTCGTGTTTGTTGTTTAACATTGTGTGCTGAGGGCATGATTCGAAGAGCGCTGGAATACACATAACGAGAGGCACGGATCTTCAGGAAGCCCTGTCTCGAACTACGGTTTGGCTTCGCCGACGACGTTGATATCGTAGCACGTAACTTTGAGACGAAGGCGGAAACGTACATCAGACATAAGGCTGAAGCTGGTAGGATTGGGCTTGTTATTAATGCGTTGAAAACATAATTTATGAAGGGAAGGAGCTCACGAAAAGACACTGTTAGCTTCCTTCCACAAGCTCAGATCGACGGTGATGAAATCGAGGTAGTAGAGAAATTCGTGTATCTGAGCTCATTGGTGACCGCCGATAACAACACCATCAGAGAGAGAGATACAGCGGCGCATTATGGCCGGCAATCGTGCTCTACTTTAAACTCCGACGATGCTACGATCGGAACGGAAGTTCGCCGAACTACAAAGTTGGCCATCTACAAGACATTAATGCGTACGATCTACGGAGTGCAGATGGAAGACAACGTGGAGGAGGCGAATGAACCACGAATTGCATCAGTTGTTGGGAGAACCTTCCATCGCACACATCGCTGGGGAAATCGGTCGCCGACGATGCTGGTCAGGCATGTCGTAAATGGATGTCGCACGACGGCCCTGTAATAAAGGTTCTCGAAAACAAAAACCGGACGAGTGCTAAGAAGAAGAGTGCGCAACGAGCAAGGTGGATCGATCAGGCAGAAGGCGATTCTGCGTGACTCTCCGCAGGCAGCGAGGCTGGTGAGGTACAGCCATGGACCGATTACAACGCAGACGTGTAACTTTCAGTGCACGGCAGAGGATAACAGCGAGGCTCTGGTCCGACTGGATAGGCTTGACCTGAACTTCCATCACTACGGAAAAATAAAACCGGCAAGTAAACCACAGCCGCGGAGAAAACAGAAAAAATCTTCAACTATCACTAGTCGAGCCATCTCATCAAAAATAAATTGGTCAAACTACCTGTGTTAAGCTACCGAAATCAGCTGTAAGTAATTTTATGTCGCAGGAAAGAGTAGGCTGCGCCGGTGAACAAATTTGACATGCATTTTTCTTCGCTGTTATTTCGTGGCAAAGACAAAATTTCAAGTACAGACTGACAGTGATTATCAGAGGTATTCAAGATAAAAGCAAATAAACGTGGACTCCAGAGCTTCAGGGATCCAGACTTTAAGAAGTCGCCAGCTGCATCCTGCTTGGATTCCAGGTGATCTCAGCAGAAATAACAAAAACAACGGATCGACGGATTGGACCTGACGCGCAGGGCTTAAAGTTAGGCTATTTTGCTTCCTTAGTACAGAAGGATGACAACTTCCAGAAATTACAAGTAGGCTAATGGAGTGTATAAAAGGAAAATAAAACTAACAAACAATAAAATAAATATGAACGACAACGCAAAACGCCAGACACCATGGACAGAGGTGAGAATCTGTTCGTGACAAGTGAGTAAGTTCCAAAATCACTAGTTCTGAACATGGACGCCGCAGTGAGTATCAGCAGAAGCAAGCCTCAAGAAGATTATCAAGAACCCCAGAAGTATGAGAACGGGTTCCTGGCCCAGGTGAACTCACCGAAATTGAGCAGCAAACGCGTTTACAAGGACCGCATCTTGAAAACATGGCGGAGGTCACGAAGACGGCCGATGAAGTATAACTACCCGAGCAAAGGCTTATACCAAATTGAAAACAAGTTCGAATATCAGATTATCACTGTTTGATAACTAAATATGTTATTATTTAGGCTGAGTAAACAGCCACAGTAACAAAAGAGATAACAAATAAATATTCGTTGGCTATCACAATATCAAATCGTTTTATTATCATCGAGTTCATTTTGATAACAAATTGTGTGATATGAACAAATTTCTTGAGATAATTTCAAATTATGTTATCAAAATGATATCAAATTCATACACTAGTAACTGAAGTAGTGCTTCTGATAAGAAGCTTATTTTCAAATCCATCACCAGCTAGTAATATTCAGCATTCGTCAGCATGCTGGTAGAATTTAGTAACGTTCGTCAAAAATGGTCTCTAAAAATTGATACCAGATGATAACCAAATTTGTCAATGTTGATAACCTCATTTGATATGCGATAACATGTGAGTTCAAAATAATATCTCAGATAACAAAACTTGTTACTTATTTGAAAACAGTTTGTTATTTTACTGCATGACGTAAATACGGCAAGGTTGGTCACCGTCGATCGCTGTGTTGGTCAGAAGAAATAGTCTGTGAAAAGTCCTTTTATGTATTGGGAAAACAAACGACTCTTTCCAGCATTCAGGAAACACACCGGAAGTTAATGACAAATTGAAAACCGTAGCCAGATGCTTCAGGACAATTGAAGGAATACTATCAGGACCGCATACAGTTGAAATTTTCATCTGATTCCCGGCCGGAATCACCATATTTATCACTGTGCAGTGGCAAATAAAGACAAGCAGGGAACATTATAGTAGCAGCTTCGAGGCCCTCGGCATCCAGAACTTCGTCGCAGAAGACACTGCTGAATTGGGTACGGAACAAGTAGGCGATGTCAATGACAGAGTCAGCTTCATGAGTGCCGTCAGTCATAATGGAGGCCACTGGAGGTAAATCGGTTTTCTTTCGTTGCTCATTCACAAACCGCCAAAAGCCCTTCAGTTCCGTTCTTCGAAACTGAAACCAATTGACACTGACATTGACAATTAATAGGAAACTAGCAATTTAAATTAGCTCACTGTTGTAGGAGCCACTTGATCCCGAGTGTACCTGACACCTTGCACCTTGTAATTTATTCTTTCGCATTTCTGTACAAGAATCTTTGTTTTTGTTTTGATTCGTTTTTTTAATCTGGAAGATTATATGAAAGGTTCTTCAATGTCGTAGATTGTAGATTGTATGAAAGGTTCTTTAAGGTTAGTTAAGCTTTAGGGGCGATTCATGAAGCTTAGGGCCGATGTGCTGGTACTTCCTGAGCCAATAATTGTATTCGTTTTGTTCTTGATTATCCAGCCCCTGCCAACATTACACTTGCAGATAATAGACTGAAAGTCAGTTTGTGTAAGTCCCCCAAAATGATTGATTTTTTTTATATGACCTTTTAAGAAAATTTTATAGAATTTGCCAAAGATTCTATCAAAAGTTCTCAGACATTCCTAGAGATATTCCTTCTGACGTTTCTATAGATACTCTTCAGGTGTTTATTAGTATTCCTCCATGGAATCTTTTAGGAGTTTTTTCTGGCATACCCATTCTTGTGATCAATTTTTTTTTGAAGAAATCCCTGAATTCGTGAAGCTTAGTGATTTTATAAGAATACCAGGAGGAAACCTGAGAGAACTACACAAAAACTTCTAGATAACTCTTGAAGTATTTCTTGGAAAAAATCCTGATTTGCTGGAGAAATCTAACAAGAATTTTTTGCACAAATTCTATAGGCTCATTTATTGATTTCTTAATTTTAAAAATTACGAAGGAATTATTTTTTTAAAGTTTGTGTGAGATGTCTGTGAGAAACATACGATTCTCCAGAAAATTCTTCAACAAATTTTTTAAGCATTCCGCTGGAGAAGTGTCTGTCTTAATATTCTTTAAGAGAAATTCCTTCTCCAGAGTTTTCTACAGGGATTTCCACAAAAATACTGTTCTTCCAATTTAGAAGTATTTTTATGCACTCACCCAGAGGAGTTATGTGAAGATAGAATACGGTTCTCGGTGGTTATTTTAGCTGTTTGATCAGATGCATCTTTGGTAATGATGGATGCTGACCAATACGCCAAGAAGCTGCTGAAACGTGACTGTCCCCATTTTATAATTCTCAAATGTACTGGCTCATTGTGCAGCTACCTATGCAAAAAGCTGCCATTGTACCTGGAACAGTAGATCCGTTTCGATACGATCCATGGAATTTCCAGATGAAACAAAGTATCTTGGAATTGAAGCGTTTGAAAGTGTTGCATCCATCTTCCACCAGATGGCTTTTGTTGGAGTCAGTCATCAGAAGGAATTTGGAACAGTTTGCGGAGTTTGTGTTGGTTTTCTCCTTCCAATTAATTTGCCTAGCGCATTCATCTAAATAACCCGGTGACGCAATCACTTCTCCACTTCTTGAGCTATTTATTGTTCCTTATCAACAATGCGAACCGTATCTTCCAGTGAAAAGTTCCGGAATTCCCGAAAATATGCAAAATGCAAAAATGGTTCTCCTTGCATATATATGTGAGGATGATTACCTAAAACACCGGAAGAATTTCGGAGTTTCTGATTTATCAGGATGGCAGTAGTATACCAGGATAGCAGAATAGTAGGATGTCGGGATATCAGCTATGATACCAGGAAGGCGAAAAGATAACTAAGTCCCGACTCTTCCCTTGTTTAGAAAGATCATTGTGAACTTTCTGCTACTTCTTGTACTACTAATTCCGTTTAGAAAAAATATCCTTTTTGCTGAAGCGTGATGTAGGATAACCGATAAATACACTTCGGCCTATTGAGAAGATAGTTTTGTATGATCTTATCAAATTAAATGTGTTCTGATGAGTAAAGATACATTGATTTTGCATTCATCTCAATTTATTTATAAACTAATACAAAAAAGAAGTGCATAAGCACTCAGGCACATTATAAGTTCTAAAACTGCTTCTACAACACGAGATCTGAAGCAAAGATTTTTTGCCAAGATTTTTGTCAAGATTTTCTGCAGTTAAACACAGATTAGCAAGATTTTTTGGCAAAAATTAAAGATGGGAACGAAAAATAATGAGGCAACTTTCTGTACAGGAATCCCATAGGGTTTGAGCTGTTTAGTGGAATACCTGTAACTAGAAATGAGAAATTAGTATTTTCCATTTAATTCCAACTACCTTTGCTTATTTTGAGAGATACGCGTATTTCGTCTATAATGTGCAGACTTCTTCAGTGTCTCGTACTAAGTCGAGCTATTAGTATGAGACACGTAAGAAGTCTGCACATTGTAGACGAAATACGTGTATCAGTCAAGATAAGCAAAGGTAAATGGAATTGAATGGAAAATACTAATTTTTCTTTTCATTTCAAGTTACTGTGTACAGGTTGTTATTGAGATGTCTGTAATCGTCGTTGGCGCGTGCGTAGTTTTTCCTCGTAGAATCGGTGCGATGCTTGCTGTGTTTCCTCAGAGCAGCCCTTTTAACTCGTTTTAAATGTTTGAAGTCGGAATTAGACCAAGCAGGATTGGGAGGCCCACGGTTGAGTTTCTTAGGCACGAATTGATCAACGGCTTATTGCAAAATACCACACATGGTCGAAGCAGCAAAATTCGCTACAAGCCGGCTGGAAAGTTTTTCATTTCCTCGAAATCAGCATTGGTGAAGTCATAATAAACGGTTTCGATGTTGTCAAGGAAGTTGTACTTAGGATTCAACTCCAGTGTCAGTAGCAGGAGGAATAATTTCTACAGCTTTTGACAAGCGGGTTTGGAGCTTGAAGAACGGAACACAATTCTTTGAATATAGGCAAATGTAATAATCAAATGAAATAATACCGTTCATTACACATTGCTATGCTACGTCACCTTCATGTACAATCCCATCGGGTTGTTTCTTGTAGTTTTTCCAATAGTAATTCGCAGAGTAACTTCTCACCGCCAGTCCATTTTCTCATTCGCATCCTATTGCAAAGCCATCTTTGTTTGAGCCAATGTTCAAAGGCACTAATCTGTCAAGCACATCTGGTGAATCTAACCTCAAAAAATACTGTCAAGAACAACAACCACAAGGAACCAAAAAACAAAACTTCATTTTCAATTCCCAGCGTTCAAATTTGCATACAAATTGGACTGCATTAAGTTCCGTGAAAAGAGGTCCCCGAGACAGAGTCTTGAGTTGGTTATCTTTTACGTTTTGATAACTCAATTAATCGTATCGACAGACGCGCTGCGAGTCGGGATTCTGTTGTTGAATTTCGGAATATGCCAGTCAGACGCGTCATTCGGCAATAATCGGTTTGTTTGTGTTTATTTCTTTTTGGGATTGAATATCACTTGCTGGGCGAATTTGTTTTTCTTTTGACAAACATAGCTGACAACTTCATGTCACGTATGGCAAAACAACTGAAAATTGATCTGATTCGTTGCTATCCATTGCTACATAAAATATAGGCGGAGCTCGTTAAGACAATTTGAAGCAATCTAACAAGTTGGTTAATTCGATTTTTAGTTTGAATGTCACTCAATTAGCAAATACTCAATTATAAACGTCTCAACAAGCAAAAGATAACCAATGCATCACAATGGCGCCCATCAAATTTTCCATAACATGAGACACAACCTACATGTGAAAGCTATCATGGAGCTACCACTGCCATCGATCGAACAAAGTTGCGCTTCTACAGGACCTAGACCGAGATAGTTGAGTTACATTTTCTGATATGTATTCCACATCTGAAAGGAAACCACCACTTGATAGAATGCACTTTCTGAGATGAGCAGCAGGGAAGTCTTTGCCATATGGAAGGCTTTCAAGTCGTTTCCAATCTAGCAGGCTAGGGGTTGGTTGTTTCTACGTTGCAGATGGTTGTTGCAACATAAAATCCAACAGGAGGTAGGAGCCTAGGTCGAACTGCGAAGTAATACCGACCACCAGCCCATCATTCCCATTGGCTGACACACAGGGTGAGGACATGCTTACCCCTTCCAAGATGTTCGTCCTTATTTTATCGATATTTATAATCCCTTCCGCCTTGAAATTTACGGCATCCCAGTCCAAAGTGTAAAACGCAAAATTTGTCCCACCCTGTTGAGAGTGCAGCACTTACCTTACCGAGTAACCTGCCCACCCACACAGAAGCGTAAGACTGACAAGCAGCTGCGCTGGGCGAAAGCAAGACGTTTGTTAGCAGGACGTGTAATGTTTCATTATCCGGATAACGATGATGAATCTTATCGCTGTCACACGCAGCACCATTGCCACCCGGAAACACACCGCCACCAGAAGACTTTGAAGCGTTATGAACGACGGAGCAAACAACGATTACTCAAGGATATGGTAGATGAACACTGTTGACGCTGAATTTGCCATCCGAGTCAGGAGGGGGAGAGGGAGAGGGGGGGGGTCGATCAACGCAGGACAGCAAGCGTGTTGTCACTTCACTCTGATGCTTGGAACCCAGCCAACCGTTGTCGCCAGACCTTCAGGCAAATCATTGTAAATGTGTACCTAAATGGATACACCCGGCTTCCACGGTTCCACTTCCACGACAGGATGCTTTTAACGGTATAACGATCGGACTATAAATTTTATTGTTGAAACGAGGATAACTTTATTAGATTTTCAATTATAACGTTTTTGTTGCGCAAGAGTGTCTCTCCCTCGGCGAAGATGGTGTGAATGTTTCTTCGAAGTAAATATGCCTGCATCATCTCCACCACCACGTCATGATCATGGGAAGACATTCACCACTGAGAAGAAGGGGAGCATTTTAATGCGGAACTCGTTCATCGTTTTACCGTTACAAGTGATATTAGTTTTTGTTGTTGAAAGAAATGGCTACAGAAAAATAAAAACTCACGAGCCCATTCGTTGTTTTCAGCAACGAAGCTGATTCTTACAAAGGACTGTTTCAAAAACATACTGGCAACACATTTTTTTTCTAATAACAAGAAAGCAAAAACACAACAAAATGCTAAAAAAAACAACTGTATCATTCAATTCAAATCTTCCTTTCAAAAATTACAAGGTACAGTCCCATTGGGTTGTTCGGAATGATGACGTTGGACTACGCAACTAAATCTAAAGGGTGCTTCGATCAAAATTTGGTCGACTTAAACTGAGCGCATTTCCTTTCATCGTGCATTCTACAATGTGTGCACATCTGATTTGAAGGTGTACGCATGCGCCGTCATGCCTCTATTTGGTGCCGAGGTTGACATTTCACTTGTCCGGATACGTCGAACGAAGAGAACGCAACGCATCAGGACTCTGACGTGCATAGCGAAAGTCGCAAACTACTCTCACGCCAAGTCGGTGAAATTGGCGAGTGTCGGCTAGATCAACTATTACCAATCCTATTGAAAGCGTTACTGGTGCAACGTTATGTTGTACAGCCAAAAAGCTGGATCGGAGAAATCGAAAGCCGGCCGGCCACGTGCGGCGACAAAAGAGTTGCCCGCTGTCTCGAGCGGAACTAACCTCTCCGTCCGAGATGTCGCAAAGCTGGAAGTGACGCCTGAACTGTGGACAGGCTCAAAAACGAGCTGGACTGTCGACTTACAAGAAAGTGGTGACTCCAAATCGCGACGATAAACAAAACACGTCGGCCAAGCACGATCGCGAAAGTTGTACAGACGAGTGCTGACGAAGTTTGATTGCGTGGTACAGGAAGATGAAAATTACGTCAAGGCGGAATTTAAACAGCTTCCTGGACAGGAATTTTTTACGGAAACTGGACGGGAAAGGTGGCAGATATTTTCAAGCACGTTAAACTGTCAAAGTTTGCTAAGAAATCTCTGGTGTGGCAGGCCATCTGTACCTGTGGCTTGAAGAGCAACGTTTACATTGCGACCGGAACCGTCAACCAGGAAATTTATCTGAGCAAGTGCCTACAAAAACGTCTACTGCCTTTCCTGAAGCGACACAATTGTTCCGTTCTATTTTGGCCGGATTTGGCATCTTGCCATTACGGAAAAAAGGCCATGGAGTGGTATGCTGCCAACAACGTTCAAGTGGTGCCCAAGGACAAGAACCCTCCCAACACGCCAGAGCTCCACCCAATCGAACAATATTGGGCAATCGTCAAGCGGAACCTTAAGAAGACTCAAAAAGCTATTGTGAGCGAGAAACAGTTCAAGGCAAACTGGTGTTCTTCGGCGAGTAAAGTGGACATGGAGACTGTACAAAATCTTATGGCCCGGCAAATTCGCATTCGGTAAAAAGGAAGGTTAGCTGAATATTTCGATCTTTGATCGACTCACACACTGTTTGACGCATTACTGTTTGACCAAATTTTGATTGGAGCACCCTTTAAGCAATTTTACAATGCGTTATTCTTTGTAAATATTAACCTTTTCAGGTATAAAATTTTTCAAGCATTATTAAACAAGGTACTCAATCTATTCTGATAAAATTGCTGCTCAGTAACATGGACATGATTTAAAAAGTAGGTTATATTTCTTTGAGATATGCTAGGTCGTCCAAACTGTCCTGGATTTTAGAACTTAAGGTCTTCATTTGAGACAGAAGCTTTATCCGCTTTGTAATGGTATGATATACATTCATACATATTCAATGAATGAATTTGTGTACACTGAACGAAATTTATATAAGGACAATCGAAAATCACACCTTGACGAAGGCATGCATGGTGACTTGGTTTCTTTCGATCTCTCTAAGGCCTACGACCGTGCGTGGCGTTTCCCATCCTCAAATCTCTTGAGGAATGGGGAATCAAGGATCACATGGGTTGTTACGTCCAAAACTTCTTGGAGGACAGAAGATTTCGAGTCAACATCGGCAACAGCCGCTCGGAAGTGAGATACCACGAAAACGGTATCCCTCAAGACTCTGTCCTTGCTCCAACTCTTTCCCTCATCTGTATGCAATCCCTGTTCAAACATATTCCTCCAGACACCCACATTTTAGTATACGCAGACGACATCATTATCATAACATTCCATAGCTACAAATCCATCACTCGCAAAATAATTCAATCCGCAGTCAATAGCGTCTCAAACTGGGCTGATGAACATGGTTTCTCCATATCTCCCGAAAAATCCCAACTCCTTCATATCAGTAATACCTCTAAAAAACTTTCCCAGCTTCCTGAAATCACCCTTAACCAGAACATAATTAAAGCCACAAAAATTCCTCGAAATCCTTGGCATATTCCTTGACCGAACCCTCAGGTCTCGTATCCATGCAGAGTACATCCGTAAAACCACCATTAAGAGACTTAATGTCATCAAGGCTATAGGTACCAGGTTACCGAGTGCCCACAGGAAAACTATTGCACAAGTGGTCAACAGCTGGTTGATACCGAAAATGTTTTATGGCGTGGGCCTCTACACTGAAAGTTAATTTTAGTTTATATTACAAAATCGAAAGTAATACTCACTAATCTATTCGTTGTTTTCAGCAACGAAACTGATTTGTTCTTTTTATGAAGATACATTCGTAATTAATTGCACGCGCAACTTTCAAAAGCACGAAGCTTTTGTTGACACAGAAAGAACATTCGTACATTGTACAGAAACAATACAAAGAGCTACGAATATTTTGTCACAAATTAAAAAGAAACGTCTCTCTGGTGGTTGCATGAAGGACTGACAGATCTACTTTATCGATTCAAAATGTAATTGACAAAAAAAGCGCAACCACATGGAATTGTACAGCGTTTTTTTATTGTTTCAGACATGGGATTCGAACCTGAATGTTTGGAAAGTGCCGATTCTAAATCCGTGGTTGATCTCACTAGGCCACGCTGACTCGTAAGAACAATCTTGATTAATGAGCATGAAGTTATAGCTCACGAAAGCGCTTTGATTTTTATTTTGGGATAGATAAACTATTTCCGCCCATACCAGCAGAAACACCATCATACATGAGTACGGTATAAAAGAGAAACAGCGATTGGCTGGTCATCACGAAGTTCATTTCGTGCATTTTACAAAAAGGTGTAATGATAGCATTTCACCAGATAAAAAGCAATATGAATGTTTCATACAATATACGAGACATTTGTTCTATGTACATAATCCATGTTTACGAAGCAGCGTGGAAGCTACTCTACAAAAATAAATTTTCAGTGTATAGCCAAGGTGATGATAAAATCCACCAAAAATTCCGCCCCTTTTACAACAAAGCATTCCGATATTCCCTCGGCGCCTTCGTTACCAGCCCTATCCTTTCCATAATGGCCGAATGTGGCCAACTTCCTTATGACTACCGCCTTGCAAACATTCTTGTGTATAAAGCCACCAGGTGGCTTAGTCTTAATCGCAATAAAAATGTCCCGTTAATCCATAGAGCTTATATCATTTTTCATTCCCTTACAAATCATATCCTTTTCCAAACAGCCGTTCAAATTAGACCCAAAATCAGACCTTGTAACCAACCCTCACCACCAATTGATCTTTTCTTACTCCAAATAGTCAGAGCTGGAGATTCCCCATCAAAAATCCAAGCCAACTTCATCAAACTCCGTAACGATAAATATCCCCACCATTACCATGTGTACACCGATGGATCTTTATCTAATGGTAAAGCCGGGTACGGCATTTCAAGCGATTCATCCCTTCCCAACAACAGCTCTTCTCTACCCTCTATATGTTTCATTTTTAGTGCCGAAGCCTTTGCTTTAATGAAAGCTCCCAATTTAGAATTTCCATTGAGTATCTCCTTCGTAATCTTCAGCGACTCTGCCAGCTGTCTCAAGGAATTGAATTCTTCATATGTGAAACATCCCTGGCTCCAAGAAGCGGAGAGACTTTCTCCGGAGAATCGAGTCGTTATCTGCTGGGTTCCAGGTCATTCTGGAATCTTTGGCAATGAGAAAGCGGACCGATTAGCCGGGGATGGTCGCGAATTGGTCCCAGAGGATGTATCCATCCCAGCACAAGACGTGTCAAAATGGTCCACAGAGGCAACTCAGCTGGAATCAAAAGTGGTTCAATAGTCGAAATTTTGCCCTTTGAATATTAAAAAGCTCATACTTTTTCCTGGCCCAATAATAATAACCCCCTATACAAACGCACAATTACACGCCTGGTCTCATCCGCCTCACACATTGTTATATCATCAACAGAGAACCCCCGACTACATGTTCCTACTGCGGTATCCCAATTTACATCCAACACATCCTTATTGATTGTCCCATATTCCAAGAAGAACGATTGGCTACGAATATGAGCGGCACCCCGAAGGAGACATTGCATTGTCCCCTTCCAACGAAAGAAACCTTATACAGTTCCTCAATAGTACCGGTTTGATCGACGAAATTTAGAATTTCAGCGAACAGGGACGAATGACCTCAGAGGTTAAAGTCCCTCTATGAAAACAACAACAACAACAACAAGTCAGTGTCAGTTTATGTTTATACCTAGAAGAGAAAACAAGAAATAAAGAGAAGAAATTAAGCAGCAAAAGTATTCTTTCTGCATTCCGAACAAGACAGTCCACCCGAGAAGTCCGCTAGGCAATCCACCCAAAGAAGAAGAGGCGATCCAACCAAGACAGTCCATCCAAAAGAAGGCTTTCACCTCAAAGCTGTGTTTCAGGGCGCTGTGAGTTGAATTTTTTCTACAAGATAGTCACCACCCGCTCTTGCGAGAGCATCCTAAAAAAGTTGAATTGCGACACAGTTTTGAGGCCGAAAAGTTACCTTTCCCACTGGAGCCTGGCTAGCGCTCCAACAGTTACTGTTACAATTGGAGACCTTATGTTTTAAATGCCTTAGAACTTACAAGATTATCCTATGACTACTGTGGAAGTTTAAAAATATTCATTGAAGATTTATGAATAGTTATCGTAATTTTGTATAACCCAAGAGGCTACGGCTATTACTGCATATCTTAAGTTCTGAACTCAAGTCAGTTTTTATGAACTTGAACATCCCAAGATAATCTGATAATGGCTGGTGACCTTACAGAAGGTAACACTGAATGTGTTTGAATGCATATCGTCACCTTCCATAGGTTATAAAACTTATGTTACGACAGTTGATCCTAACTTCTGAACTCAAGGGCACGTTAGGTGACCTAGAACAACCAGAGATATCTCATTATACATGGTTACCGTCCAGAAGACTCACTTAAATTGATAAAATACATATTGTTACTTTACTTGGTGCAGAAAGCTGCAGCTACTGATGTAGATTTTCAGTTTGAATTCCAGGATAGTTTGGATAACTTAGAAGATTTTTTTCATAATGTCTGTCGGTCTTGCAAGATATTCATTGAATTTGTTCCAATACACAGCGTAGCCCACAAAGTTTTTGTTGCAACTATAGGTCCTGATCTCAAGGATAGTTTAATTAGTCCCAAGTTTCAAAAATGATGTAAATGAAACAGATTGATGTTTATTTTTGCATTATTCTAAATATTGTATCCAACATGCTTGCGGGCATCAAATGGTGAGTTGACAACATCTAAGGAGAGTGCGACCGACCTCCGGTCCTCACAAGTTCCTACCTCACGCCTCCACGAGTCATATGATCACAAAAGACTGCCAGCTGAAACATGGAGACGCTGGTTAAAATAATTAAAATAAAATAATTTAACATTTAAAATTAATTTTTTTTCTCATGGCAATCATACATTGTCTAAATTTTCTGGTTCATAATGGATGCGGAAGTTTGTCTACAATTGCAACAAAACAGCAGTCGGCACAGATGTAATTTTCAGTTCATATTATAATATCCCTCGACTTTATATTATCATAAAGGACATTGTTTATTCATAACCATTATCAATCTTCTTTATGACCATCATTATCATTTTTATCATAACTTTTGATTTCGGGATTTATATTTTAACATTTTTTTTTTTAAATAATTTCTCCTAATAGGTTACATATACTTTTAATTATTATGTCTTATATGTCCAATTATGGTTTAGAAGTATTTAGTTGAACAAAAGAAGCTGCGACGGAATCTATGGTAGGCTTTTGCACTTATTACCTAATGTATTTTTCAATTCCGGTTTGCAAATGGACCTTTTAACAAATCTGAGCTGTTTGCCATTCGGATAGTGTCTGATGTTATAGTTCTATTTTTGACAGTTCTGTATCATAACTCACAATATCATTATATTTGATGATATTGTTGTTTTATTTTACTTCTTAGATAATTAAAAAATTGTTTGTTGTTTTTATATGTCCATTTGTCTGTAACTCCCTTACACAGGAGCAATAATTATTAGGCCAGCAAAAATAAAAACGTATTGCTGTTATAAAATCAACATCAAGCAGCAAAAAGTGACCATGGCAACAGTTAATTAAAATGAATAAATGTTATTTTTGAATAATTTAACAAACTTTTTTAGGATACACCTCAAATCAAGATGTTGGGAAATTGCTGCTATCGCTGAAAACAAACGAAAACGTACATATGCGCGAAGCCACAGAACTCTACACTTTAACACTTTACAACATTTCTTATATTTCAGGATCGACCGAATGTAGATCATATAACTATAATAGATAAGAATGCTTGTAGTATTTTTCATTTACATAAATATATACACTATTATATAAATATTTCATGGGAATGGGAGGGACCGTCAGGGCACCCGGTTGAAGCACTCTGGATGGGGAGAGTGGAAATGCCAACTCCTCATTGCTAAAAGTTTGTGAATAGAGGGCGGGCCCTTCTCCTCATGTTCGGGCGGGCATCCTCATGTTAGATAGCTTGCTCTTTTGACCAATTGTTCAATCATGTTGTTGGAAGGAGATTCTTTATATCCCTGTGGATACGTATGAGTGATGTTGCCTACCGATCCACCCAACCCCTTTTTGGCCCTTCATACAATGGCATGATTAGGATAATCAGTGGTAATTAAAGCTTGATTAAGTCTAACAGCGAGGAGAGCTCACTGCTGTCGGACTTAGTTTCCGTGCTACAATGGGTGGTAGTACATATCATCATACATCATACATACGAGAACCTTCTGACCATTCTGACCCTCCACGAAGGACTTAACAGAGATGCTCAAATCTTCGCCGATGACGTTGAAGTTAAATTTACTACGACGGGAAATAAACCCTGAGGTTCAAAATCTTGATAATCAAGCTAAATCAGCCCCTTTTCACATATGTTTCGTCATCGATTAAAACGCAAGTAAACTGTTGTTGCATCAGTCGATAGTATTACTGTTGACAGATGAGCACTTTGAATGTAGGTAGGCACCGACTGATAGTTTTATGCATGAATGTGTGAGTGCATCATAAGCATTTCCAGTTTAATTTCAATACAGTCCTTATTGAGGAGCCTGCTCTGTACTCAATCAATAGTGCGGAGCATATGATGACACTGAGAAAAATAGTAGAGCATTGTAAAAATGCTATTCAAAGATCTACAAAGATCTTTTCAATGGAAATATCTGCCTCCAGACTCCGTTCTTCTGCACTCTATCCACCAAGGATGGTTCATTACACCTTTCGCTTAAAAACTCCGGGCGCTCGCAAGTCATCCTCAGGATTTGACCCCGTCTCATGCCCCCTCATGTAGGGAACAATAAGAGTTTACACATGATACACTCCACACGGGAGCTAAGTCTGTTTGACCGCAGTTGCCTGTGGAGCCCATAGTAGGCACGGCATCCACTGATAATACACTCCGTGTCATAACTATAGAACCACTGAGTTTTTTTTTTTTCGAGATGTCTTGGATTAATTAGTAATTTTTCGAAATAAGTACCACAGAATAATAGATACTTGTTGCCTTTTTTACTGTAGAATTTGCGACTGTAAGCATATTGTGTATGGCTTTTTAATAAAAGATTCATAAAAATTATATGTTCCTTAACTATAGAACCAGTTCAAAATTTATTTTTCTTTTAAAGATTTCAAGGATGTTTACCTGAAAATCAAAATGTTAATAATGAGTAGTTTCCCTTTGTTCTCAAGCAGATCAAGCAACCTATTCGGCATACTCTGATTTAAGTTATGGCAAGAAGATACTCGTATTCCTTGATAAGACGACTTGTTTAAGGTCATGAACGCTTGCGTTCTGCTTGTTGTCTGCAAATACTTCACGTACGATCAATCCCCACATATTCTCGATCGGGTTTTGGTTTCTAGAACAAGCTGGCCATTCCATAGTTTTAACTCCATGTTTGTTGAACCACGCCATAGTTGCTCTACTTGTATGAACTGTAGCATTATCTTGCTAAAATGGATAGCCAACTCGACGATGTTGCCGTAAGAATGGTAGCAAATGACTTTGGAGTATCTCAATGTTCATTCTGGTGGATGGAAAAGCAAACTACACCGTTCCAGTTTGACAAAATGCTCCCCAAGCCATCAAACTACCACCACCCAAATTACGAGTCGGAAAGTACAGTGCTCCTTTCTTAAGGCCCTCCAGTACGAACAAATTCCATCTGGGCCATCCAGAGCTTTTCAATGTTCGATATATTGTAGAACATGAGACGAGACGTCAAGTCTGTTTCATACTTTTGAGTGAGTTACTTCCGGGCTGCAAAATGGTGAGTCGACAAATGTGATGGAGCGTGCGTCCCCGCAACATAGCTCTGGTCCTCACAAGTTCCTACCTCATGCTTCCACGGGTCAAGAGATGACAAGGACCGCCAGCTAAGGGTTGCGTACTTAGCTGGTAGTGCAGCCTGGGCACTGTCGTCCTTCTGACTTCAGCTAGATTGAGGAGGTGCGTGCCGAGCGTCTGTCCACCAAGGAGGTGCGGCTCAAACAGCGGCTGAGTAGGAAACGCTGTATCTCGTCAGCTATACCTTAGGATGCAGTCCCACCAACGCAATGTAGCCAGCGCGGTAAGATAGCATGCTGAAGTTCTTACTCTACCCCGAAAAATGTAAGTATTCTTTATTTCTGTGAGATGGTTTCATCATTTATGGCCCACAACTATCTCATAAGGAATCAGTAGAAATTTGCAGCATACTAGTGCAAATGAAAATCACAAATTTATATGTGTAACATCCCATCTAAAGTATCAGTTTATGCCGTGAAATTTTCAGCTTTGTCTAACTTTTATCCATCATCGTATGCTAAAAATGTACTACCGTACCCTGCAAGGCAGCTATATAACTGGGCGATTCCTGCCAGGCTTTTGGCTCAAATGCATCGAAGGATTCGTCCACTGGACAAGGGTTCATGAAGTCACTAATCCTTGTCATGCGAGACACGCTATGCTCCCAGCCGTATCCAAAGGTCCTCACTGAGCATCACTGTTTCACTGCTACATGGAAGCGCTTGGTACGGTAGGTCTATTCTCTCAGAACAACCTTGACTCAGAAGTAGTGCTGCAGCCATAGGTAATCCTTGAACTCGCTCGGTGAGTTCTTGAATCCACATCTGCATCACATCACGACGCAGAATCTGCGCCTGAGTTCTCTGGAGGACAAGAACCACTGATGTTATCCCAGAAACCATCAATTTCCAGTGATCCAACGTTCACCGTAGCAGCTGTCGCTAGTGCGAGCTGAGAACTAGATATGACCCTTCGAAAGGTACCTGCAGTTTGAACATACTCTCCGGTATTTTTTTAATTACGGGCGACTCCTGTACGTTTGCTATTCACCCTGTCGCTATCGGAGACCACCTTTCCGGATATATGAAAGTTGTCTACGGTCTCTTCCATACACAAAACTGAAAACATCCATAATGTAAAGAATTACCGACCTATTTCAATTCTTTGCTGCTTGACCAAGACGCTTGAACCCTTGATTCACGAGAGAATGTATTTTGCTGATAAGGAGTGTATCGAAAATAAGCTATCCACAAACTTTCTCTTATGCTGAATTATGTTGAAAACCGATATTTTATTCATACAAAAAAATTGATCCTTTATTGTACGAGGTTAAACTTGAACATAATGAAGACCGATGAAATTCGTTATTCATTCACGAATTTTCGAACTTTGATCATGCTCTTCATCAAGTCCGGACAAGTGTTGCATCGCATGTCTTGGACCTTGAGTCAGATCTTTTGAACTCCTGCATGTAGCTGCTTACTCTTCACGATTGCCCAGTAACGTTCGATGGATCGAAGCTGAGGGCAATTTGGTGGATTGATATTTTTCTCAACGAAATCTATACCCTTTTCCGCAAGCCAATTGAGAGTGGTTTTGGCATAGTGAGCCGACGCTAAAACCGGCCAAAACAGTGAAGGTGTACTATGCTTCTTATATAAAGGCAACAATCTCTTCTGGAGACACTCAGATCGATAGATTTCTGCATTTATAGTTCCGGTAGTGTAAAAAATTGTTGACTTTAAACCACAGGAACATATTGCTTGCCATACCAGTACCTTTCGACCGAATTTCTCCACTTGAATCGACCTGTCCGCATCGCTCACATCCTCCCCAACGACGGCAGTAAAGTATTGTGGACCTGGAAGGGTTTTTGATTCCTCCTTTACATAGGTCTCATCGTCCATCAAAACGCATGCACCCGGACGCTGCAAAAGACGCGAATACAATTTCCGGGCCCTTGTTGCTGCTCGCTTCTTCTGTTCTGCACTTTGTTTCGAGATTTTCTGCTTCTTGTAGGTCTTCAGGTGGTTTCGCCTCTTCATACGCTGGATCATTCCGACACTCGTTCCTGCTTTTTTGGCCAAATCACGTATTGACATTGATTTGTTCTTCATGATTAGAGATACCACTTTCTGCTCCAGTTTCGGGTTGGAAGAACCGGGTTTTCTGCCCCTTCCTGGTAGCTCATCCAAAGAATAGTGTTCCCCAAACTTATTAATGATGGTTTTAACACTCGCATGATGAATTCCAAACCGCTTCGCCAATTTTCGTAAGTAATACCCTTCTCACTTAGCCATGTGTCCAGAACATTAATTTTCACTTCCTTTTCAATACGCGACATTTTGAAAACGCAGAATTTGAACCGCACAAACAAGTAAACAAAAGAAAGCTGACAGTCAAACGCACAGCATGCAGTGTTCAGAGCATAAAAAACCATCACAAAACATGCGTACAACGCAAATGTATGTGAATAGCTTATATTCGATACACTCCTTAAGCCTACCATCTCGCAATATCAGCACGGCTTCGTGAAGAATCGGTCAACTGCTACAAACCTAATGGCATTTGTTAGCGCACTGAACTCCAGTTTGGAAAAGCGCTGCCAAGTTGACAGTATTTACGTAGACTTTTCCAAAGCGTTTGATAAAGTACCTCACGAGGAGATGAGTGCGATGAAATGTAACGTTGATAAGTTTCAGTAAATCTAAGAGGCAACTGATATACGATTACGGAGTAAACGGCATCAAATTGGACCGTGTATCTTCAATTAAAGACTTGGGAGAAGTTATGGACTGCAAGCTAGGCTTCAACAAACACATCACTGCAACCACTGCTAAGGCTTTTGCCATGCTTGGATTCATACGCCGAATTGCATCCGAGTTCCGTGATGTGTATGCATTGATGGCACTTTATTGTTCGCTCGTTCGGAGTGTTCTTGAATATGCTGTTCAAATCTGGACCTCATTACGAAACTCATATTACTCGTTTTGAAAGAATACAACGTTGCACGTATTGAAAGAATACAACTTCGTACGTTTCGCTTTACGGCGATTACCCCGTGGAACGATCCGGTTAGGCTGCCCCTGTATGAACATCGACGCCAATTAATAAGATTGGAATCACTGCGCCAGCGGCGTATGTACTTACAGAAAATGTTCGCGTTCAATTTACTAAGCAACCGAATTGACTGCCCAGATCTTTTGCAGCAGGTGAACTACAGTTATTTTGGACTCCTAGACACCGGACGTTGTTCGGATAAATCACCCGCTTGAAACGTGTTTTGATTTGTTGAATGCTGTTGAAACGTTCGATTTTAGTATAAGTAGAGACCGTTTTGAAACTAGTATTAGGCTTATTTTTAGCTTATTTTAGATAGGTTTAGTAAATAAATAAATAAATACAAATCTTTGTCGAAATAATCAATGGTCATCTTCGGCCATCCATAAATTTATCTAATCAAATCTGTGGAAATGGCTAAGTTTTGATGCGGCACAGATTACGAACATGAGGAATCGGATGTTAATCTCGTTTTTCTATCTTCTTCAACACGGCAGCTAATCAAGCTAGACGCATTACACGGTGGCTACGTCATCAATCAAACCTTAATACACCGTCGCACAGTTTGGATATACCCAGAATCAGGTTGGTTATCCCTGCCGTTCAGTTCAGCTATGGGCGCGTTCTATCAACTTGGTCAGGGCAGATTTCATGTGTGAAACTGCCTTCAAACTGCCTGGACCAAACGAACAGCTTGTAAGGATCACTGACGATGCGATGGGGTTCATTGCCCTTATTTTCCTAAATGAGGCACGTAGTAAAATGTCTCTTGTCTTCTATCAATAAACGTGATAGAATTGAGTAAACGCGTGAAAACTCATCGGGAATGATCTCTTATATGCATCCGTCGAACCATTTTGAACGGCCGTTGTGAGAATATCACCATGAATATCTCACATGCGCATTGCATGTCACCAATTACTAATGACTGAGTTTGCTTCAAGCATCGGTTGTGAACGGTTGTTTCAATGTTTTATTGCGCAATATTTTGCTTTCGGGCATGGCGCGTTTAGTATTTTTTTTGATTATTTATTGTTCGGCAGCGTGAGTTTACTAACTGTAAGGAATCATAAATATGATCACCTCATATATCAAGGAGAAGTCTGATCCACCAAGCCTTACCCTATTAACATTAAAAAAATATCTTCCTGTGACCATTGTGGGGATGCAGAGGTAAACTCGGTTCCTAAACAGATAACTAACATTCCTTCCCTATTCCCATCTGATTGCTAGGACGTGGCAGGCGTCGTTATCGATTATTTGTAAAATCCTGATCGCTCTTTATCTCGCCGCCTGTCAACCGACTGGAGCACTACGCGAAACCGTCCGAACTGCACAACCATCTACACTTGACTTCAGGTTAACGCGGTTGCCGAACCTAAACACACATGCATAACTTCGTGTTTCCCGAACAGCTGTCATGTTCTGTTACAGGCACAGGGTTACCATCTCTACTGGTTAAACTAAACCGTTACAGATAACATTATTTTATCCATCGTTACATTATTATAGAAATTGAGTCACTGAAACGTGTACAGTGAGAATGGTTGGTTACTTCCAGCCCCGTTCACTTGATTCATTGTGCTATTTCATTGATTCTGATCAATCACGGAGTAGCAACCATTGATACGTGCAGTCAGTCAAGCCAGGCTAAGCTAAGCTAAGCTATCCCATTACCTCGAGCAATGCCACGTGCCAAGTACGTCGTGGTATAAGATCTGCATCACAGCTGAAACACCAGAATAACCACTACGCGATTGTGAAGGAGCTTGGATGTGGACCTGGTGGATCCCGCAAAAGTTTTTCAGATTCAAATTGTTACCTGTTTTGAACCTACATCAAAGTAAGATTTAATTTATAAATGAAGAACGGTATACCGCTCTAACCAACGTTACTTTTAGCAAAGCTTTCTAACACAAGGTAATTGATTACTTACTACCACAAAATGTACTAAATATCCACTACACAACATTTCACGGGGTAACGGAGGGACAATCAAGGTATCCAAGTGAAAGGATTTGGATAAGGAGTATGAAACTGTTTCCTCCCAATTGTAACATTTCGCGGAACAAGGGCGGGCTCTTCGATTCCATCTATTGGGTTTATTCTGTCAATCAAGGGATCGATTCTTGTACTGTGAGTGTGAACTTGCTTTTGGGAGGAGATCCTTGCGAGTAAGTGCCTCTACACACTTATCTGATATTGGGATAATAATTATAAGCTTTAAAACGATCAAAACCTGCCGGTCAAAACGCTCGAACATAGATGTTCGGATTCGTTCACAAAAAAGACATTTTTGGATCGCGCAAATTCTTATATTTTGCACAACATTTACTACCGTACATGATCGAATGCTTAAAAATCTATCTTGACAAAAGAAGCTACACATAATGAGGCCCCGGCGTGGGTACACTCTTCAGCGGCGAGTCAAAGTCCGTCTCCATCGGTTCGGGCAGCGGCTCGTGGTGGGTGGCCATTACCCGTTTCTGCAGATTCTCGTACAGTTTGTGTACGTTCTCGTGGTGCTGGGCGTTCGGCTGCAGGGCCTTCATCAACGTCTGCAGTCGACCCTGGGGCAGCTTGTTGTGCACGTACCAAAGCAGCTTCAGCATGTGCCGCGTTACGTTGTCCCGTGTCAGGCCAGCGAACAGGAACTCATCGAACAGCCCTGTGCAATAGTCTTCGTTTGCGAATTCTTCCGACATCGGAATCATCAGAGCGATCAGGGAATGTAGGAACGGATCCTCGTAGGCTCGGTCATCTTTGCAAGATGCCAGGATAGCCATCACCCGAAGGATTCCAACACGATCCTTCTGGCGTGCCGTGTGCAAGGTGTAATACATGGCGAGAATAGAAGCGACGGCACTTTCCTGAATGTAGGCTTCCACTGCATCTGGAGCCGGTCCGGAGTGTTCGATCGTCGTGATGGCACTTTCGCGCTCGTCTGGAGGTAGTTTGGCGTGCAAGTTACGAACCTGATCATCAACCATCAGTGACATCAGTGCCGGTAAAAACTTGGTCACCACCTGACTGTCCAGCTTGGGTTCCTTGAAATCCTGTGAATCAATCATTATCCAAGCAGAAAGCCCCAATGCCAACATTCTCAACAGCAGAATCAAAATTGTGTTGTCCCGCGGAAGACCTTCGTTGTTGATAAGATGCTGCAAAATTTTAATAGCCGAAGTCGCCAGGAAATTGATGGCATACGGATCACACAATGTCATGGAGAGATCGCCTAGGACTTGTTCCTGTCCACGTTTGATGTTGTCCAAGAAGCCCTGCAGTTCACGAGATCGTTTGATATCAACGTTTTTCTCACGGATACAGGCATCCAAGCACCACGTAAACTTGTGACAAGGATCCACCGAGATGATGTCCTGCACTTCCAAATCGTGCAATGCCATCAGCAGTTCTGCTCGCAAGGTACAATAGTGTACATTCCTTGTTCTCAAAAACAACGTTCGCAAAAATTGCAGCACCATATCGTACAGTTTGACGCTGTTTCCAATCATATGTGCCAGCTTCTGTACTACCTCCCCTTGTCTTCGGACCTTTGGGGTGGGTGTAAAGAACAAGTTGTTCAAATTCATGTGATCGAACAGAATGTGCTCCTTCTCTCGGATGTACTGCGACAACAGTGGAGAAACTTCATCGCCAAACAACGACTGGTTGTCCCGCCAGATCTGTCGTTTAACTTCAGTATCCGTGTCTTGATACAACTCCCGATCGCGAACCAAGATTCTCAAATACTTATCATCGATGTGGCTAGTGTTCCGCAGGATACACATTACCACCGGTCGTAGCGCTTTGACTCTCACCACCGGGAAACTTTTCACCAGCAGCTCCTTCAGCTTGCGGTCCCGTTCGCGTCCTTCCTTAGCACCCACCTCGTTGATGTGTGCAATCAGTTTGTCCCGGAGTTCCTCCAGAACCGAGGTGTGGAAATCGAGCCGCCGAACACCGTGCAGATCCAGCAGCGGAAGCATCGGTCGCAGCGAGGGCAGCAGAATTCCATTCTCCAGCTGGAAATTTTCAATCGCTTTCAACGGATCGTCACAGCAGGATAAACTGGAATTGGGTGGTGGTTAAATGTGAGTTCATTGGATCCAATAGAATTATTAAATATAATAAATATAAATAAAAAATTTTGACTTACGCGTCTCGCAGATAAGCTTGACCGGGAACATTGACCTCCTCCAGACCGGTGCCGGGGAATTTCGGCGGTACAGACATTTGAAAACAGTGAACGGTGTTGTTGCGGGAGTTTTTAGATTTTAGATAAGAAAGAACGGCGTTTTTTGACGAGTTAAATAGTAAACATATGCCGAAAACAACTTACGCTGTTCAAAGTAAAACAATCGCCACTATTACCTCTTCGTCGCGACGACGTTAGTCGGAGACGAATGAAGTACTTTACGCTACAAGGGTCAAGCTACGACTGAATCAAGCAAAACAGAGCAATTGGGAATTTTGGAAAATTTTAATAAATTTTGACTTGATCACAAAAAACTTAAACACGTTTTCAAACTAACACTACACTCCGACAAATAATCTTAAGAATTTCACATGGTTCAACTTATGACGACGCTTTGAAATTTCATGAGGCTGACTTATGAATGAATTTTGTTTCACACGAGGTTATTCTTGTACGTCATTAAGCTTTCCTGATTACAAGTGTTGATAAATAATAGTGGGCAAGGCACTGGACCCATAACCTCAACGTTCAAGGTTCGAATCCGAGGTTGCTCCATATTTTTATTTTTCAACATCATTATATTTCATAAAAGCAAATTTATGAAAATACATACTGAATTCTATAGCAGATAATCATAATGGAATCTAATGAATATCGAAAGTTTATTTCGCTGAGTGTAGCAAGCAAATTCCTTTGAATTCCACTAAAAAAAAGCTGCTCATTTGTCAAACAGGCAGGGACTTGGAAATCTATCATGACATATTGAACAATATCTTGGCAGACTGCCACCGTTTCGTGAACAAAGAATCGCAAACTAGTTCAGTGATGTACCGTCTGAATGTTCGAAGCGGATGATCCATATGCTTGTACATTGTACACACTAATCAATGATGATCGCTGAAAATCGGTTTTAATGATCATACACAGCTTTGGAGCGCACGTGCCTTTGTTCCTTCTATCCATTGGTCATTTATCCACAATGAATGTAGAGAGGAACAAAAGCGACGAATGGTACCATAATGTAATGTATACATAATGAGCTGTGAATTGGTCGTCAGGACACAACGGAGCAAGCAAAGAACGAGGCACAATTTACGAACAATGTGGCATATTGGAACTGGATTTATGGTCAAAAAACAAAATTTGAGATTTAGCGCAGGATTGAGACAAAAAATTTTACGTTTATAGAAAACAGGAGTTCATGTAAATGTGACAAGCTTGAAAATAATAAAATCAAAAATACGGGGCAAGGAGGGTGGGAGGTTTTTCCGAATTTTCTTAAATTGTGACGTAATGTCCTATTCAATTATGAGACTATTCATATTTTGTGTCTTTTTAGTAAATATCGGGCTATGAATGAGTAGGTTAGATGGAGACGCTCAAAACACCTCTTCTTTCGTATTACTATCCCTTTTTTTCACGTCGAAAAGTTACTCAATCTGTTCGTAAAAAGCGGATCTACTCAATTTTTGACTAGATCCACTTTCTACGAAAATTGAGTAACTTTACGAAAGAAAGAGAGGGTGTTTTGAGCGTGTAAGTGAAATGCGAGAAAGGCCTTTCGTAAACATAAGATCATGGCAAACAGTCCGGCAGAACGATAGTGTGTCCTGTGCGTAGTAAATAGTATCCAAACGCCTAATGCAGAAACAGAAAGTGTTTCGAGGCTTTAGGGATTACTTATAGGATTTGTTCGACAAGCTGTAGAACCTTCAAAGGGGCGTATTTCGATATATTAACCAAGCTTTAACCAATCAATAGTTGGTTGAAGTTTTTCTTCATGAACCATTCCAGATTCAACTGTAATTCTTCTCGAGACATCAGAAGTCAACATATCTCTAGTTTCTACATATGCTAAACAATATAAATTGTCAACTTTCTGAATGACGTGTCCTAAATTTGTTGCTTGTGCCTAGCCCCAATCATAGAAAAAACAACATTTGAAAAGCGGCGTATTTTTTAGAAAAACTTCAATAACTACTGATTGGTTGAAGCTAGCGGGCATAAGTATGGCGCAAAGCTATCGCGTCTTTGGAAGTTCTAAGGTCCGTCGGAACACAACTGTATCGGTGAACATTGGAAACAGAAAAAGTTAGGGCAAAAAAACAAAAGAATTTTGTTATGGTATCACCCTACGTTGATGAGGTGTGGAAAATTGCTCTAAATCGCGTCAATTTCTGAAGCTACAAAAAAAATTTAGTATAGGGAAAATCTCCATAATTTTCTGCGCCACACCTTATCCAAGAATGTAAACGTCTATTTCAGCAAATAAAAAAAGTTAGTTGCTGTATTTTCGTGAAAATGGGGACCACCTAATTTTTAACCAACATAAAAAAAATGGACCTTAGTAATACTAAACCATAAGTCATGAAGAAAATCACTTTGCTGTAAAGTTTCAAGTTTGACGCTGGGGAGCATCTTCCTCGAAAATTCGTAATCTGGACCATAGTGCACTGTAGTAATATTATATGAGAATTCAATCATAATACAATAGCGAATAATACTTTTCCCGTTTTTTTTCTCCCAATCCAAGTAAATAAAAACACACCTTTGATGTTGACATTTATTTTATTAAAAGCTTTTCATTGTGAAAAATGTATAGACATTGAGGCGATATAATTAAAAATACCAGCAAAAGTAAGCGGTGAACCAGCCCAGGTGGTTGAAAGCCATTCTAATAAAGAAATAAAAAAAAAACCAGCAAAAGTAAATCCAAACCACACCAAAGGTAATCCAACAACAAAAAAACCTTGATTTATGGAACTTTAAGTTAACTAGGATATACTATATCACACACAGAGACAAATTTGATAGTCAATTTTACCATTATTGGGGGTTAGGATGACTATTGCAGTATAGTGCTTTGAACCGACTATGATCGTGGTCAAAACGACCATTAAAATAGTTGATCCAACATTTGCCATAATGTCAGCAATAGTCCTTGCTACGATGATCATAGTCAAGAATACCATGAGTATAATAAGGGAACGTCCATTAATCATGTCACGCAAAAATTGACTGTTTATAACCCCCCTCCCGCCCTTGTCACGTTTTTTGTATGGACCTTAAATTTTGTTTTGCATGGATTGTCACGTTTTCCTTAAACCCCCTCCCCTTACTGGGTGACATAACTAATGGACCGTCCCTAAGAGATCATCGGACTCAAAAACCGTAAAAATCGACAATCAGAGGTATGTACCATTAGTCAGCAATACTGTTCACAAGTGGCTTGAAATTCAGTTAGAAAGTAAAATCTACTTAATTGAATGGCAACATACCCTTCACGTAGACTGATAAAACCGCTTCCTTACAAATACATATTATAATGATCAGTATTATAACATGAGTCAAACATTTTATGATAATAAACTAAAAAATTACGTATTGTTAAAACAGTTTACTGTTTTTTTGTTTATCGTGACCATAATTCATATGTTTTCTTGGTTATATCATACAATGAAGAAGCAAGGGATATACTATACGGCACTGTTAATTTCTTGTTTATGAAATCATTATCATATGCAGAATTCGCTATTTATTGGTTGTTTAAAGTACGAATGGTTTCATACATTACACCAGCATTATACACGGATGATACGCTATAATGGTAATTACAACTAGAATGGAAAATGTATAATAATGATCATACAGCTAATGGTAATTTTCTATTCAGG